>JALDNG010000004.1:2900000-3357500 GCA_024349245.1 Neodontobutis hainanensis | reverse complement strand
CCCAAAAGCACAAGGTGTGCAATACTCAGAGACATGGCCAAGGTAAGAAAGGCAGAAAGGCGACCACCACTGAACAAGACACACAAGCTGAAACGTCAAGACTGGGCCAAGAAATATCTCAAGACTGATTTTTCTAAGGTTTTATGGACTGATGAAATGAGAGTGAGTCTTGATGGGCCAGATGGATGTGCCCGTGGCTGGATTGGTAAAGGGCAGAGAGCTCCAGTCCGACTCAGGCGCCAGCAAGGTGGAGTTGGAGTACTGGTTTGGGCTGGTATCATCAAAGATGAGCTTGTGGGGCCTTTTCGGGTTGAAAATGGAGTCAAGCTCAACTCCCAGTCCTACTGCCAGTTTCTGGAAGACACCTTCTTCAAGCAGTGGTACAGGAAGAAGTCTGCATTCTTCAAGAAAAACATGATTTTCATGCAGGACAATGCTCCATCACACGCGTCCAAGTACTCCACAGCGTGCCTGGCAAGAAAGGGTATAAAAGAAGAAAATCTATTGATATGGCCTCCTTGTTCACCTGATCTGAACCCCATTGAGAACCTGTGGTCCATCATCAAATGTGCGATTTACAAGGAGGGAAAACAGTACACCTCTCTGAACAGTGTCTGGGAGGCTGTGGTTGCTGCTGCACGCAATGTTGACGGTGAACAGATCAAAACACTGACAGAATCCATGGATGGCAGGCTTTTGAGTGTCCTTGCAAAGAAAGGTGGCTATATTGGTCACTGATTTGTTTTTGTTTGGTTTTTGAATGACAAAAATGTATATTTGTGAATGTTTAGATGTAATATTGGTTTCACTGGTAAAAAATTGAAATGGGTATAAATTTGTTTTTTGTTAAGTTGCTTAATAATTATGCACAGTAATAGTCACCTGCACACACAGATATCCCCCTAAAATAGCTAAAACTAAAAACTAAAAACTAAAATTTCCAAAAATATTCAGCTTTGATATTAATGAGTTTTTGTGTTCATTGAGAACATGGTTGTTCAATAATAAAATTATTCATTCATTCATTTTCTACCGCTTTGTCCCATTAGGGGTCGCGGGTGGCTGGAGCCTATCCCAGCAGCTTTGGGCCTGAGGCAGGGTACACCCTGGACAGTGGCCAGTTAGTCGCAGGGCTAACATATAGAGACAAACATTGACAGACACCCATTCACTCTCACATTCATTCACTCGGGACACTTTAGAGTTGCCAATTAACCTATACATACATGTCTTTGGACGGTGGGAGGAAGCCGGAGTACCCGGAGAGAACCCACAGTAACACGTGGAGGACATGCAGACTCCTCACAGAAAGACCGGAGTCGGCCGAGAATATTTGAGTCGGCCGGGTTTTGAACTCACGACCTTCTTGCTGTAAGGCAGAAGTGCTAACCACACTAAATACAACTTGCCTAATAATTCTGCACAAACTTGTCTGAGCAAACATTAAATAACGCCTTAAATTACATCCCATAATCCATCTATGATCCACCCTCATGGATCTCATTATGAGGCCCGGGAAAACCTTACTTGTCCTATTTAGTGATTTTACAGCTCCATTTTACCATCAGTAATGGCTCAATAAGGCAATCTACTAATCGTAAAGTCATAAAATGTCAAAATACACCGGTGGCCTAAAAATGGCGTTCGGGATGGTCTTTATGGCAGGTTCATTTAAGGCAGGACTACATTATGTAATCCCAGATACACGCACATATGAGGATTTTGGCATGATTATATGATTACATTTAAAGATGAAATTTAAACAACATATTTTTATTAGGTTTCTCAGTTAAAAAGTAGTTTTTTTAGGCAAAAACACAGAAATTTCACTTCCAAGGTGCACACATTTTGCCTAAAGTAGATTCATAGTAAGTAATCTGTAATAAATTAACTATTTTGACTATTTAATGTATATTTTTTTAGTATGTTTCACAAATCCCTGGTATCATGTAAAAAAAAAAAAATCCCATTGTTAATGTAAATAATAGTTTTGATCTTTCAAAAAACTCCATATATTCATTAGATTTTGAAGACCAGTTTCTGATAAAAAAACAAAAAAAAAACTGATTAAAAACAGCACGTAATGTGAGCCTTTGTCTCTCATCTTTCTCAAGTAACTGCTAAAAGCTAAGATATTGTATATGTATTCAGGCAGTCAGCTGACCTCAGTCTTGGGGCACATAACGCTGCTGAACCTAGATCTGACCAACTGCAGCCGTCCCAGATCATAGCACTGCCCCAAAGACTTGTACACAGCTGTTTAGTTCCCTTCACATTGTGTGTTTGTGAAAATGCTCTTCCTTTCACTATTAGACATAGCCATGAGTTATAATGTAATTTGAATCTTTCAAGATTTTTTTCTGACCACATTTCTTCCTCGAAGATGATGGTTCCTCACTGCCCTTCCAGTTTTTAATAATGCGTTGGACAGTTCTTAACCCAATTATAGTAGTTTCATCAATCTTCTTAGATGTTTTCTTTGCTTGATACCAATAAAGTGACTCTTCTGAAACTGATAAACATCTTGGACAGGATGTGTCTTCTCACATGGTTGTTTAAGAAATGAAAAACAACTCACTGCATTAGTTTGGGTTAAATAACTTGTTGCAGCTGAAACATAATCATCCATGCAGTAATTATCCAAAGGAAGGCTCTTACCTACTTGCTTAGTTAAATCCAGGTGGTAACTTTTTTTCAGTGTAAATTAAAGTCAAAATCAAGCCACACACAGTAAATAAAGAGAAAAATAATTCTAAATCTAGTCACATAAATCAAAAGAGCCGTTTAAAGTGAAGGTTGATGTGTCTTCAGTGAAGTGTCCTGATGCCACAGCTGTCACTGTTTGTTGTAGAGTTTCGTCTTTGGTCTGTAAAACATGGATTGTCTGATGTAAGTCCCTCCATTTCCCATCAAAGATAAAAAGAACTTTTATAAAAAAAATGACCGTGTCCCTGTGGATGAACACTCAGCTGTTAACCTACAGAGAGAGAGGGTCAAAGAACAGAGGAAACTAAAATCTCCTGGATAAACACTGACGGTGAATATTTGGACGGATATAAACCATGAGAGTTAAAATAGTGTGTGAAAGAAAAGGGGAACACTCAGTGCCACTGGTTCACAGAGAAAAATAGGATGCACCAGGATTCAAGATTTTATCAAGGGCAATGATGCAAAGTGAAGCAATACATGAAAAAGAGTGAGGCTCTAAAACACTTCAGAGCAGAGCGAAAACGACTGGGGTTTTGAAGTTGTAATGATGTAACCTGTCGAAATACGAAGGTGAACGTGGACGAGTGAAAGAAATGTGGAAAAATCTGGAGGTGACTGGACAAAATGGCTCGGCCTGTTCTTCAGTATATTGTGGAATATATTGTGCCCAGTGCGATGAATGAATCTGACAATACACTTCAAACTCTTCTCTGTTCTGTTAATAGAATAAAGAATATATCTACAGTATTTGTTTTATAATCCTCCAATGTGTTGTAACTGAAATCCCTAAAATAAAGTGACTTGGTAGGACGTTATTTTAATGCTCACAAAAGCATAGAAATATTGGGATCATAAAATAATGTATATGGTCTTTATCATGTGATGTTTGGTTCTGGTTTTTGTTCTGGTTACTTCGTTCATCCCTCTTATTGTCATCTGCTTAAAGACTCATCCATGCTTTCGTCACTTCCCGCCTTGACTACTGCAAAATCCTGCTCTTTGGTTCACCTTCCAAAACTCTTCATAGACTACAATACATCCAGAACTCTGCTGCTCGTCTCCTAATCCCCTCCCGTGACCGCATCATCCCTGTCCTCAAAGACCTCCAAGGGCTCCCCATCCCACAACGTATCTACTTTAAAGTCCTCCCCATTGTGTACAAGTCCCTCCATAACCTGGCTCCCACCTACCTCACAGACCTCCTCCGCCGTCACGCACCCTCAGACTGGCCGATGCCAACCTCCTGTCTCGCTCCAACCAGGTCTAAATACAAAACCTGGGGAGACTATTGCTGCTCCCACCCTCTGGAACTCCCTGCCCAAACTCCTCAACACTCACCACCTTCAATAAGCCCTGAAAACCCGCCTCTTCACAACCAAATAACGGTATGTCTGCTATCTGTCTGGGTGTTTACATTTTGTGTTGAGTTTCTTAAAAAATGCTATACTGTGTAAGTGTTATTTATTATTATTTTTACTGTCTGAGGTTTCCATATAATAAACTAGAAAAAGGTTTAAATTAATTAAACAGCCAATTATTTTTCATTATTAACTAGAAACCAACAGCCTTTTTTCAGCAAGTCTGAACAATAGTTTTACATATTACATGGTGAATGTAAACAATGGTAATTTCATAGATAACTATAGCATTGTCTTGTATTATAAGTGTAATACCTTCTTATTATCTGTCTGAAAAGTAAGGTTCTACCAGTAACACTTAGCAGAGCCTAAATATTGGAGTTTTTTTTGTCAGGGGGAAAATGGTTTCTTCAGCTGTAACAGCAGGTTCTCGACAATAAATAGAAACTAGCTTTGTATGAAAGCTGTGATCATTTGACTGACTAACAAAGAAACTTTCAGAGCTAGAGGGACATAAAATACAGAAATTAGAGTTATTTCTTCTTCTGACTTACTAAAATCATTGTAGTCAGATGCTGCAAGGAATTCCACGAAATGAAACGTCCAAATATTGCCCTCTGAGAAAGAGTTATGAGCTGCGAGATGTGCTAATGTTGCATTGCCTAAAATCATTTAAATTAATGTGCCATGAAATAGGTCATTAATGAGGATGCATGGGCCAGACGTGGAGACAGACAGATGAGGAACTGCAGCCGTTATTAGGACAGACGCTGCCACAGACCTAACTTCAAGACTCAAACTTAAAGACATTATGAGCTCAAGTGAGATTTAGCAGTACAGCTTGAAAATATCTAGAAATTCAGGAAATCTGTCTTAAAGTAACCAACTTATTACTTTACTAGATGTCTACAATGCAATATTCTCTGTATCAGTCTTTCCCAAACTGAATTTATATTTCAAAAGACTAATTTCCTATCCTTTCCTTCTAGTGGTCATTTTTATCATAGTATAGATCCCTTTTTAAGTGTCCTTTCAATTATTCTTTGTGCGTGGTTTTAAATGCTGTTGACTTATACAATTATTCAGAATACTTCTGAATTTTCATTTTTTTGGGCGACCCAAATAAAATCTCCCGTGACCCACTTTTGGGTCCCGTCCCAATCTTCCAGACCCACTGCTCTATATATCGATAGAAGACTGGTCTCAGTTTTGTGACTCGTCTCGGACTCGACTTGTTGATGGCTCGGGTTTGGACTTAGGCTTGTTTATTCTCAGACACAAGGCAAAATTATATGTTATAGTTTATATCACTTTTCAACATAAACAGATGCTCACTTTACATTAAACCTTTCTGTAACTAAGTTTAAAAAAATAAATACTAATATTTTTGTTATATAACCATGCACTTGTTTATTACTGTATATCAAGACAATTATTAATTAAACTGTGATCTTCTTCTGTAATATGGTCGTTGCGTAACAGAATTTAGGAGTCACAGGAATGCTAACTGTGTTGTACATTCACCACCAGAAATAAAATTCGACTTAACTCAAAAATCTCTATTTCCCTCGCTTTTTAGAAGATCTCTGTCATCTCTTATCTCTTCTGTTGCAATCCTCTATTTTTGCATTTGATTCCTAAATAAGGCTAACTAGTCTTTTTTAAATGAGTTTTAGAGCCGGTTAATCTCTCACTCTGCGATGGGTTAAACCGTTTTCTCACAGGGTTGAAGCAATATGTATTTAACACTTTTAAATGAGGCTGGTACACACTGGCATTTCACAGCACCACTTATACTTAGGGCTGCTGGGATAGTTAGGACAGATGAATGACAGCACAGGGGCAGTTAAGGAGGTCAATCATATTTCAAAAAAAGGAGTCTGAATTTATTTAACCAACCCTCATTTCCACATGAGATTCCCTGCCAGTCTCTTTATTCTTCATCTTCTGTCGATGGTAATCACCTCTATTACTTACGTTTTCCTGCTGTACAGTGAACCCTGTGTGTCCTGTCTCTTCCTCGTGGTCTTCCTGTGCAGCCAGCAGTGAAGTTTACCAGTTAAACGGCCTCCTTTTGCTGCTGTCCGACCGGTGTTTGGTGATGAGTAATCTCTTTCCCACCTGCAGATGAGATCGCTGTACAGAAAGGGAGCTACTGTGAGTGTTTGTCTCAGCCTGCATGCTCGAGCCGGGTGCGTTTGTGTGTGATTTATGAGTGCACATCTCTGAATGGGCCCAGTTATTCTACCTCACAAGCTGCCTGTTCACTCTCAGTCTTTATGCTCACTGTTGCTGTCAGCTGTCATGCTGTATGGACATGAGGGTTTAGGGAAAAAAAAATCTCACTGCGGTTTGTTTAATTATTCATGTTAATAAAAATTTGATGATATTATAATATTTGTGACTCAGTTGTTTGTCAGAATGTTTTCATTTCTCACACAATCAAACCACTCACACAATGGTTCGTTCTGGATAATAGATTACTATAGACCAGGGATGGGCAAACTAAGGCCCGGGGGCCACATGCGGCCCGTTGGGCTGTTCAATGTGGCCTGCCAAGCATTTACTAATATTTTATTGATGATTAAACACTGCATATATTTTGCCTTTTCCTTCAATATTTTGTCGTAATCAGTTGATTAAACTATACAACAAGCTCCAAATGGTAAATACCTTTCCTAAAGTCAAAATAAACATGTATTTATTGAGCACAAGTGAGTTTCCTGTGTTGGCCATAAGAGTCCCATCTACTAATGTGGCCCTTGGGGAAAAATAATTGCCCACCCCTGCTATAGACTCATAGAAAGATCAAAACAATTATATAGAATAATTGTCAAGTATTTACTCTTCATCATAGTTGAGGCAAATACATTGACTTTCAAAAGAAAAAGTGGTTTAATTTTAGAGTCAAGGATTCCCATTTACACTTAATTGTAATGCATTTTAATACATGCTTATTAACCTACAAAGTGAAATACAGTAGGTCTAGAATCCCATTCAAACCAGAGGCTTCAATTTTTTGATTGGTTGTATCTCTAAACAGTTGTTTATTTATATTTTTATTTATATTTACAGAGGTTTATTTTACATCTGTTGACACTAGCCCCTGGAAATCCAACTCAACTTGAAAGAGACCATACTAATTCTGTGAATAATAAACCAATTACAATTATGGCTGACCAGGCCATAAAGATCACAAAACTAAAGTTGTAATGTTCACTTCTGTGGTCATTCTGCTGGCTTTATGGTACATAGTGAGGAAGATACGTAGCATATTTTGGATGCCTATGTCGTCAACAGTTAAACAGTTTACACACTAACTACTGAATAGCGCATTCAGTGGGATGCTGGAAGAGAACAATGGATAAAAGTTGGTTTGAATAAAACTGAGTAACCAATCACATTTTATGCTCAACAGATACCCGACTGAAAAGAATAGACAATAGCCACTTCTGTGGGTTTGTCTTGCTGCTCGCCTCCCTTGTGTTAACCAGGATCATCCCAAAACAGATGTGCACTGCTGCTGTAGCTGCTAAACAACCGAGCCGAGGTACACCAAAGGGACACGTACAAACACATGCAGCACACACTCATATGTCTCCTAAAGTTGTGAAATTGCTCTTTTCACTGGTGGTAAAGAAACAGGATCTGTGGTGACAGGACGAGCTGATGTGATGTGACAGATCTGCTGTGGAGGGTGTCAGAAGAGACGGAGCGGCACTCGTCAGGAAGTGTAAATAAGACACATGACAGTGAGAACAATCATCATCGTGGTCGTCCACTGAGGATTTAGAGATGTTCGAGTGTCAACCCGCCAAAAAAAAAGACATTTGATTGTGGATTGTTACACTGTCACCTTTATAAACTCGCAATAACATGTTGACGTTTTTAGTTTATAGAGACAGAAATTAATATATTAATTATTTACAGCTAGTGATGCTAACACCCAGGGAACCAGTAATTTTATTCTTAAAGGTTTAGCAAAATACATTTACAATACAACCACAGTCAGAGTGTAAGGAGTCGGTCTAAAGATTATACTTTATAGAATTAAGCTTTAGCATATTTTATCGAAGCAAATGAGAGTAGACCATGTCAATTCCAAAAATCTGAAAAAAAACGTTCAAATAAAGACAGGACCAGGACCATTTATGAAGCCTGATGATTTTTTGGACTTTTAGTGCCCAGAGAGGAATTTGTCATGCAAAAACATAGGATCATTAAGACAGTGAAGATAGAACAGCAGACATACCACAAGGAATAAAAACAATCATACAAAAATACAATCATAAGTGTTACGTGAGTCCAGCACAATGTAAAGTGCAGAAGTGCCAAATAAAAAATGATCTGAGCTTATTGAGCTTATTGAGCTTATGTGATGTTTCTTGTGGTTCTCATTCAAGGCATAAATGGAAGTTAGGTTTCTTGGGGTTTTAGTTTATGTTTCCTTTTTAGAAAATAATACCATGGTCCATTTTACCTTGTATCTATAGTCTGCAAGAGTCTGCAAGAGATGGTAAACTAAAAGATGCTTCTAAGTCTATAGTGGAAGCTCATGAATAAAAATCTATAATGCAGTATTTGACACAGTCCCACTTTTAAAATATTTGAAACAATCCTAATGGTGCTGAGAAATTTAACAGATGCATCAACCCAAGGTCATTTTCTCCAAGTGGGAATTCAGAAAATACAAAAGGATTTTTGCTGTTGATTTAAAAAAAACAAAAAAAACAAAAAAGACAATAGAATAAAGCATTTTAACCCAATGAAGCTCGACTGACATGACACCCTTATCGTCTGATACACCCACAAAAGCACTTACATGACTTTTAAATAATGTTCAAATGAGCTCATTATGGCCTCTAGAGTTGTCATCACTACCTTTATCTTTCAATTATCATATGAAGCACATGTGAAAAAGTCCCATTTACAGCAAGTATTGACTGAGTGCACATTATAAGCTTTTATGAGCAGCAAAAATAGCACCCTTTTTTTTTTGGTTGAAAAGAAAACGTGGTTGTCTCTGCTGCGATTAAGCCACAATAAAAGCATAAATCACAAATAAGATGGGGCTAAAATGAATATTGTTGGAGAACCTTTAATAGTCCTAATTACATCAAGCCATCACACAGGCATTGTTAGCAAAGCCGCAGCAGAGGAGGCATTTGGGAGCGAGCGGGGTTGAAATGCAAAAGGATTACGACAAACTGTTGCAAATCTTTTTCAGGGATTAGGGAGGCTTAAAGTCAGGAGAAAACCCGAGGGTGCCTTCTTCTGGTCTGTGTGATGTCTGCTTACTCCAGACTCCACACAAAACACAGGTATAGGCCAACTGTTCTCATCACAGGACGTATTATACCAACATTTAGTCAATAGCACTTGATGTAGATGGCGCTCTTTGCTGTATTTTGTCCTAGACCCCTGTGTTAACCCACTTGTGTCACTGTTGTATGCTTTAGTTTTGGCTCAGTCACTGATTTATAAGCTTATTGCTCAACAGACACGAGGAAGAGATCTTAATAATTCTAAAACCAGAGTAACATTTCAGGTAAGATGACATTACAATCTGATACTAAGAGCATTTTTGGATCCATTTACAAAGTCATAGTTGTGTGCTTTGACCTCTCATTAATTGGGTATTTAACATTATGCAGACGTCCCTCTTTGCTACTTAAAGCACTGATGTATTTTTTCTTACCTTCACCATGTATTTTTCAAGCATCTATCTCTTTAAAACAGATAAATCTATATTAAACAAGTGTCCAGATCAATCCAGGTCATTGTATACTAAACGGATTTTCAAAAAGGCAACTGGACATAGTCTCTAGATAATGAAAAAGTCACTAAGTTTTAATATACTGTATATACTCACTCACTGTCCAGTATGCTAAAGAAGTTTTATGGTTAAGGACAAAACATCTTCTACCTTCAGAAAATGACCAGATTCCTTTTTCTCAAACCATTTTGCAAAAAGAACATTAAATATGTATGTATGTGCCCTTCAAACCTGGTGCATCAACAAACAAAGAGAAAATGGCCTCTGTAGCATCAGCCAAAGATGAGATTGACCTGTGAAAACATTGGCTTATTGCACCTTGAAAATGAGAAACTGCTGGATGGACACATAAATCCTTGCATTGACATTTTATTGAAGCATGTCGTGTCTTCTCACCTCACAGCCAAACCGTGTTGTGATCAAATACCGTCCGTGACCGTGTGTGTGGAGCTGTCCAAGTGTTATTGAGGTGAGAGTAGGCTGCAGGTCTGTCTCAAACAGTCTTAATCTTCGAGATGACCCCGGAGGTCAAACCCATTCTCTGGGACGTGTCCCTTATTGTAGCAGGCAGTTTAGAGGCTCATCCACAGTCAAGGCCAGTTAAAGCGTGAAGGATCTCCGGGCTATCAGACAGTGTGGCCATCACATCAGGTCTGCGTCTGTCTCAGTGTTCGTGACAGCAGAGGCACACTGGGTTCACGCACACTGACAGACTCTGGGAGGGAGAAAGTCAGGTTGACAGCTGTCAGAGATGCGGTGGAAATGACAGAGGCAGGACGACAGACAGGAGACAGAGACACGGGCGGTGGAGAGACAGGCATCGAGTGATTGAACAGTTGGTCAGATACTGTAGAGACCCAGTCGCCAGAAAGGAACGATGCTTTTCTATTTTACAGCAAACTAAACATATGTCTTACCCCTAGCGTATGATATCAACATATTTCCCTAATAATGTATGCCTAATATTCTACAGGAAAAAAACAGTTTACAGAAGCTGGAACATAATGATGCTCTGCTGATGTCGATGAGCAGACCTTGATGGACTAATATAAATTAAATAATGGTACTTTACGAGCTATGTTACAAAATCTCATGCATAAGTTTATCTGCAGGTTAAAAAAATGTTATAATAGTGCAGTACACTAACAATCAGAGTTGTGCTCGACACTGGCACAAGAGCCTTTTTAAAATGTGATTGTAGGTAAAGGTCTGTTTTATGTGTATGAATGGACCCTTTGTCTGGAATAAAGTAAATTAAAGAAAAGAAATAAATGCACATAATTAAAGGTACATCCTATTGGTGGTCAAAAGTAACAGATTTACATTGATGGGATTATATTTTAAAAGGAAAATTACGGAATAAAATACTTTCTTTCTCATTTATCCAACCCGGCTTTAAAAATTATTCTAAGATAAAAACGATATGCTCTATATTTGTATACTCACTAAAAGCAGGTAAGGTGCACCAACATGATCTATTTACAGAATTGTGCAAATGTAGTGTCACTGGGACATTAAATTAAAGTTAGTTGGTGTTGAATGTGTTTATTTGAGCCTCACTCGGAAGAAAAAGCTTTTCAGTGTTGTTGTCCTTGGCCTTGGTTTGAACTATTTTAAAACATCAAATACTTTTCATTGAACGACAGGTGCCATGTTTCAAGTTAGTCCATGTTTTTAGTTTTACCTCTCAGTGTCGGCTCATTGATGTACTCAGTCATTTGCGTTGTATCAGGCGCTTTGTATCGAAACAAACAACAAAACGAACCACATTTTTAGTAACTGTAATGATCATTTTGAGTTTAGCCCAGATGTCTGTTGGGTTGGAAGACCTAGATGCTAGTGTAAAATCTATGTACAACAATACTACATCCTTGCATATTAGACAAACCTACCTCTAGACAATTTTTAGTTTCAAATGTGGGCTTTAAATATGCCTCAATGTAAATAACCATATTACGGGAAGACATCAGTGGTCGGCAGCGAGACGCACAATGCAGAGAGTGGCACAGGTGCATTTTTGATAGCTTCAGTCCAGTTATTGATGCACTGTGTGAAAACAATAGAGAGGACAGTGGACATACTGCAGTGAAGAGAGCCATAACAATGAATGATAAGCTCTTCATATTGGTTCAGCCAGAGTTTGTCCAGGTGCTGCTCTTTGTCAAAGTGTGTGTGTGTGTGTGTGTTGTTTGCATTGCCACAACATGAAAAGTCATATCCATGTGAGAAATGTTTTGTGCCACATCAGGTGCACCTCCCAACCCAGTAAATACAGCAATGAATCATTATCTTGAGCTTCTTCAAATGCAGTGTGCAGTCAGCTTTGATTTTCTTACTTTTCTATATACTTTCCAGCCTTCGGAATATTTTGACTATAATACTTTTTGGGTTATTCTCTCTTTCCCTTGTAGAGTAACGATGCTGGTTCATTTCAGCTGGCCACCGGTGAAAAGCATCTGAGCCAAAGCATTAGTTTTCCCAAAGCCTTCCCTGATAGAGACAGATGGTGTCCATTTAAAAGGTCCCATGGAAGTGTGTTATTTCTGGTGCTTACAAGCCACACAGATACTGAGGCAGGCTGGGAAAGGCACACTGATGCCGATTTAGACGCCAGCGGTGATATAGGGCCATAGACAATCCACACTCATTTACAATAGATGTAAATGGACAGAGAAAAGACACACAAAATGTTTAATCTACTGTTCACAAGAGGCGAATACAAACATCTATACTACTATTGCTTTTGAGTGAACTCCAAGGACGAAAACCTTTCTTCTTGTTGCAAATCAGCAGCACTATGATGCTTTACATGAGACTGCTGTAGTCAGTTTGTCTGTGTCTTATCTGTCCTGATAAAAAAACTAAATGAATACATGAGCAAATGTGTGGGTAACAAGTGTAAATGCTGCCATCTGTGCACACATGGGGTGAGTCTGTCACATGGTTAGATCTTTGCACCTCTTCTGACGGAGCTCTGGTCCAGTTTGATTGAAATCAGAAGGACACCACAGACATCAAAAGGAGGTGATAATCAGACTTAAACCTACAGCTGTGGTTTTTCAATGTAGTGCATTACTAAAAGGAAGAGCCAAACACAACAGTCTAGGAAATGAAGAAGTCTCCCTCTGAGAAAAAAGGAAACACAAAACGGCAACAGCATTTTCTTCCCCCAATGAAACCTGTTTCATGTTTTTTGTGTTAAGCACTCATATTCCGTGAAGAAAGAAAAAAACAATTTTGAAGTTTATTTCCCAAAAATGCAGCTGTCATTGTCTTACAAGCACTTCTTGAATTAAAACACTGCAGTCATTTTCTACATTGCTTTAAATAAAAACTACATTTCTAACATTAAATAGCGCTTGTCTAAAATGTGACGTATAGAGCAGCTCTCTGAATTCAAAGAGTTAAAGAGTGGAAGACCGGAAACAATCTGTTCATTGCAGCAGTACACAGCTACACCTCCTTAACAATGCTCTTCAGTTTCTTGTTTTCATTCAGCGGTATATCGAATTAATTTAGTGATGGGTCAATGCCACACTTTTCACATCGACCCATTTCAGGAGCAGGGCGTGAACATCACAGTTTATGACGCAGCCTCCAACCCCCTCTCTTTAGCCAGCGTTTGCGCAATGAAAATAAAAGCAAACGAAATTCTGCTGATGTATAAAAAGAGGATGGGAAAGGCACATAGTAGCACCTGGTGGCACAGCATCCATTGGTGGCTGTTAAATAGCTGGATGTTTGTGCCAGCTGCTGCATTGTTGGACTGAGACAATATGAGAGTTCCAGTAGCAGGGCTTGCCACTGGCTCATCTGTCTGTTTAGCCTGACCTCAACCCCCCTCAGGCTTTATGGCGCTTTCTAGAGCTTGTTTTAACAGCGTGGGAGACCTTCTGGATTGTACACATGACAATTGCACCGAGATTCAAATATATTGTAGTAAGAACTGCAGTGTGCCTCGGAGCAAAGCTTTGGTCATAAAATACACTGAGTAATGTAATTAAATAAAGTGAAAGTAATGTGAACCCAAAACTAAAAAACAAAAACAAAACAAATAACAACTGGAATTAAATTGAAGACTAAATCAAGATTATTCCCAGATCTAAGGCATAACTAAGAGATGGCCAAACTTGAACTAAACTAAAATATACCTATCTATGAAAGTGAAACTAACAGTACTTAACTGGGATAAATCTGGATGAAACCAGGATGAAACCAGAATCAAAGCATGGCCAACCAAACTTGGATCTAACCCAAGACAAAATACAAGACTAACCCATAACCGAATAAATAATTTATCTAATAATAAAAAAATATAGTGTAAAAAAAAGCTTTTATTTTGAAACAGTTTATACCAGAACTAAAAAGGACTAAACCCAAAAACATTTAACTCTGAACTTAACTAGTCTTCACCAAGACTAACATGAGAACTAAACCAGGACTGAACCCAATAAAACATAAATTATGCATGAACCAAACTCTAAAACCATCCTTAACCAAGACTGAACCCAAGACTGAACCAGCACTAAGCCCGACTAAAGAAGAGCTAAACTAGAACAAAACCCCTGACTAAACCCAGGACTCACAGAATCACAGCAGCTGTCCCGATCCAAACCAGACCCAGTGTGATCCATGGCCCAGTCTCTTGCTGGTTAATTCACGACGCAGCGCTGTGAGGAGTTTCTCTGCAGGGGCTGCGTGGAGGAACGGTAATTGGTGTTTGCCAATGCATGCTTTCACGCTCCATTGGTTTGTCATTTTTCAAAGTGTAATGTTTTCCCCTTTTATGATGCGATCCACACGAGAGCTTCCTCCTCAGACACTGTTTGTCCAGATCCATCCACAGTGCTATCAGTAATGATGATGATTATGATGATGATGCACCAATACTGAATCTTGGCCGAGGTTATTAAACGAACAAATAGAAAAACGCAGCACACTGAATAATAATTAGGTTCATTAAGACTAGAAGAAGAAAAAAATAACAATCTTTGCAAACATAAAGTAAAACACAAGGTAAAAATTACAATTTTATTACTATTACATTTCTTATTGATTGATTGTTACTCATTTATCATCTGCTGAGGGTGGGTCAGTCAGTTCAACATCATATCTACAGAGGATTTATTTGCTAAGAATAACATTAAATAGTCATTTAGGATTACTTTGTGTTTTAGATGATTTGAAATAAATAAATCGGTCTGAGATGAACTGCTGCATGGTGGCACAAGGATCACGAGAAGTTGATTTGGGATTGATGACTTTTTGTAGAGTTTTCTGCTGAATCTGACGTGTTTCTACTGTCCAGAAACACTGTATAGGTGAATTGGTGACGTGCGTGAAAGCCTGTTTCTGTTTGCCCTTGGAGTGAAAAATCTAAAATTTTATGTGTGTATATAAAATTAAAAGATTTTCACCCCTGGAGCTGCTTTTGGGGAGCTGCTCCCATATATTTATGTTTTATCAAACCTGGAAAAGCACTATATTAATTCAATCCATTATTATTATTAATATTATTATATAGCACTTTTTCTTCCAAGGGACTCAAAACTCTTTAAGGACTATTATTACTACTCACACACATTCATACACCAGTGTCACAGCTGGACCACCACTGGAGGCGAGTCTTGCCCTTCTGGTTATAGGACAACCACCTGAGCCACTGCGCCCCACTGTATGTGCACGATTATAACAAGATATATTAGAGTAAAATGGGACCAAGTGATTTTTTTTTTTTGTTGTTGTTTGTGATTTAAATGGATTATAATGAATGTGCATTTTCTCTTTGGTCCACATAGAGACATAGAGTGTTGGCCAGCCCTGGAATCAAACCCACAACCTTCTTGCTGTGAGGCAGAAACACTAACAACTATGTCTGCCACTATGTGCCGTGGCAACCGAAAATCCGTCATCCATTTTAGGTGTCAGGGCCAACCACGTCTGCTCTTCTAAAATCCAAATGACATTTTAGCATTATTAAATCTTTACACCACAATCACCACAGTCTCATATCTCTCATAGTTGTACCAACTACCCCCACAGCCCCTACACCACGTTCTCATTAGTGCTCCCCGCCAACCCCGGTAACAATGCAGAGACTCTTCCTCCGCACGCTATTAACGAGGGAACTGAGGATTCCTAATAAGCAGTTTTTCTTTTAATTAAAAAGTCTCCATAAATAATCACCTCATAATCCATCTGTCAGATTCTATCCTGTTCCCACTTCGTTAGACGACAAGATTAGAGACCAGGGCAGGAGATGAGCTGCGACTAAAACCGCCATCCATTCATCCTTCCATCCGTTCATCCATCCATCCGTCTATCTTTCTGTCTGTCTCCACCCACCTTTAGTGTATTCCTCCAGTGCCACGAGGAATATGCTAATAGTGTTAGCGCGTGTTAATAATTGATGGTCATATAAGTCTTGGCTGTGCTTTGCTGATTCGGCGGTATTAGTGAAGGCGACCGGCCGCGCTAAATGATTTATTGTGGCCAATATTCTTCCTGGAGGGATTTTGAATTTCTAATAAGGAAATATTCCTCCTGTGCCGGTGTGTATTTATCAAATGGTAAGCTGTTTTCTGATTGGCCTAGCAGGTCTCTTGGTTTCAATTGTGGAGACATACACAGTTTGAGTCACTGCTTACTCAATATTTCGGGAGTCAATTTCCTTAAAACCAATTATCTCAGATCCCCTTTGCATCTCTTTTGCAAACAGACCAGTTACCAGCTGCTGAACTCTACCTTTATCCTGGTGCTATGGACATTTTAACTTAATATTATCCCTGGATCACAATCTTATTATCCATTTTCCTGGCTATCCATACAAAAATCTCCATAAAACAATATAAACCAATAAACTATATCAAAGAGTGTAGAGAAGTTATTTTACAGCCAACTCGACATAAAACTAGCACCACAAAAAAATGTAAAAACACGCAGTGGCACATAATATCTGGTGATTTATGTCTTCATTTTTTATTTTGATACAAAAAAACAGCTCTATGTTTAGGAAGAAAGGTGATCTGGTTAAGAAAAAAAGGAAATATGTTTAGAAAATAGAAGCTTGTGGTCAGAATACATCCAGACTTATTTTGTTTTTGACAAATATAAAACTTTTGTTGCATTTGCAGTCAACTTTAGTCAGATGTTTAAGCAACAAATACTGATATTGAGGCAACAGTGTTTGCTACATCTTCTTTGAACAATAACCGTAATCTTGACTACCAGCTCTTTCCAATTGATCCAGCATGAAATTCAACCTCATTAGAACTATGATAATTTGTTATTATAATTAAAAAACATCGGTCTGGTTCATTTAGGGAAATTATTTATAACGTGGACCCATATAGGCAGTCTTGCACTCCATTTATGCTCAATCAGCAACAAAAAAGTGTGCCATTGTTGCTCTTTTGAATCTGCGCTGGCATTCTTTAAAGAAAATAAAAAACAAAAAAACACACACAAATAACCTTCTAGTGTAGAAGAGTAACTCAATGTGCTTTACAGAAATGACACAAAAGTCGTAGCATAAACAAATGTAAAAAAATACATTTACATATGCACAACATTAACACGTGTGTATTACAGTTGAGAAAAGGTGTGTTTTGAGTCTACTTTTGAGATAGGTTAAAGTTGGTGCGTTTACTCTCTGGAAGTGAGTTCCATTTACTTTTTGGAGCATAATGAACGAATGCAACTTCACCGACTTTGGCCTGAACATGAGGTACGACATAGACCAGCTGCTGAGGAACGGAGAGCTCTTGTTGGCTCGTATGGAGTCTGTAGAGCGCTAATGTAGAGAGGAGTGTGGCCTTTAAGAGCTTTGTAGACTATTAGAAGAAGTCAATTCTGATATGAACTGGAGCCATTGCAGTGACTTTAGAACAGCTGTAGTATGAGAGAATTTTTTTGTCTTGGTTAGAATACAAGCTGCTGAGTTCTGTACGAGTTGCAGATGTTTAATTGATTTTGAATGGGATCCAGAGGACAGAAAATTGCAGGAGTCCAGTTTATTTGTGATAAAAGCGTTCAACAAAATGTTCGGCATCAGACAGAAATACAAAGGCTCTAATTTTAAAAATGTATTTTTTTAAAGATAAAAAAAATGATACATGCATTTTGGCTTTATGTATGTACACTGTCCTAAAACAAGGTTTGAGTGAAAAGGATTTTATGTCTTTTTGATTTTGGACTGATGATAATTTTTAGTTGCAGGAAACTTTTATTCATCCAGGTGTTAATGTCTTTTAAGCTTTTAACAGGTTGTACATTGTCAGGAGAAAGGGAGATATCATCAGTGTAGTTATAATGTTGTATCTTGCATTTTTGAAAGATTTGGCCGAGAGAAGCATATATAGATTAAACAAAAGTGGTCCCAGGATAGAGCCCTGTGGAACCCCACAGTTAAATTTACCAAACGATACAAATAAGTTTCTGTTGAGTAGATAGTAGTAGAAGGAGTTTAAGACAAGACCAGATAGTCTAACAAGCAGGACTACTGCAAACTCCTGCTGATGATCAACAGTGTCACATGCAGCATTAAGACAACAATTGAGAGGTTGCCAGAGGTTATGTTATAATACTGACAGTACAAGGTGAAATCAAAAGCATAAAGTACATAGCTAATTTGTATAAATAAACACAAACGGGCAAAATAAATACAACCCTATTTGTACATAATGTGCTTCACACACAATTGTAATTGAATAATCTTCTTTAACATTGAGCAGTCTAATTCATGCTGCAGCTTTCTTGGTCCATCTCGTTTCTGTCACACGTCTGGTCTTACTTGCTTCAGGATAAAGGCACAAATAGTTCACACCCTTTATGTTGGCACTGCACCTTTTATGACAAGTGAGACATAAGAGACAAGAATATTCTGCAAAACATCCAGCATTAAAGCAGCTTTTGTTTTTTTCATCTTCATTTGTCTTTTCCAATTAAAGGTTTGCTCAAATTGCCAGACACACAAACATGTTCTTTTGTAAAATTCATAACATGTAAATTTCTCCTGTTGTTCTTGATGCAGGTGCATTGCTTGTGTACACCCAGGACAACATGCAGGTGTGTGGAGGAATGTGTGGCACTATTACAGCGAGTCACGCCTTGGGTCGGGCCTGTTTGTTTACATGGGAGGGATGGAGAGGCAGGCGGAGAAAGCACAGTGATGGATAAAGAAAGTGAGACTGTGAGAGTCATCATTTTCCCATTGCCTGCCACCACGCTGCTTTCTGCGTGTTTACGATAAGCTTGTTTGCGCAGAGAACAATGGCATCCAAACGATATTTAATGATCATAAACGAAGCAATGTTTGGTCAGCCACACTGTCTGAATCCCTCTTTTGTGTTGTGCCATCACTTAAAAACAAAGTGTTTGCCAAAGGTGATGTCTTCCACATGCAGTTGGTCTCGCCCTTTGGTCTTGTTAGCTGCTGAGTAAAGCTAGTGACACCTTAGTTTGTTGACTTGGGGATAAGAAAATACTAAAGCAAGTATTTGGAATAAAAGCAGGCCAGAACAGTGGTTGACATAGAAATGATTAATGGTCTGATTGTTACAATGAACAGTTTAATCACCAGGATATGCTCCACCCATCAGTTTTTTCTCAATTGTGCACAGTATTATCAGAACATGTGGTGTTCCTGTAATAACTACCTGACTAGAGTGCATTAAATATTGTACATGATCCAATATATAATAAAAATAAGAAAACATTCCTCAAAAAGGACCTATTCACACATTGTTTAATCTTTCTTTGTTCTAGCTTCTTTTTTAGGAAATCTTTCTCAAGAGGCCACAATATTTTTTGTAAATATTTAACAGAAAAAAAATGGTTTAGATATTGAAGAGTTTATTTAATTGGTGTTCAAACTATATAACAGAGCATGCCACATTGTCCAGGTTGTACAGAATAAAATTGTTTATTTTTTATGAAATAAATGCTTTGGGGCCCCTTGGTGGCTCACCTGGTGCCACCTCGTGCTCAGGAGACCCCGGTTGCTCGATGTCTTTCCCCTATCTTTCATCATGTTTCTTCTGATTACTATCTGAATAACTATGACTTAAAATAAATAAATAAATGTTCAGATAACTAAAGTAAATCCCATTGAATTCAGCTCTTCCCCCATGTTTTTACTGTATGACACCAACTTACGTTAAAAGCAGGTCAAAGTGCAAAGGAAACCAAACAAGAAAATCTACCTTTGAAAAGACTGTATTGTGATACAGTACAAAAGCATCAACAATGATGAACTCAAATGATTTATTTTACTATTAACACTCCTGAAATTCTTTTATTGTTTAATCCAAGTCATGACAAAAGTCTAACGTCCCTTTTCCTTTTCCCAGTGTGCTCTGATCCAACCTGCTGGGCCTGCTCCGCCACAGAGTCTCAGCTTGTGAAAACAGATCTTTGTGTGTGTGTGCAGATCGAGACACAGCTGTGGCTCAGTGGACATAAGAAACTCAACACTAGATACACTAGGCTCTTTTCCACATTCCCACCTCTCGCATTGCACCACATATAAACACACTGAAGCCAACGGTTACACCCTGACCACACACACATAGAGCCGTGGTTAAGAGAGGGTCATCCAGACTGTTGTTGGTGGTTTGATCTTTGGCGACTAAGTGCCTTTCAACCAGGGGTGTCCAAATTTTTTGCCAAAAGAGACAAATTTGATGAGAGGAACATTTCTAAGGGCTGACAGTCTCCTCTGATTTTATTTTTATTCCACAAATACAGGTTTTAGAAATATTTAAACAGGTTTAAAAACATTTTTAAGAAGTTTTAGATGGATGTATTTAGAAATGCCGGACTTTGGACATGTCTGGTTTAGACAAACTTGAGGCTTACAGATTACTTTCATAGTGTTGATGGAAATACTGGTTTTATGGGACACAAAAACTCACTATATGAATGCTTCTGAACTGTTTAACATTGGAGCAACTTTTCAATGTCATTATTTTGTCTGAAAACAGGGAAACAGCTTGATTCTTGATTAAGAAATACAACGACTGTGCTTAAGTTATTTGAACAGTTTGGAAAAGGTCTTTCTTTCTTAGTTCCTTTAGCAAATGTAAAATTTTGTTTTGCAGCAACAGTACGCTGAGAAGAATCATGGAAAGGAAAAAGTCAACCACTTCAATCGTGAAACGCAAAAGTCAAGATGTCCTTGGTTTGTCGGTCAGGTTACGATCAGATAAGTCTTCATGACAACCAGAAGAAATGTTGAGTGAAATGATCTAGACATACTGATCTATCGCTGCCACGGATGGACTGAACCTACATCAGGTGTTAGTGTATATTTAGGTTTATAAATGCACCTGTATGTAGACAGTCAATGACCAAGGTTACAGAGTCATGCCGGGCCCTCCCTCCACTCACACCTGTTCATCCCGTCCTGACCGCACCCCAGCCTGCCCCGACTCAGCGCCCATCTCTGAGCTGACTGACAGGAGCCCCATCTGTGACCTCCGGAGGACATCCCACTCTGCAACGACAACTTTTACGAAGGCTGTAGAGGAGGACTAGAGACAAGGGAACTGGAAATATTGGTCTTTAACAGTGAAATCATCAATTGATAGTCAATCAATAAATAATAATAATAAGTCATCAATAAATAGTTTTAGATGAGCATGCTTCATCCTAATTGTTTCCTCAAGTCTAACTGGATTACTGATGACAAAGCAGTGAAAAACTTTAAAGTTCATGTGGGACATCAGACAATTCTAATGCCACAAGCCCCAAACTATTGACCTTACAGAGCGGCTGGATTCTCACAAGCTACCACAAGACAATACTTAACACACTGCATTTTTGGACTAATGGTGTGACAGCACAGACAGTTATGGGTGTGTCTTAGGTTTAACAATAAAACTAAAACTGTTTTAATGTTACTAATGTAAACTTCATGGCATTTTCTCTGATTCAATTAACAACCACTGAAACAAAGGATTGACAGAGAACAGAATTTAGAAGGAAGTACCAAAATACACAGAAAAAAGTGCTACTGGAGCAATGCAATTTGAAAAAGATCTGCTCTTTGAAAAGACTTTTTGTGGAAGCCCTCCCAGAGTAACAGACCATCCATCCAGTCAGGTTATCAAACTATATCTAGATGTGCCTACTTCTCTACTACTTTGTATATACTTATTTATAACAATAAAGGTGTGCTGATGATACTTGCTCCAAGAGTTCAATAGCTGCCTCACTGACTGGACCCACAAAAGCCACAACTTTGACGACCCTGCCATCACATTGTGGATAACAATCAACTGCAACTTTACCAACTTTAATCAAACCAAATCTCTTCTTGGCCTTTAAATATCCCACTCACTAAGAAACACAGATCATTAGTGGCTGATATATTAAACACAAAATTTGACCACAAATTGAATTAGTTTTAGTAGGTGAGTAAAACTACCTATTTTACTTTGTGCACTGCACTAGCACTATTTATATAGCATTAGCATATTTCTAGATGTGTTCCTTTCAGACTCACTTTCTATAACACTGTTTGCCAGCTATTACCACTTTCTCCTGTCCAGTATACAGCTCAGTGAACGAGCAGAAAAGTGGCAGGAAAGTGATTTATTTAACAGCCATGAACCAATAAGAAGAAAGCTGGCCCTGATCGGATCTTAGAAATCCATATTAGACATTTTTCTGAGAGTGCTTGAGTGTAAGGGCCCCATTTAATCCTGTGGCGTTACAAATGCCATTACTGAAGTGTGTGCAGTTGCATCAATATTTATCTCTCGGAGGAATATAGGTTTCAGTGTTGCATAATAAAAGGTAACAATAGCTTTTTCCAAAATATGCAAAGACCTTCTGTTTCCCGTTTGGATTATGTTATTCATATCCAGTATCGTGGTATCTTCAGTCTGCATAATGTAACCAGCTCTGTCCTGCGATACGTCCTCTGGGTATGACACAGGAGGAGGCGTTGTGAATATGAATACAAATACAAAAGCCCTCCGTAAAAACAAACATGGCTTACAGTTGGGAATGTAAGCCTCACACAAGCTCGGAGCAATAGAAGCAAGGCTCGTTTTACTGTCCCGACGAGGATCTTTACTTTGCTTGGGATTTTAAGGTCAGTTTTGAGAAAATATTGAACATTTGGATGTTTGGCGCTGCATTGGGTGGCTGTAAATCATGCTACATCTGGTTTTGTGACCGATTTAAGCAGAAAACACAAACTTACTCGTGATCTTTGAGTAGAATTTAATTTCCAATCCGATGTGAACTTGGCTGGAAAATTGTGAGAATAGTGTGTCGTACCAAAGGCCATTTTGTTGGTTACGGTGAAAGTTGATCAAATAAATAACGCTGTATAATAAAGCAGTGGGGTGTTTATTTTTATTGAGATGAAAAGTAATTTCCCATCCAGATCCCGTCAATAAACTATGGACCATGTTGTGTTCAGACACGTATTTGGAGTTCAGGAGAGGACACATACTGTTCAGCTGTGGGAAAAAAAGTCTTAGCAGTTTAGTGAGAGGACTGTCCTGTGTTTAAGCCGGTTTGAAGGCCTTGTGTTCTTCTGACAGAAAGGAGAATATTTGCTAGATGCTAGATAGCACTGGAGTTGACGTCACATTAATGACGTTACTCCTGGGTCCTGTGCTTCGATGCTAGTTGCACCTATGTTAAGGTAACCCTGGGTTGCTCTGTGGCGTGAGAGCACATTCACGTGAAACAGGCGGAGTCAACACTAAACAAACAATCACAGCAACATGTGGAAGAGACTCTAAACTCACACAAAACGAACAGCAACAGAGAGTAAATAAATGGCAAATTTGTTCATATTGAGTTTTATCATATTTTACACTTGACAATGTTTTACAATAAGACTGGTGTGTTTCTCTAACCAGCTGTTCATTTACTTAACTACTCAAAGTATGTACATGGATGCTATTACTTCAAGGAATGAGAGATTTCAGATAAGCACTCAAAAAAAACAACAATATATGTTTCAAAGTGCTTCACAGACTGTACAAGACTACACCCTTTTTACTTAGACCCTCCATACGCTTAAGGAAAAACTTAAAACAATCAAACTACAGTCAAAGAATATGGGAAATAAAGACGGCCGTCAGTGTAAATGAATTCACTATAGTATCATTTGCATCTAGATAATAGTGTTTTCCAGCTTTCATTGTTGTGTACAGCTCTGTTTACCCATTTACACCTTTCACACTGCCTCTATATTGCCGAAAGATTGCATACAAGAGCAGAAAAAGCGTGCGGCGTGCTGAACAGACCCAGTGGAGCCAGCGATTACCAGGTTCTGAACAGCAACCAGAGCGCCCCGAGTCCCTCCTCTGATCTGAGCCGTACACGCGGGACCAGGCGTTCGCTAATAGAGACATTTACACCTTAGTAAAAGTTGGCAGGTGTTACCCCGCCGTTGTCGAGAGCAGACGCATGCCGGGCATCATTAGGCGCTGTGCCAAGCCTGTTTTGGCTGCCAGCCTCGATTGCTTGTTCTGGTGGAGCCTGCGTGTGCTTCTCTGTGAGTGTTTATGTGGCAGCGGAGAGAAGTGTCCTCCGCTGTAGTGGCACGATACGAGGGGCTCCTGACTGCGACGGAGAGAGGTGTTGGTGTCCCAGCTCTCCATGTTACATGTACATATCTGCCTGTCCTGTTGATCTGCCAAGCCACAAGAGAAAACAGGGGAAGCACGAGTGGCATTTACAAAGATCATTTGAACAAAGTGTATTTGAATATAGATATGCAATATATTCAAAATGAGTCATAATGATTGTTAGTACAAATGTTATTATACATTTTTTATAAGTTAAGCTTATTGTTCTGCAGAGTGGTAACTATAATACACTAAGCTCAGTTTTAACAGACCTTGTTGAACTCCTACAAACTTAGCCGTGAGCCACAAGACCTTCAAGTATCGATAAATTGAAAGAGTTTCTTTATTTCACAGCTACTTTTCTTTTCCTATTGTGGAGACTTTAACAATGTATTTGACTGGAATAAATAACAATAGGCCACCAGGTGTTTCAGCCAACGTGTATGAAAAATAATCATAATGTGTCAGAATGATTGGGGTTACATCCATTGTCTTTCCACAACATAGAACTGTTATAGCAATTTACTTATGAAGTCAGGAAAAGGCACCATATCACATGAGAATAGACATTTAAAAGTATTAAGACTCGAATGGAAACACCGCAGAGATGTGCACACACAGTTGATCCTGAGCTTCTGCTTCCACTGGGCAGGCTCTATGGGATACAGAGAGCTGTTGGAGACTGCTGAGGTCATACATGACTACGTCGGGTAGTTTTTGTACAATCATAATTGTACAGATCTCATCTGAGGTGTAGGAACTATAATGTGCATATGACCGAGCAGGAAATACCACAGACCACCATCTTGGGACTATTTTTAATGCCCTGTTGGGATTTGTAGTGGCTTGTGGTTCAAAAGTTTAGATCAAATGTTTAAAAACTATCATTGATGTAATACATTCATCTATGTACTATTGCTCATCTAAACCACTAGGGCAATAATCCCAGCTCTGGACAACACTGAGCAGTTTCCAGGCTGAGATGTGGGTCCTCCTCAGTTTAATCCACAAAGCAGACTTTCCCAGGTTCCCCTGAATGTATTAATAGTAAGAAGAGATTTAAAGCTTAAAGGCAGTGTAAATAGGAACAATAAACAAATCTATTTGCATCTATTCCAAGTTTGTAACTTTGTGTTTGCTCTTTGTGCGCGACATCACTGCAGTTCAAGCATCTTAGTCACTCTCGCCCACTCTCCTTGAATGTTGTCCGGTGAATGTGATAGACTGACAAAACCAAAGTACCATTTAAAAATCTCAGGCTAGCACTTTAAAGTCATATGTTTGCCCACCATCCACATCACCAAGTTCTATTTCTAAAGTAACGTAATTGTACGTACATCAACTGCATACATTTCTTCTCTCTTTATGACAATTTCATGTTGGATTGCGAAATACAGATAGCTGGATTTGAACAGGTTTTAGTCAGATTTGAACAGGTTTTATATATATTTGAACCGGTTTGTTTAAAGCTGCATTTTAACTCTAGAGCTGAGGGCCACATAAACTCTCACCATGTGCTGTGAATGGCCCCAGAGCCGGACTTTGGACATGTCTGAATTAGGAGATAAAACTAAGAAAAAGTGATATTCATTTTCAACATTTACTTGAATACTTTGTCTTATTTAAGCTAGTAGAATAAATTTATCTTGTGCTTGAACTGTGAATAGCTAACCTGTTTACGCTCTTGATCCATCTCCTTTGTAACATAAACTGAAAGCGAGTATTTATTTTGTTTAGTACTCACACAGAGGAGATAAATGATCATTTCTTGCGGCAACTTCTCCTCCACAAGTTTGCAGCAGCGGCGTGTCGACAGAGACGTATGACGGAGGTGACACTGCATCGCTGCGACACCGTTACATCTGTACGTGCAAACATCTCACCTGTAAAACAACACTTTGCTAATAACAACTCCTTATCAATATGCAGAGTTCTACCTAAGACGTCCGATATAAATGTTTTAAACCGCCTTTTGCTTCATTTCCCTTTCCACAAAAAAAGTCTGCATTATTCATCACAATCTACTGTGGCACTTGATTTTAATCAGGCCATTTCTGAAGAAAGGGGGGGCTGTAATAATAACATAGATAGCACTGATACATTCACTTCCCTTCTGTTGGGAGACAAATAAGGAAACACTGACAGGGGCCATCTATAAAGTGATAAATATTTAAGATGTAATTTTAATAAGTAATACTCTCTACATAAAAGCAATGTTTGTTATGGCCTCCCGGTTGTCATTACATATTCAGATGCTGCCGCTGTGTGGAGTTTTTTTTGTGCCATCAGCATCTCTTCAATATTAACACCTCTGCAGATGGATTTCTGATTGCCTGGCTAAATGTGTGTATCCCCTGCTCCTAAATTATTATTGCCATTATCATTATTAATGGCGTCTTCTATTTGCAGTCAATTTACAACCCACTTTTTTTTAGCAGACGACATCATTTCACCTCCCGCCTCCTTCATGTTTGCACCAAAAGAATTTATTTAGTCCTGGACGAGAGCTACTGAAACGCCATATAAAGCTTTCAGTGATGTATTCTATATGTAAATAGAGGAGGGAGAGCGCAGCCACAACACTTCATTACTCAGAGTGTACCGAGAGGATATATGCAGATTTCGGCCTGAGATCTCATGCTGCAAAAGGAGAAGTGGGTGATGAGGAGAAATAAAAACATATGGGGTCATTTGAGTGCTTTCATACAGAACACGAGTATTACACACAGTAATGCTTTTTTGAACAAGGTTTTCAGAGCTTTTGTTCCGGGAATAAAGGCAGCTACATTATCTTATAACCTGCAAATTACACTAGACCTGCCACGCACAAGTATTATAGCTGTCTAAAATGAAAGGCACATAAATGAACTGAAAGCAGTGCAAGAAAAAGCAGTGCAATTGTACAATAGTTAAGTTGTCTTTGTTATATGTCATACAGCTGGTCATGAAAGCAACTGCAGTTGGTAAGTAAATAGAGTAACATTAAATAAGTCCTTTTTAGGAGACACCATGCAGCTACTATACAGCTTTGAAGATTCAGATTGAGATTCAAGATTCAAGAAGTGTTTATTGTCCTGTGCACAGACAGAAAGCATGTTACCCTGCACAATGAAATTCTTACTTTGCTGTATACAATAAATGTTGTATATTATATTGAAAATATAAATTAAAATAAGAGCAATAAAAATAGAGGTAGTGCAAATGCAGCAAAGACAATACAAAAGTGAGCTAGTGCAGTTCTGAAAATAATGAATGTGCAAAAGCAAAAGTGTAAATCAAGTTATGTCTGTTTTAAGTTATGTCAATGTTTTAAGTTATGTCAATGTAAACAGTTATGTCCATGATTGCAAACGCATGTCAGCGGTTCAGGAGTCTGATGGCAGAGGGGAAGAAAGACTTCTTCTATCCCTCCGTCCTGCGAGTAGAAGTGTGAACAGTCTGAATGCCCAAACTTAACCCAAACTCACTTTTAACTCAATAAATAGCTGTACACTGAAGACAATGAAAAACTCCCTCATGCATTTAAATTATATTTTTCTCCAACAAAGCAACCTATTTTGCATTTTATCAACCATACACTGCAACCCACCAACAGCATGTCCCACTTTTAGAGAGACAGTATTCTGATACGACATTGATTTCTGCCTAAACAGAGCAAACCCGTGTTTGTCATTGTACATCATAATGTTTTTACTTGACATTTGCTGGTCTTGTTGCATTCGTTCAGAGTCATTTCTGCAGTTACATTCTCCTTTTACATGGGCCACATTGCCTTCTGCCGTTTAGAGCTAATTGGATTTAATATGCAGCCTGACAGTATGTAACAGACGCTAGAAAATGTCAGAGCTGTGCTGGCTATTTGATTTGATCTGAATGTGTGGCTATGATTGGTCAATACACCAGACAAGGGAGCAATAAAGGCAAAGTACTTTATAATAATAGTGTGGTTTATGTGAATAGGCAAGCTGGGATTTGTATAATATAATAAAAAATGAATAATTATGTGTACTAGGATGAGACACGTATAAAGACGAGACAAAAAACAAGAGAAAAAGCCATTTCGTTTTGCAGATTGCAGCTCTGTTGTTTGTTTTGCTACAACACTCTGATAAATTTTTCATCACTGCTGCGAATCAGTGAAAGATATTCAGCATGGTGGTTACAATAATATCCCAAATTTGATTTTCAAGGACCTTGTTGAACTCCCACAAACACGACAGTGAGCCAGAAGCCCTCCAAGCCTCCATAAATTGAAATCCAAGACGCGTTTCGAGAGTTGCTTTATTTCACAGCTACTTTCTCCCAAACTCTATATTTCTTTCTTGTTTCCATAGAGGTGTTTTTGATCAGGCTATAATCACGTATATGACAGGGATGAGTGCCCCTGCCTGTCTCTCTGTCTCTGTCCCGTCCCAAATAAAGGAACACAGCGGAAAGGGTTTTAATGAGATCAACACAGAGCGCGGTTACATTGATAAGTAAATACTAGAGCTTTAAATGCTTCTCGCACTCAATTGGCTCCCCGCTATTGTTGCCAGGACTACGCCTGAGTGAACACTAAATTTTCACTGTCACACTTCAATAACCCTAATTGTCCAAAATAAATGAGCTAATTTCTGAAGTTCCATTTTCATAGGCGGCAGATAAGGCAACTTTGCTGATTGATTGGATTCCTTTGTGTGCATTTCACGGCGTCGGCTTGTGAGAAACGCCAGCACTCGTAATTTGAGTGAAGGCTTCTGTTTATTATGCCTCTGTTATTCACTGCAAGCATTTCTCTGACCCCTGCTGATATCCATCCGGCTTCCTCTCCCCACAGCTACAGCGAGAGAGCGAAAATAGATGGATTGCAGAGAGGAGAAGTTTGTTTGTGTGGTTGGTTGGGGCCAATGTGTGTGTCTCTAAGGGGTCCCCATGGAGTTGGAGCTGGATCCAGCCTGATCATTTGCATTTTTTCATTTGAGCTGTTATTTGCAGCATTGCGCGCTACACAAACCCCAAAGGGCCTGCAGAGTAATTCAGTAAAAAGGCAGGTAAGACATAAATTAATCATAAGACGTCGTGAGAGTTATTGCACTCCCTGCAAAACACTCACATTTCCGCCGCTCAGATGTAAATACACATATAGAGAGATGCATATGCAGAAAGAGAAGGACCATACACACAGATATTCACATGCACATAGAGTGTCCGCCCACACGCACGTCACCGAGACTGAGATTGAATCTGAAAGGAGACCAAGGTCGAGGGAGAAAGTTTTCAACTCCATCAAGCGGAATTACTGAGCGGGATGGAGAGTTGGAACTTTTAATGGACCAATGTTTTAATATGAAAACTTTCTGCGACTACAACGCTGCCTGCATATCAATGTGATCATTCCATCTAAACTAATGTATACTGTATTCCAAACAAAGACAGGTCTAATTCTGAAACTAACTTTTAATAGGACTGCTGTAAGTTTATGTAAATGGGATTGTTTAGGAAAAGGTTTTGAGAAGTTGCAACTCCATTACCTTTGTTATACGAGGCAAAAGACAATATTTAGAGACAGAAATGCAGAAACAGTGGTTGTCTGAACTGAATAGTATTTCTCCCAACTATGTGCAGAAGTTTTGATTAAAGTTTCTTCCAGATTTTCTTCTGACCTTCTTTACTAACACACTGATTCTTCAGCATGTGTGGCTAATGTGCAGTACAACAAAATAGACTGACTCACTGCTATTTTACTATGGCCCAAATAAATATGGTGGTCACAAACTTAGCTGTGGCTAGTCAGTGATGTTAACAACCATCAATGAAGCCCTACATTTTAACATATTGTAGCGGGCCCAGCTCAGGACACTGGGCTCTGTGGACTTCTGTAATAAACTCTATGCTGGTCAACAAGTTGAGTCACATCAATGAAGAAAACTGAATTATTACAACTCTCTTCAAAGCTAAAACACACCCAAACCTGTCAGTGCTGCCACATCATTGGACACACAGGACAATTTTGACCACGATTTAGACGCTAATACATTGCTCAGAGCAGTTCAAGATGGATTTTTGTAACTTTGTAAACTCCCAAATCTTGCGAGAATCCAGCTGCAGCACAAGGTTACAAAAGGTTAGAAAAAGACCTAAAACTAACTTTTTTAGGTGCCTTGACTATTCATCAAATTATTAAAGACTGTGTTACTCATATTAACATCTCCTTTATTAGATCCACCAGTGGCCATCCAGGAAAAATAAAGCAACAACTCTTACTATAATAATTAAATGCAGACTCTCTTTAACTGGAGTCATTGAGGGTAAGCAGGCACCAAGGATGACCTAGAATATCAGCTACTATTAGAGCATCTTCCATAATCTTCTAAAAACATTTTTTTTCAGACTGCTACATCATGTCGGCTGATTTTTTTATTTAATGACAATTTCTTTTCTCATTTCCAAGCCCTGTATAAAGTTGAATTTATTAAATCAATTCATCCTGATGATAAGCTTTTACAGCAGTTCAGTTTACCTTTACCACCTGTTTTACCTGATGTCGACCTATGTCTGACCTAATCCTATCTGTGTTGAGCAGCTTCCAATCACCTCTGTATGTTTCCTCTTGTTATACTTTCTTAACAGCTGCAGAGTCCCTGAGGTGAGCTTTATTTATTTATTTTTTCAGCCATCTAAAGCACCATTGTAGAGCTGGAACTGGGTATTTTCCCCTGTTTTAAATCCCCTGTCGTCCTGTGCACTCTCCGTGCGCACTTATCAGCGTCTTTGTTCCTGAATTTGGCGGTCTGCGGCAGATTGGCCCATCAATACACTATCAGAGAAGGTAGGCTAGATAAGGATTCGGCTGCTATCTGTCTGCAGTGAATAAGCTGTCTAGAGGTCTCCACTGCACGGGTCAACGCACATACACTAACACGTATACAGTGCACACACTATAGTGTAATCTAACGCACACACAGTGTTATCAGCCCCAGAGCTGCAGGGGAAGATGTTACAGCATCTAATGTATCTCCACTCCAACATTATGTTAGTCTAATAGTTAAACTTTTACAAGAAAGAAAAGTTGCCGTCAGAAGAGGCAGGGAACAAATTGAAAAAAGATGCCACCCTGCTGGGGCAGAACATAATTTGCAAACCCTTATCGCCTGATGTACAATATCTTATTGCAGGAATTTCAAGCCAAATGTCGTTATCACATTTAAACTTTCAAATAGTTCAGAAACCGGAGTAACTCACTGTTGTGTCCATCCTGTTGGTTTCTTAAAGAAATGTCTTCAATGAGACATAAGTGGGATTTGCAAAAAGTAAGCTAAATATTTTGACTGTTATCATTTATTTTTAGGGCTAATTTAAATATTTGTTTCCTTTTGGAGATACACAACACTACATAGGGGACTAGGTCACTAGGTCTGCTGCCAGCTTTGAGATAGTAGTCTAATTTCAAGGTACTGTATACTTGAATTGTTCTCAGTGAGTAACATCTCATGAGTTATTTGGTTCTCCAATTACAACCTACTCTTTGTATTATATTAAAGATCATACACAATAAGGAGTATAATAGAAGGATATAGAGAAGTGTAGTTCTAAATATGCATTTGTTAAAACTGAGTCATTTAATTTTAATAGGTTTATTTAAAGCAAGCGCCAAACATTATTATTTGAGATAATGGTTAACTAAGACTCAAGTTCCACCACAGTTTGAGAACCACTGAATTAAATCAAAACCCAGCTGTACTTAAACGAGTTCAAGGCCATATGTAGTAATAAGAAAGTTAAATTGAGACAAGCATTATTATTCTTATGCGCCTTAGTATTTCCTGTTTGGACGGTCTTGTTTTGGTATGTACTTCTTTTCTAGAATGAGCATTGGCATTCTTGGTTGTGTAATTTATTGTCCATCTTATGTAATAATGCGTATTACAGTACAATACAACATAATAAAGGTTAGACTCTGTTGAGCCTCACTGTTACTATACTTTGCACAGTGCATCAGAGCAAAGTAACCACCAGGGGTTCAAGACAAACGCATGATTTAAAGGTCGTTTTGTTGAATTATTCTGGATGCATGCCCAGATGTTGAGAACACCTTTTATTTTAGTCATGAATTTTGAGCTTAGTCATCAACGCGTCCCATCTGTGCTGCGTTTAAACCAAGCATCCTGGGACTGTGAAGGTTAAGAGAGGATGAACACAATGAGCATTTTTCCCATTAGAGCCACAGATCAGACTCAAAAAAGGCCAGAAAAGGAAGTGAAAGACACCGAGGAAGACTGATTAAAGACAGTTGGGCGGAGTGTCAGGCTTGTGATAAAGAGACTAAAAAGAAAGGAGGGAAGGAATGAGGAGACTTATCTTTGGCTGTGACCTGAGACAGCTGTTTCTCTGCGGTGCGTTGAAGATAGATCTTTACTCATTTGCTTTCTGAGCTGCCACTATATTTGTGTTGCCGGCTTACCGTCCTCAGAGGGACACAGACCCACTTCTTCCCTGGAGAGAGAACGAAAACTCAACTTAGAGATCAATCACGAGACTGTTTTGCAAAAGAATGCCGTCATGTAAGTGTCTTTAAAGACCTTGACAGAACTGAGAGGCTCTTGGGATGTATTTGTCACATAGTAAAGCTTACCAGAGATGAAACGGTAGCGAGTGCAGTGCTTTTCTGACACAGCGCATTTGACATTGAGCTGAAAGTCTTCTCTGAGCTCGGTGTTAGTGGAGATGTGGAGGGTTTTGGCCTGTTGTCAGCTGCTGAAGACTCCCTCCCGCTAACCACAGCTGTCACCTACAGAACGCTCAAGGAAAAGAGAGAAGAGAAAAAGGAAATTATGTCTCTCATTAATGATCTTAGAGGTCAGAGGAGTGTCACTTATGTGTGGCAACATATTTTAGATGGGGACATTGGCAAGACCTGGGAGGAGAACCCAAGGTCTGATATTTCTGACATAGATAATAAACATGGCTACACACATTTCCTTGAACTTTACTTGTACACTAAAACACAAAATGTTGGATTAAATTGTGATGTAAAGTGACAGTGATAGTTTACTGCTTTTTAGACTCACATGCTTCTTTTCTGCAGTAAGATTTAGGTGTTTCTTATTGTGTTATATGTGACGAATAAAGAAAATTTTACAGTATTTTTTTAGTTTGCATCACAGCCGAGATGTTTCACTGTGTAATGGATAAAAAAATTGAGGGATGTCTGCCTCTTCATTGGGCCAAGTCTTCTAACTTCATTCATAATTAATATTAAAGACCAATCTAACCACTTTAAATGCACCGATGTATTATTGCCATAAAACCATAGACATGGACCTTCTCATGGGCCCCCTCACCTCCTGGGCACCAGTGGATCTGCCCTGGCTGCACTGCTTGATGCCACACCTCTGCCTGAACCCATATAAGAAAACCCCTGAAACATACAGCACCGACAGATGCGGCGGTGCAACAGTGGAAAGTATTTACAACGCTTCCCTTTTTCCACATTTAGTTATGTTACAGCCTTCTTCCAAAATGAATTAAAATCATTATTTCCCTCAAAATTCTACAAACAATACCCAATAATGACAACGCAAAAAAAGATTGTTTAAATTCTTCTTAGACAGATCAGGCATTTTGCGATGCTATTTATAACTGTAGATAAAAGATTTTGGGGAAAACATTAAAATAACACACAGCTCTTTGAAACTTACACATGAAATTGGCTGCAGTTCTCAATTTGGTGAAATGTTTTGACCTTTCAGCATTATCCATGTTTATGTCCCATAGCATCTTAAATACAGCCTGAGAAATAACACATAATACAATACTTATTCTCATAATAGAGTGTAATGCCACCAAGAAAACATGATGATTTTTAAAAGAGTCTGTTGATACCCAATAGGTCTGTGTGAATAAAATGGCTTCATAACTTAAACTATAAATAATAGTATCTTCTAATATGTGCCTTTAGTTAAAAAGGTGTTTAATATGGAAGAATGAGTGTACAGATGACACAATACAAACAGTCACAAAGCTGTAGGAGAAGTATGAAGAAGAACATGAGGTGTGTAGGAGAACCTGGAGAGGAGAGTTAAAGGACAGGACGAAGCAGAGGAGAGACAGGCCGAGCGGCAGATGACTGGACGTCTATAGAGGTTGATGACCGGCCCCTGTCAGTCAAGCTCACACAGAGAGAGCAGTGCCCTGCCATCTGCTCCAAAGTTAATGGGAAGGAGACAAGGTGGGGAGGTGAGATGTGTCGACACGGCCCACAGAGGCTGAGCGGCAGAGCGGACGGTGGGAGTGCAGGTCTGGATGAAGAGAAGAGAGGTGGAGGAGGACCAAGGACGGGATGAGGGTTTAGTGACATGTTCGAGATCTGGAGATGGAGGAAGGACCATGATGGATTAAATAAACAGGGAGCCAGGATGACTACAGACCTATGAGGACTTTGAGATGGACTTGTGAATCTAATGCAGTTTTAATCAGTTCCTCTAACTAATGTATTTGCTTTAAATCATTCATTCAATATTAGTTTGCCTTTTTAAAGTGTTCATTCAAAGACTGAGTAATAACTAATTAACTGCTGGGATATTCAATTCAGACCTCAGTGTAATGGTAGGACCTCATTTTAATGGTAGGACCTCAGTGTAATGGTGGGACCTCAGTGTAATGGTAGGACCTCAGTGTAATGGTGGGACCTCAGTGTAATGGTAGGACCTCGGTGTAATGGTGGGACCTCAGTGTAATGGTAGGACCTCGGTGTAATGGTAGGACCTCAGTGTAATGGTAGGACCTCAGTGTAATGGTGGGACCTCAGTGTAATGGTAGGACCTCGGTGTAATGGTAGGACCTCAGTGTAATGGTAGGACCTCAGTGTAATGGTGGGACCTCAGTGTAATGGTAGGACCTCAGTGTAATGGTGGGACCTCGGTGTAATGGTAGGACCTCGGTGTAATGGTGGGACCTCAGTGTAATGGTAGGACCTCAGTGTAATGGTAGGACCTCAGTGTAATGGTGGGACCTCAGTGTAATGGTAGGACCTCAGTGTAATGGTGGGAGTTCCCACCTTGCATTCCTAACATACTTATAGTTTTTCAGCAGCTCGTCTTGAATGTGAGCTTAATGCCTAATCAACTGCTTTTGTGATCCACTGAAAGCATCTTAATAGACTTTGTGGTGACACCCTGCTAAGGTCGTAGACCTCTGACAGTTCAATTACACACCCCCAAATCACAATGAGATGGATAGTGACACACAGCAGGATCAGAATATCTATATGAGACAGGCATCCTGAGCGTCTATGAAAGTGTTCTTAAGATGATTCATTTCACTGATAAACATTTTTAAAAAAGCGTCCAAAGTCACAAGGTCACGAAGCGCACCGATGATCAGGTTGCTTCTTATTCCCAGAAGTGAACATGAGGTGTGTATGTTGCTGAGTTGTTGTCTATAAATTCCCCAAAAGAGTAAAGGGTCAAGTCAAAAGCGAGATTAAATCCATAAAGCACACACCACCTGTTCAGGAAAGTGCAGGAACTAGGTCAGCGCTAGCCAAAGTCACAACCAGACAAAGTTAGCGAGGCATGGGTTACAATTCAGGTCTGTCCACGAGTCTTTCCTGCGAGCCGTCACACACAGGCCGCCCCCCGCTGTTGGACATGAGCGATACTGGGATGTTTCCTATGAGGTTAACCCCCCTCTAGGTTCACCTCCTGACTGGACAACAGATGGACTGTAGCAGCGCCCAGACAACAACACCTCCCGCTCCTGTGTGTGTGTGTGTGTGTGTGTGTGTGTGTGTGTGTGTGTGTTGTCAGGTCAACACAGCCGCAGATGCAGGTATGATCCTTCATGTCTCTTGTTGACACCATTATCAGTCATTGGCCAAACATGGACTGTCCAGTTTGCCTTTGTCAGAGAGGGAGAGGGTCAGGGGCAGCCCAGTCAATCACCGGAATGCAACAGACACCAATGCTTTTGTACATATTCAGTCATATTTCAGGTTTTTATCAAGATGTTTTGCATTTCATTTATGTAGAAACACTGTATATCTCCCTTTACTGACAACTGTACACTATACTTTTGATTTTAATTGTATTGCATTCACTTTGGCACTGTCCGCTGTAACAGATTTCCCTTTGCTGTTGTTGATCTTTGTTATCTTAAACCTTAAATGTTATAACAATCAGCAAATTCATCATGAGCCCTGATGGATTATCACCTTATGGCTCTTGTAACCAGGTGGGAGAAATAGGAGACTATTGTGCCTCGTGTTGATGTGTTTGATAAGTCTCAACAGATATGTATGTTCTCAGAATGCAAAGTATTTCCAGGAAAAAACAAACAGTAAACAGGCCATTGGTAAAAGCTACTGGACCTATTTCAGGGACATAAAAGATCGGCTCCATCTTGATTCCACAGCACTTTAAGAGGTCTAATGTGTCATGTGACTGCCGTCATATAGGTTTGGGCAAAAAGAAAACTTAATAATAGCAATTTGTTTCAAAACGATGGCAGGAGTGCTCAACCTCTTATCAGTACGGAACGACAAGGTAAAGGGGTTGTTCTGTTAGACTCTATTGTAAATGTGAGCTTTGTCAAAAGAGCTTTGCATGATTTATTCCTTTATTTTCTACCTCTAGTACCTCATTAATGGGTCATAAAGAGCTGTGGGTCATGACTGAAAGGAAAAGATACAGGCGGCTGAAATGAGCTTTCTCCACAGGGTGGCTGGGCTCTCCATTAGAGATAGGTTGAGGAGCTTAGTCACATGTGAGGAACTCAGAGTAGTGCCGCTGCTCCTTCACACTGAGTGGAACCAGCTGAGGTGGCTCTGGCATCTCTTCAGGATGCCTCCTGGAAGCCTACCTGGGGAGGTGTTTTGGGCATTCCCCACCAGGAGGAGGCCCCGGGAAAGACCTAGGAGACGTTGTAGGGACGAACGATGGTCTCTTGGCTGGCCTGGAGGAAGTGTCTAGGTTAGGGAAGTCTGGACATCACTGCTTAGACTGCTGCTCCCGTGACCCGGCCCAGGATCTGAGGAAGAAGATGGATGGATGGAAGGATGGGTCATAAAGAGCTGGAGTCTTTCTCAGAATGTTTTGGGCATTAAGCGAGAATGAGAGAACCCCTCAAAGTCACATTCATATAGGTGTGTTTGTGTTTGGATAACATGAAGGAAACTTGAGTGCCAGGAGAGAACCCACAGACGCACAGTAAACCTGGCAGTGAAGCAGGAGTGGTGACTAGTGCTATTGTGCTCCCAGAAATTCTACAATAAATGTTAGTTTTCTAGTTATATTGCTAAACTTTAATGATGATAGATGATGTAATTCTTCTTCTGATGCATTTAGAAACCACCGTTTACAATGAGAGGTAATTTGCATGCAAACAACTGCTGACAAAGCCTCTAACTTTATCTCATACTTTTTCAAGGTGCTTTGCACAATCTGGCAACTCAAATACAACTGGTGACTCTGCAAATAAGCGCTGTTTTGATGGATAAATAGCTGTGTCAGGAATGATTCACAGCACTTTCTAAATCACAAAGACTTCTGGCTCTTTCTCCTGCCTCTGTATAGTCTTTGTGCCAAGCAGACTGAGCCGTTCCCTAATGCACAATGAAACTTCAAAACCTCATCTACATTTCACAGCTATAAACAAATTATGTCTTTTTTTCTAAATGGCACAGTATGATATCTCACTCTTTCATAAGCACTCCGAGAGATATTTTTTATCTCCAAGCTAAGAAGTGGCCTCTTAATCAGTCACTGTCAATAAGTTCACACTTCCCCACTGTGTCGTGGATAGAAGTTGAGAATATTTGCAGTTTGAAGCGCTCGTAATGACACTACAGTTTGGCATTCATAATCATCACTCAGCAGCTGAAGACGTGCATATGTTATGGCAACAAATTAGACATTCAAAAGAACAACAAACATTTAGCACCTCGTCAAACAGAGGAGGCCTGCCTGCGCCGACTCCTGCTGCGTGGCGCTACTGTTCTCAAGCTGCTCCCGGGCTCTGCTTTAGATATACTCTACACACACACACAGGAAATTACACTGAGGGCGCTAACACACACGGATCTATCCAAACACTCCCACACACACTGGTCTCCAGCAGCGGTGAGAGTCTATCAACGCTCAGTGACATCTGGCGGGCGTGCTACCTTTACGAAGACAAGCCTGGATAAGCCGAGGCGTTTTGGACTCGCTGTATGTGTTTGTGTGGGGGTATGTGTGTGTGTGTGTGTGTGTGTGTGTGTAGGTGTGTGGTGGGTGGCAGTGTGACAGGTTATGTACGGCCAACATCTGGAGTCTAGACTGAGAAGAGATAGTGGGCAATAGCCTGGTTCTCTGTCACCCACTCTGTTGACTTAAGGGCTGTGTGTGTCCCACATCTGTATCAGAACAATGTGTGTGTGTGTGTGTGTCTGTGTGAGTCCCAGTGGCCCGCTGTGCCCATACACGAAAAGAGAGCCTTTGTTAAAACTGTGGTAAGTGTAAATATGTTAGAAGACAAGGGCCAGATGTTGAAGCTGCACAGTGAATAATCTGTAAAAGTGTTGATGGGGTAGTATTTTTTAATAAAGAAAGATAATGTGTAGTGTTTTAAAATGGTTTAAAGTTAACATTATCTGTTCTGACTTTGATGAAATGTCGATGTGTTGTGTAATGCCTCTCTGAGTCAAGGATTTTCTCCCATTAAAATATTGGTTAGCACTCACTGAAGAGGATCTTAGACATGCCTTTGTCTCTCTGCATGTCCTACCTGTTCTCTTCAGGCACACATTTTTATTGGTGCGACGGGTGAGTTTACTTTGTTATTGTGAATAAATGTGAGTGAGAATGACTGTCCATGAGGGGATGTCTCTTTGGTCACTTCTTTAAATGGACAGCATTGTTGGACTATGGTTCAGTTAAGTCGTCTAAATGGACTTCTGTATTTGTCCGACGTTACAGTCACAGGTGAGAATGCCCATATCAGTTAATTCAGATTTTCTCATATTAATCATCAATGAGAAGCTTTTAATTGGCTTATAGCAAAGTCATTCTTATGTGTGTTCGTGCTCAAAGCTTTGAAGTGCACAAGTCTTAATGGACACTCACTGAATGAGGATCAATGGAGGAGGACCTCTCTGCATCTCTCCGCTCTGTCCCCATCTTCTCGTTAAGCACTTGTGTTAATTAAGTCGGTAATTACACAGCGTGGTGTTTGTTTACTCCTCCAAATCCCAGAATTAAATGAGTCAGTCAGGAATGCACTTTAAAATGTCACATAATGAGCAGGGCAGCTGACATTTTGGCATGAAATGGGTTTGGCTTTGCTTCAATCTCCGTTTCTCTCCACAGAGATGATAACTTATTATTGAAAGCGATCATTTGGAAATAACTTCCAAAATCTCATGTGGTGTACAGCGTTTTTGAGAGTTTTATCAGTTAAGTCTCTAAATAATGCAATAAAATGTGGTGAGATTCTGTGGCGAGATGCATCATTATCTGAAGTTCCATCAAAATCCAATCAGTGAAATGTTACATTTGTAAGTGACACTTTGACAAATAGGAGCTCGATTCGTGGGGGGTGTTTGCTCATTTGTTCCTCCATTTTGTCTTTATTTATATATTTTCTGGAAGTATTCCTATGGCTCTGATGCCACTCATTCATTAGTTTGTAGCTGTCACTCACGGCGGGGGATAATATGGTAATTTTTCATATAGATACAACATTAACTTAAATGTGTGTCAAAAACAAAAGCTGAAGCACTGAAGTGTATAGTGTAAAGGGGATTTAATCAAAGCTGTTTTGTGTATTTCCATGGGAACACTTTGCTCTTGACAGAGAGCAGCAGAGGAGGGCAGAGCAGGAGGCAGCGTGCCGGCAGCAGCAGGTGATGTGTCTGCCTCCTGAATGCCTCCACATGCTCTATGTCCGTGGATTTATGGTCATGCCACCGTCGGCCCGGATCTCCCACCGGCTGGGGGTCAGAGGTCACTGTGGTGCCCTGTACAGCTGGCCAGCTGGTCCTGCTCAACCCTGCCACCCGTTAGCTGAAAGGGAGAGCCCTACACAGACGCACATGTACCAGCACTGGCAGGTACACACTCCTGGCTCGGACCGCTGCACAGATGCAGCCCGTGCAGGACGACCAGGCCGGCATTGGTGCATCCTTGAGCTGGATCTAAAGCTGTTCGCTGCTCACACAAAGTTATGGGCAGAGGACTTCATGTTCACGGCCTTCTTCATACAAGGTAATTACCTCCACACAGGAGGCTTTGTGGAGCATTACACAAAACAGCTGTGGTGATTGTCATGACTTGGAGCAGGGTCAAGGACCATTGTGTTTTGGAGCAGATCCAGCAAAAGATGCTTCAAGAACTTTGTAGCCAATACAATATACAGAATAGTAAAACTGCCTCTAAAATTATCATTTAGGGCATAAATAAATTTAAAATATATCAAATTTATCCCTTACTTTTGGAAAAACTTAGCTGACACTGGAGATTTAAAGATTGCATCCTGCAATAATAAAGTCATATCTTTGTTAATCTTTGTTGCAGTGTGCGACAAAAACTATTTGATGTTGATCTATAATTGTCTTAGGGATGCACGATGACATTTTACTGATAGTCATACCATATTATATTTATACCGAAGTATAAATATAATCACATCATTCATATATTATTTACTGTTAAAAATTAGCATATAATGTTTGGTGTACTTAAATTATACTCTATTTCTAGGTGTAGGATTTTCAAAACTAGACCCCTTTTTTCTCTATAGTAAGTAATCTGAGCAGGATTTCACTTTCTGCGAGCCCCAGCAGAAACACTCTAACTTTGACACAGCAGCAGAACTGATCAAACGCACGTATTGCTAGACTGCAAAATAAAACTGTCCAATGCTGTCTAAAAACGTTTGAAATGTGATCCTGGAGTACATTGTGGAGTCATTCTTCAACAGAGCAGATCCTTGCTCACACCGATCCAATGCTGTGTGAGCATTAAACTCACACAGAGCAGAAAGTCAAATCCAGGTCAGGTCAGGTCAGAAAACCCCAGAAATTTAACAAGTCTCCAGTGATCAATCCTTTATGCCCTGTGAGAGTGTTTTTATATCCGAATGAATTTGTATCTTCGCCCTCTTCTCACAGGTCAGAGTCTTAAACCTGGCATAATAAACAGAGGCGGTATGTATCCACTTAATAGCATGACATCCTCCATTCACCGCGCTGTCATCATGGAGCCAGTTACTGCCTCCCATAGCGTTTTGCTGACAGACATTTTAAATTAGACTAATAAATTGCCTAGCGCTCTGCCTCGTGCTTCCTAAAAGCCCTGTTACCCAGAGACAAATTAATGCGCTGCAGGTAGAAAGAGGGATTCTGCACAAAAGGCCAAGTTGTTTTTATGAGGCGAGGGCTAAATATCACAATGGAGATACGGGGGTCGGTCAAAGAGGTCATACGGGACAAGGAAGCACGGTTTTGCGCATTAAAGAGGCAAGGTACACGGTCACGGAATGTAAATAAGCAGCAATAACTATAGTTCTCATTTCACAATAGATCAACATTTGACCATTGTGGTTTCGACAAATCTTCCTTTACAGTGACCTCATATATTTCTAGATACATACATACATTTCCAATAGTGAAACTTATTTATCTCATTCAGACAAATGATGGCTGTAGGAAAAATCTGTCTGTTTTAGTTTTTGCATTTTAAAACAATTAACCTCTGACCAGATAGAAGAAGAAACTGAAAGTGGCTGATGGGGGTCATATTTTAGAATAAACAATAAATCAGATTGACCATTTCACAACATGGTTTAAAGAGATACACTCCCAAAGCATAAAAACCAAAGAACATGAAGTCAGTGAACATCAGTAAAGCATGTTATAACCAGGACCATCAGAAATCTGTCAACAATAAAAAACTAAACAAAAAAAAAGGTCTGTTTATTTTCTCAAAGCGTTTCAGAGCTCAGAGCTTCACTGTTAGCGTCAAAGTTATCCCAGATAGGAATATGTTTTTTTAAATGTACTAGCATTCTTACAATGGAGCATTATATTTAATGACATAAGACGTATTAACAATGGGATGATATAATTACGTTTATGGTTATGGCTATACATGTGCAGGTCAATTAGCAACTCTAAAGTGTCTGAAGTGAATAAATGTGAAAGTGAATGGTCAGTGTCTGTCTCAGTGTCAGCCCCACTGGCCATTGTCCAGGATGTACCTTGACTAAGGCCCAAAGCTGCTGGGATAGATTCCTCGACCTCCATAAACGTGAAGAAGAGCGCCTCTATCTACGGGGCTGGGAGTCCCCTGCAAAAGACATTTGTAATCTCAGTGGGACTTTCTTGGTTACTTTCTTGGTTCTTTCTTACTTTAAACTTCAAATTACTTGAAACACAAAGTTCAAACCATAGTGATATTTACCTAATTACATCCCATTAGTGACATTTTAACACTGGCATATCAAAAGGCCTACATCAGCATCAGTGACCCAACACTGTTATATTACACTGGCATTTCAAAGGCAAGCAGAATATAAGACAAGAGCCTTGCCTCGATATTCAGTCTGAACCTGAAGGGAAAGGATACATATGAGTGCGCTGGCTAAGACTCAAAGCTGTGAAATCTTTCTGAAGTGTCTTTCTGTGGAACAAGTTCTGTTGTCTCTGCGCCGGTCTTTGTCAGTGTTCATTTAGTCGTATTCTTTCAACTCTCAGAGCAAGCCGTAACATCCTCTCCAGATGAATTGAGCCGCACTTAAGAGGCGAGTGAATGTAAATTAAGCTCCTACACAATGCGTGGGCAGCGCTGCCAAGCACATAACAAAATGGAAAGTGTTGGATTTCAAAAATATATAATGTTTCTCGAACGTGACGAGACGCTGTCAAAGAAAGAAGAGAAGAACAAAGAAGACGAGCGAATGAAAGCGACACAGTGGGTAGAGTAGACAAAACCTGTACTTAAAAGATAATACTGTTGTAAAAAAGTTAAATATAGTCATCTAGGTTATCATGAGTCTAACGTTATTCATGTCATAAATAAAACAACTGGAAACAGCAGCATTTGCAAAAACTACCTAAACATTGCATTACATTTTTCACTGAGGTATATTTTATGTTTTTTGAAACGAGTTAAAGGGGCACAGCGTACCTTTTAGTCCAAGAATATAGTATATTCTCATGATCATATGGATATTTCGACATGAGATCAGTAGAATCATCTCACCAAACCTCTAATTTAACTTTAATGTCCCGGGAGAAGGACATTATTATTATTATTATTATTATTATTATTATTATTATTATTATTATTATTATTATTATTACATTTTACATTTAGTCATTTAGCAGACGCTTTTATCCAAAGCGACTTACAAGTGAGGAAAATAATGGAAGCAATTTTAACAAGACAAGGTAACAAAAAGCGTAAGTGCACAAAAAAATAGTCAGTTAAAACCTAGCACAGTTTACAAAGCTAAGGATAGAGGAATTTTAATTTTTTTAAGAAAAAAGAAAAAAGAAAGGAAGTAGAATTCAGTGTTTGTCAGTCAGGTGTTGACAAAAGAGATATGTTTTCAAGCGTTTTTTAAATATGTCTACAGAATCTGCTGATCTTGTAGCAGCAGGTATCATTCCACCAATGTGGAACAGATCCAGAGAAAGTACCCGAGAGTGATTTTTTTCCTTTTTGGGATGGTACCACCAGACGTTGTTCATTTGCAGATCGCAGGGATCTGGTAGGAACATAGGTCTGTGTAAGTGAGTGAAGATATGAGGGGGCGGAGCCAGTGGTGGTCTTGTAGGCCAAGAGCATAGCTTTGAACTTGATGCGGGCGTCAACCTGGAGCCAGTGTAACCTAATGAGGAGAGGAGTTACGTGCGCTCTCTTCGGTTCTTTAAAGACCACTCTTGCTGCTGCATTCTGGATGAGCTGCAGAGGTTTGGTTGTGTAGGCAGAGAGTCCAGCCAGTAGAGCATTGTAATAATCCAGTTTGGACATTATTATTATTATTATTATTATTATTATTATTATTATTACGACAAGTGACATGCTTTACGGCAATCAAAGAGAGGGAGCAGAAACAGGCCAATAGACTGAACCCTAGCAGAGTTGTATTTGTACAAAATGTACTAAAATGACTGTTTTCAGAAAGATGTTTTTTTTTTTCTTCCAAACTGGCTTGGATAGTCTCCTCTTGAAAACAAACCTCATCCATGAGTACTGCACCACTTTCATTACAACAGTGTCTAGACAGATCTGCGCCCTCTACAGGCTAAAGGTAATGCAGGTCCCCTTTAATACACCTGGATTTTAATTTTTTATTTTGCACTCTGAAGTGTCTATTAAACATTAGGCCTTCAGTTTCTGTGATTGTGAAATGTGCTGTAATTCAAAAACACAGATGTTAGGGTCTCTCTGCTATGATGTAGCATGATGTATTGATTTTTGGGTGCTATTAAAAAAGACAAAACAAGAGCCAGTATCTTGTTACTTGCCCTCCTGAAAGTCTAGAAAGAAAATCCATCTCAGAAATCCGTATATGGTTGATGGAAAGATGAAAAATGACACTTTAATTTTGATTTATATTTTGTGGAAACACAAATACTTGTCATTTAAAATACTACTTGAGTATTAAGTTACTTATTTTTAGAACAAATTCGATGTGTTATTCTCAGCCCTGGTATTTATCTTTTAACATACAGGATAGCCAGTCACACCTTTTGACACCATTATGTCATCCATCGTTAAATTTATTTATTTATTTACTGGATGTAGATAAATGCCATTTAAATCTCATGAGAAATAACATCTGGAGACAATGACAACAAAAAAGTACCAAAAAAAATAAACAGTACACTTTTTAGGTCAAGCATTGATCAATGATTTTTTTTTGTAATATTTTTCCATAAAAGTAAATAGAAGTAATCATGCTACAATCAGATTATACCATGTTCATAATCATAGTTTACTTTTCTCGTGATACCAATAACAGTGTCCAGTAAATTTTTCTGTTCATGGTTAACATTATTGTCCTGAGATGCAGAGGATCATCAATGAGGAGCCTGTTGATATAGTAAAAAACAGGTTTAATCAGAACTCTGGGACAGAAACATGTTACCTATCATCAGTAATGTGTAAAGAGTTTTTGTGTGTTTCTTTGTCCTCAAAGTGAGAATATCCATATCTCATGACGTCTCTCATGTCGGACTTGCGTTCTGGCTCATTAGCATATAAAGACAAACTTTGCTGGTGTTCTTCTATAGGCTGTGAAATGGCAGCTGTCAAACGTGCTTAATCCATAAAGCCCACAGGAAAAGGTAACAAAGGCATAATGACATGATGACGACAAATCAAATTGTAACACAAAATTCATAATATAAAATATGTTCATGTTGAGCCATTTCCTGAAACTGTTAAAAGGCGGGGCATTTGTCTCTTAGGAGAACTTTTTTATTATTAATCTCACTCAAATCCAAAACATATATAAAAAATAAAATGTTTCAGACCTCTATTGTAACAACTGGAATACAATCAGAGAATAATGCACCACATAAATAAAACTAGTTCCTACTCATCTCTTGTGAGGAATAAACAGCAAAGCCATCTCATACACAACCAGATAATTACCACTCTCAGAAAACAAGCCAACTCTTTTCCTCTTCCTCTGGTCGGCTGAGTGGTGCAGTGCTGCTGAACTCATTGGGCCCATTGTCAGTCACAAAGCAGGGAGGAATGTTTGGCCGGCTCTATGGGAAACGCCACTTCAGGGCCCACAGCTGTCACCGCCCTGAGACTTGAATTCTGCCACAGAGAGAGTTCAATGGTGAAGAGCTGGCACAAGATGCTTTTTTTTTTTTTTTTTTTTTTTTACTCAAGGATGACAAGATGTGTGCTGCGGACTTGGATGGGAAAGTAAAAGTGAATGCTCTGATATTCACTTACACAAGCCTGCTTTTAATCCAGTGCAGAGGGTTTCACTATCATTTCTGTTTTGGTCCAGACATGTCCAGACCAGAATGTAGAGAGACAAAAGCAGGAGATTTAGGAAGTCAGAGCAAGTCAAGACCAGTGTATTTAAAGAGAAAGATGCACTACAAACACTACAGGTCTATTCTCACATCCATCACTGAAACTACATTTACACTGGTCTGGGCTGTTGTGCTTCTAGAAGGGTTTCCATTGTCAAAGTCTCCAAAATAAGCCACTTTGGTAAACCGTCGACAGCAGGTTTAGTGAAATATACAGTTTCTTCTTCTGTCAGTAAGGAATAAAGCTAAATGTTGTACTTTTAGAAACAAATCAAACACAGCTGTAGAAAACAGACCAACTGAAATAAAAAATGTCATGTATTGTCCTGTAATAAAGTAAAACAATTCACAAAAACTATGCACAAATCACTGATCTTTAACTTTAAAACATGTCTCAAAATGCTGTATCGCGGAAACAAAAACTCACACTGCAATAAATAAAGCACTTGTGTGGAAGCATCTGAGGAAATTAAATAAGTAGAGGGTTTAAAAGTGGTCTGAACTACGCTACTGAATACGTCTCCCATTTAGCCTTTACTAAAGCACTGTAGCAACACCTTTGTGGCTGCTTTATGAATTAAAAAACATTGCAATTTGATTTTAAAATGTCAAAAGATCAAAGACAACAACTATTTCTATCTGTTTATATTTAGTGCTACATTTCCCCTTTTTAAGCTCTTCTGCCCTCGTCTCTTTTTGGGCATCAACCTAAACTTGAATAAACAATCGTCTCTCTGTGACGGGAGCTTCCTAAAGAAATGCTGCTTCTCGTCCTGTGTCTCACCATGGTTACTCAGAATCTGCTCCAAGATGCATTTTACACTTTGCCCCAACGTGGGAATTTAGTTTCCTTCAAACCAAGGCTGTAATCTTAAACTGAACATTAGGGAGTATGAGAGATGTTGTCTTTTCTTTTTCTTTATTTTATAACTCACTAGAACGTCATTTACATTAAAATAATGTGAAAAGATGCCTTTACAAACAATTAAAAAAAACTATTCACTATTGTATCTAGAGCTGTCCCCTTTAAAGTAATTTTCAAGAGTGCAGATGGAAAGATATGCTATGTCTTGGAATAAACAAATATTTGCATAAAATGTGAAATGTTTACATCAGTCAATCAGTGATCAGTCAATCCTAAAGATGATATTTTTAAATGTTTCAATTAAGTAAATAAAAATATAAAATGCTCACCTCTCTTTACTTTTCGGTTGCTTTTCTTCTGAATTATTAAAACACTGTAGTATATATTAAGGAGGTCCCAATACTACTATTTCCAGAATGAGTACTAAAAATTGAGTACATGCCAAAACTAGACGAGTACCTAATATTTATAAATTATACACAAACTTAAAAGCCATGTTAAGTTTTTCGAAATTTTATCAAATAATTTGTTTTGAAGAAGCCTCTCAGTTTTTATAGAAAAAAGAGACACACACTGCAGTGATAAAAGCACTTCTGAAGAGGTCAAACGAGTACAAGGGGCTCTGATACCAGCGAGTACTGAGAACTGGTATCTGACAACGAGATGTGGATAAAAGACCACATTTTGTCCCTTGTCTTTCGATGTTATGTTTGTGTATGCCAGGATGTAGAGCTCCTTCTGTCCCCATTGTCATCTTATGATAATGATCGAGTCCTCACATTCCTCAGCAGTGATCTCATCTTTCTGCAGAATACTGACAGCTGACCCCAGAACGCCCGGGACCATGACATGACCTGCTGGGAGATGCACAAGGAGAAGACAAGTTGCACTGCACAAAGACAAAGCACCACATAATGTGTACCTGCCTCAGTTTGTTCAACCAAACTGACAGCTTTTTCTGCTTTGATGGTTTCACAGCTACTTTCTGATAATTACAGCCAGGAATGTCAATTAATAAAAAGAAATGAGCTTGTGGTTTGTTGCTAGATTCCGCAAAAAGAGGACTTTTCCTGAAGCTGTTACCATAACAATTATTCAAAATGAATATATTAGATTAAGGGTTTTTAATAATTTGAATAGATTTCTCCCATGTTCAGACTTAAAACCAACAAAGTAATTTGTTACATTTACTCAACAATGTCAGAGCTTTGAAATACAACTCTTAACAGTTCTTTTTCACGCTGTCGAGGTCTGATGCTTTTATTCTTGGTTATACCTTCTTCTAATTTGTTTTAAATGCATAGCAGTTTGTTTTGCTGCAATATAAATCAACAAGATTGGATTGATGAAATGACTGTGCTAAAAAAAACTTCTGTTTGAAGATAACTTTCTGTAGTGTCTCGTCAGACAGTTTACTCAAATCAATGCTCTTTCCTTTCATCTATACTATTCTATACTATAATATACTGTATACTATACTATTCTATACTATAATATACTGTATACTATACTATTCTACACTATAATATACTGTATACTATACTATTCTACACTATAATATACTGTATACTATACTATTCTATACTATAATATACTGTATACTATACTATTCTATACTATAATATACTGTATACTATACTATTCTACACTATAATATACTGTATACTATACTATTCTACACTATAATATACTGTATACTATACTATAATATACTGTATACTATACTATTCTATACTATAATATACTGCATACTATACTATTCTATACTATAATATACTGTATACTATACTATTCTATACTATAATATACTGTATACTATACTATAATATACTGTATACTATACTATACTATACTGGCTGCTAGTAAATATTGCATAAAGAACAGAAAGCTTTATTTCAGCTGTTATAATAATATAAATTACTAATTAATTTGTGTGTATTGCTTGCATTAAATGTGCTCTTACACACTGTAGATATAAAGAGACAAGGCACAAAGTAGTCCAGGAGTTGAGTGGATGCCATTAAACAAGAATACTGAATAAACATGAGGGTTTGTGGTACTCATTAGTGGATGCATTGGATGTGTGGAAAAAGCAGGAAGAAGTGCTTGCTGCTGCGGCTTGTGAAGGTGAGGAGTTGGAGGCTGGAGTGTTTATAGAAGAACATGCAGCAAGCACCTTAGGAGAGCAGAAACAGGAAGCGCCAAATCATCCAATAATCAATAAATTGTCCCTTTCTTGTCCAGAATAGGTTCATAAATCTTGTCATTTCAGTTTTCAGCCATGTGTTTTTTTATTATACTGTTTTTTAGAGCACTATATAGGGTATAAGATGTAAATACTGACAACTCCTAGACTAAGATGTTTTGCTTAGACATAAAAATAACAAATAAAAACTCTATTGTATTTTAATAACTCGAGTAAATGCACCCAAATCACTGACACGCCATAATCCAAACTCCAAAATACTGTTATTAGCCCATAAGTTTTTCAATTTCAACTGTTCATCCTATTGAAGTGTTGAGCCTGAAATATAAACTCTCCACAGAGCGAAGGAGTCACAGTCAGCCTTTCTCTTAAATTAAAACCCCCCTCCTCACGCACAACACATTTCTCTAACAAAAATGCAAATCTAATTTTGTGCACTTCCATTTCTCCCCCTCACTCTCACCGCTCCGCTCCCCCCGCCTCTTCTTACATCTCCAGCTCTGGCTTTGCCATTAGAGCTATTTGCATCTGACTGAGAGGCCATTAGAATAATAATTAGCCTGACCCACCAGAGAGAGGGAAGGCCTTCGTCAGCGCTAGATACCAGCCTCAAGGCTCCCGGCGAGACACAAGCCTGCCTCCATTAGCCCAGTACGTCCACACAATAAATCTATTCTAACAAGGCTTTTTCATTTTTGGATTATTGTGGTGTATCTGCAAAAAAAAAATTAAAAACTGGACACATGAAGTACATGTAAATATCTTCATATGAATATGAATACACATATACAAATGATATGTGGTTTATGTCAAGCTACTGCTGAAAATACATGGCTTTGTTGGACTGGCGATGGAGCGGGCGCTCTGAGCATGCTCCACATTTCCCCGTGACAGTGAACAAACTGAAAGACGACCATTGCTTAGACAGAGGTAATAAGGTTTTTAGTGTTGGTATCTAATGTAAAAAGGAAAAAAAAGTGGTGAAAATAGACTTAGTTAAGTATACTGCTTGTGATTTATAGGTGCCCTATACAGACACTACTCAATTTTTAACAATGGACGTTTTCATAGTATATGTTTACAATTAGACAGATTATGAACATATCATATTATTAACAATACAGTGCAGTATGTTGAGCAAATATCTGAAATAATTTTACACAAATTGGCTGTAGCAATCCATTTTCCTGACCTGTTTTAAACTATACCCAGAACTTAAAGGTGCATCACGAATAATCTGGAGTTTTTGTATTAATGTGCCACCTCTGGCGTTAGCGGTACTGCAGCCAATGTCGTGCGTGTTCGCTGTGTGCACGCTTGTACGAGCACATACAAACAACAACCACAGAAGAATCTGTCTCTTCTCACGTGTTCGCAGGATTCATTTACAGTTAGTCATTTAGCTGACGCTTTTATCCAAAGCGACTTTCAATAAATCACAGTGTACATTTTGTATACATTTTTAGTATTGTATTTATATTAATATCCTATTATATTATGTTTTTAATGTAGTATGTTTTTTCATGCTAAAACAAATTCCTTGTAAACCTTCTCGCTTCAGTGACATTAAAACAACTTTTTTTAGTTTTTGTATAATTCTTGATATCTAAGACCAGGACTATGCCAAATAAAAATGCACTGAATTCAGAGACCTCTAGTCCAGGCTGGTCCTGAATATTAAAACCTAACATCAATGTAAAAGTCTACACTGTTCTACACTCATTGTAAGAAAAAGTTACCGGATTAATCTAAAAATCTCTTCAAAATGACATTCTGAAATTGCTATGCATGCCTCTCACTCCCTGTTCATGTGAAATTGCAGAAGTAACAGTCCTCCATACACTGGCAGTGTGCTCGTCTGGCAAATGGGATGAAAAATGGGTATCACATGCTTTTAGCAGATATGTGCTAATGTGCCCAATTTCCAGCCTCATTATGGCATTAATGTACAAATGCCTGGCCTGGGTGGTGATTATTCATGATGAAGGCAAAATAATCATCAATAATTAGCTTGTGTTTGAGTTTCACATGGACCGTGTGTGTACTATGTAGATCTCAGTGGAGAACATGTTACACCTTGGCCACTGTGATTCAGCTGAACTGTACATACAAGAGCAATTGCCCGCAGCTGACTGTCATCACTTTAATGTGAAGCTCAAACAAAGGACTCTAAGTTTTATGGTTTAAATGTGAAAGCTACAAAGAGGTGAATGTGGTGCGTCCTTGGACCACATGTGAACAGTCACATACCAAAGAATGGGACATTTCCTCTACACAATCACTTTGTACGCACTGGGGTTTAATGTTAACTGTTGCCACGGCGACCTTTTTTTTTTTAGTTCAAAACTGGAGGCCGCAGCCATTAATATCTTTTTTCCTTGTTAACCCATGGATCAAATGACCATCTGTGATGTTAAAGGGAGCTCATAATGAAGAAGGATTCATCACTAAACTTTACAGAAACCGTCTCCCACAAATTATGTTCATATATCACCTATAATAGCTCTAAGTTCGTGTGACTTAGCGTTAGGATATTGTTAGACTGTAATGAAAACTGGATTGTGGTAATTTAATTGATAATTTAAACAAAATTACCATTGCATTGTTGTATTTTTATACCTGAAAGGACAATTTAAGTCCATTATTTTGGACTTTTCAGATTAAATCATAGTTAAGTATAATATCGTTTTTTTTTTTTTTTTTACGGATTCAAATGCACATAGCTTGATCACAGTCTTTTCTAGTGATCCTTGCATGTGTCTGTTATAGGAACTAATGGAAACCCATTTTACCTTAAACCAATCTGTAATGGATATCAAACTGTTTTACAGACCGTAGAATATAACAACTAATGTTTGATTAAACATTGTGTAATTTAATCAATATTTTCTACCGGTCACAGTCGTTTATTCCACTATCCAACAGTGGAGTAACCTCAGAGAGAGCCATGTGATCAGACAGATACAAGTCAGTTTAAAAATGAGATTTGTATGTTTTATGAATGGATCTGAACCTCCCCAATCTCATAATGAGAGACTGGCACTTACCTCTGGATTTAGTCTCAGAAAATATGTAATTTATGTGTAGCCATTAATTTTTTATGGGCATGTATAATTAATCATTAAAATCCATAAGAGCACACATTTTTATTACTGTTCAGTGTTCATTTGAGACATCCACAGACTGCCGTCTCCGTGTTGTGACCTTTGTGGCAGACAAAGACCTTGAGTGAACGGGCTCATGCCTGTGGACCCACTGTAGCGACATACGAACAAGCTGAGCCTCCGTCTGTCTGCACGGTGGCCACTGTGAACACACTAAACACGCATGAATCCCTGCATATGTTTCCCTGCGTTCAGGTAAGTCTCCGCCTGCCTCAGTCTGCTCCGAACCACTATGAATTATGTACATTACCCCGTGCCAACACGTGCATGCATACGTGTGTATTTGGCACGTACAAGTGCAAACATCTAGTTAGCATCGTTCCTAGTGTGCCCATTCATGGCGCCGGTATTTGTTTATGCCTGTGTGCGTGTGCTTTGCTGCAGGCAGGTTGAAGATTGTCTCCCCCCCGAGGGCCTCTCCATCCCTGCAGCATGTGGGAACCATGGCGCGTTGCCAGGATACAAGCCCCTCGTCTGTACTGACAAGAAGACATGAAGAGCAAAGATTAATTATTTACAAGCAGACCCCTGTACACCACGTCTGGCTTGGCACTTCTCCTGCATTAAATGTCACTATCTATGAAGCCATCCGTTTTATTGCTTATTCTATTGAAGCGCTGTGGAAAAAAAAATCTGTTGCTCGTTCTCGTGTTAAGACACCAAAACCTAGTTCCTTGTTGTACCTTCACTGCTGCTTTTTTAAGCCACCTCTCAGTCCCAGAAGCTCGTTTTTAGGAAGCCGTTGTTAAACAGACACAAATACTCCCTGATGGTCCCTGAGCTCTCACAGCTATTTCCAGTGTGTTTGCGAGATGGGATCACCAGTGTCCTCTGGGCAGCCGCCTCCCCCTGCTTCATCTAATATTTATAGATGGCGGTGGTAGGAAGTGGGGGGATATGCTGCCGACTGACTGAGCAGGTCCAGTTTCTGTGCAGATATTCAAACATTATATTGACATGTATGATTCATTTGCCTTTACCCGAGTCCTGCTTGGCTGCCTGATCCTCTTTTCTCCTGGATGTCAGAGCCACATATAAAAGGTATAAGGATGGAATGTGGTGTTCTGATGGGTTGTAATCTTACTATTTAACATTTTTGCCATTTCAGTTCAGTTTATTGCCCAGTCACAGTGAATATTTCGCTTCATTTTTTATTTATATGTTTATCTAATAGGGACAGAACAGAAACCATTGTAACAACTTCAAGTGTAATCGATGTCCAAAGCTCATTTAGCTGAGTATTAATTTGTGACAAACAGTAAATCAATGTCATGACAATGTAGTGTTTACATTAAAAACCTAAAATGGTCTTGTGTTCACAGACTTAACTGGATTCAAGCCATTGTTTTACTTAAACCGATTCAGTTTTGCCTCAGAGTAATTCATTCAAAGCATTCCTAATCATTAAAAGCGCCAGGTAAAAAACCCGTAGAGCTAATTTTTTACATCTGCTTCTTTAGTCAGTAATCAAATGTGTGTTGTTCTGCTAAAGACAATATACAGTAGCAGCCTAAAACATTATTTAACTTGATGTGGACAGATGAAGACAGGTCTGGGTGGGTTGGACACATGTTTACTGCAGTTACATTTCATAATGGCTTTTGAAAGAATAGTATGACTTGTCTGGCTTTATCAGTCATCCAGGCATCTGCAACAGTAAAACACATCAAGACAAAACACACATGAAAAGGTATTATTTATAGTCATTGCGCATAAAAACTATGTCCAGATGTCTTCTCGTAACAAACATTATGGCTTTCAATGAAAATGCAATGCAAGATTTTATGTTAAACCCTGTACATCTGGAGTGACAGTGGCTTATTTAAATAGCTGTGGTATTTAAGGGTAACTCAAAAACATTATAATTAAGGCTTGATTAGATTCAGTATACATATCTGACAGGTTGTTTTCTGATAAGAGGCTGCTTAGTTCTGGCTTTGGTTGCGACTAAGCTTTAAGTGAAGGCATCCGAGCTGCTTCAACCACGTCCTTTGTTCTCACTTCCTTCTTTGTTGAGTGGCTGTCTGTCTGTCGGCCTGTCTGTCCGTCCCTCTGTCTGTCTGCTTGTGTATTTGCATTCTTCCAACGCATCCATATTCATGATGAAAGCGGGTCACTCCACGTGGAAACATGTGCGTGTGTGTGTGAGTAGGATTTAATTGGGCTGTGGTCAGAGGGGATCCTCCACACTGAGTCCCAGGTGGAGTGGGAGCAGGGATCCTACTGTTTTGGAGCATTATGCATTTTCTATTGTTTCTCCCCCTCCTCCTCCTGCCGCTCCCGTACACACCAGCGCTCCTGTGGCGACGGCACAAGACGCCTTTTCATCAGGATAAATTCGGTCTGATCCGGCGCTAATTCTGCTCGTATCTGACGAATTGATTTCAAGGACCACAGGCTGCGAGAGACACAACTGGCTGTGTTTTTATCAAAAGGGAAACATGGAACAATGCACTACAGCTTTTTTAATATGTTTTTAGTAAACACTGCTGATGCTTTTATGAGGGCACAATTTGCTTTTAATTATATTATAAAGAGATATGCATATGGTGTTCACTAAGAAAAGGAACAGCTTTTAAATAAAAAAATAGGAATCACATGAAATACCTCAGACTAATATTGTTGCCTTAAACAGAATCAAAGCATAGCTATTATCTATTTTAAAAGCAGCTCATATTATTCATATTAATGTATATTTTAAACGATTACTGTGTCCAGTCTGGAGTATGAAGCATTTTAAAATAAATTGCTGTCACAGCTGCAGAACAGGTCGTAAGGCTCGGCTACATGTTTAAACCTGAGACAAGCGAAATGAGAAAAAATGAAGATAGATTTGTTTTTCTCAAATGTGGTTTAAGTTTTCAGTGCTCGGAAAAAATGTCAAAGTCAACATTTGTCTTGCACAAAAAAAAATGAAATAAAAAAGATGAAATTACCTGTATTTTCACCGATTCTTTTGTAGAAACAGAACGCCACAGAAGTCCCCTGATGTCTGTGACTCCCCACAGTAAGCTCTTATGCACTGAGAAAACTGCCTTGTTAATATTTTTCACTTTTCCTCAACCCCTTGATGGAGGGTCTAAGGACAGGGGGTATTGTCTTGGACAGTCTGTTCATCACTTTGAGGCAAATGTTGAGATATTGGGAAAATTAAACTCAAATGAACTGAATGACGTGTAGTTCAGGCCAATTACATGAATTTTACAAGAACTATTTATTGTTATTATTGGATTACAACACATTTGATTTGGGAGATTGGCTGAGCCTGGCCATCCATATCCACACTGCAACTGAAATGGGTCTGTAATCCCTTCCCTCCATTTGTAACCTTTATTTTAAATGGCGGGAGGTGTTCTTTTTTTGTTTTTCTAGCAGTTTATTCTGTTAGTACACAAACCCACAGAAACCCAACCAGACTCGTCCATAACTACATTTCCCCCAAAAAACGGTTAAAGTAAAAGTCATGTGTAAAAGTGGAGTTGCAGTGTCAGAGTAAAAATAAAAAAGAATACCTATCTTGTCTCCTACTTCTTGTTATATTCCTCCTGCGCTTCATCTGTGTGTGACTGCTTTACACGACAGTGCTATTGTCTCTCCTTAACCCCTGAATGTCAAGGGGACACCATCGCAGCCACAGCCTCCTTCACATTTCCAGCCTGAACAGTGGAAATGAGCGTTAACTCCGGGCTGGGATTAAATAGTAGGACAGGGATTCATTTATACTGCATTGGCTTTGAACGCTGCTAAAGGAAGGCTTGACACAAGTTTCCAGGTCATTTCCAGGACAGAATTTACAGCATTTCACACAAAATTTAGTTTTACTCCATTTTTCTGGGTAGCTATTGCAGTAAATTGTCGCTAAGCTAAGGTTTAAAACTTTCTCCTCAAACTACAGCAGCCTCAGAGGGTCAAAGCTCAAAACCCTAATGCCTGTATAAAAGATGCTGGATTGTTTATCTAAGGCCATTTGAGTTTTAACAAAATGTGTATCAAAACTTATAGATGCAATCTATCGTTTCAAGGACATTTAGACATTTAGTTTTAATAAATTTCCAGATCTTTTCATTGACTACTCTCTAGATTTCCAGGTTTTCCAGGAAACAGTACAATAAGAAAACATTTTATAATCTGTATGATGGTCTGTTAAATCATATTTGTATTGTTTATATTTGCATTTGTGTGGAATGTATAGCACTTTTATCCTGTGCTCTAGAAATAAACTTTCATTTCAAGTTGTAAGCCAGGCTCAGCTTTGTTTTAACTTTTACAATAAATGTGTCTTTTGAACAAAGCTGCATTTTTCCAGAATAAATTTGGGACTTTTATTGTCTCAGTTGAAAATGAAGAATCCGTCAGTTATGTAAATCCGTCTCCTGCCAAAACAGGACAAACCGTGTATTGTTGCAAAAGTCTGGTTAATTGCACAAGAAACGCTCGCAGTCAGTTTTAAAACAATTAGCAGCTTTGTTTGATGGGAAAGAGAGAACAGGCTCCATGAGAACTGATTATTGTGATGGGATTTTATATTGCTTTTTAAAAACCAATTAACTCCTAAGAGCTTCGTGGCTTTCCGACAAGCGGCACGTCGTTAAAGTATTGTTGAGAAACATTGTTGGGCGTGATAAATGGCATCCATTCAGAGCGACCCTGGCACGCTCTCAGACAAGGGTCCCGCTGTACAATCACAAAACAGAAGCCTGACTTGGCATTTCCTCTGGCCCCCTTTTTTTTTTTCCCCTTCATCAAACAGTCCTCCGTCCTTATCTTGGGCTCGGCAGCACGTCACTAACATTTAACAGCAGACAGAGGAAATGTTTTAAATGTAGCGGTGGACGTTAGGTCGGTCTATTGTCCAGTCTGGGTTTTAAAGATGGAGCTGAATTTGACGCTGTTTCAGGCACTTCTGAACAAATCTAAACGACGGTGCCTTTTTGAGACAAGAGCACCGTAAATGTCAGCATTTTTCAGTTCTCACTTAGTGCTTTGATTCAATTAAATATGTTGTTATCCCATGTACTGTGTTTAGTCTTGAAAATACAAAATCAGACATTTTGGGTTCAGTTATTCAGTCATACATTTTTTATTATAAGTGTTGTCATGGATTTGATGATGTTTATGTAGACTGGATGATAACATTGGAACATTTGCAGGTGTATTTTAACCCCAAAGTAGTAAAGTAAATCTGGGATGGATGTAATTCCTAATATTTGAAGCAAAGAGAGAATTAATATTATTGTAAAGAAAAGGATAAAGGAAGACAAAAATAAAGTGTGTCATCTTAAAGGATCTATCATACCATCTCTTTGGACTTTCAAGCAGGCATTAGCGTACAGATAAAACCAAAACCACACTTAAACTGTTTTTATTCTTAAGCCTTTACCATCCTAAATGTCTGTCAATAAAAAGTGCAATATTAATGTGCAATAACATAACAATGTTTACAGCCTACGTTCACATTTAGTGGGGTTTATAGAAGTGTGTGTGTTTTTATTTGTTTTTAACTCTTTTGCTGAAGAGTACCATTTTTTTGACCTTTCATTTTCAGTATTTTTATTTACAATGACAATAAATAACTCGTGATGAAGTTACAGAAGTACACAGCTTGACAGACAATCAGGAACCAGGAAACAAAATGAAAGACGACACTTCTACTGTGTTTTATTTCACTTCTAAAAAAAAATGTTTGTCAAAGTTAATGAATGATTAAAAATATGTGTGTTTTTTTTTTTTTTTTACTGAACGAAACACAAACGTGCTACATTTGTGTAGCTAGTACGAAACATCACAGCTCTTGGTCCTGTTACAACAACTCTTATATCGACCTTCAGAGTTAGGTACAAAAAGTGAAATGCATATAATTTTACAAAGTTCATCTAAATGCATCACTAACGTCAAAATTTACAACATCATCGTCTGCAGCCGTAGCTCATTGGCATAGAAAAACAATACACAAAACCTTTCAAAAATCTCTGGATGTTTTCTAACCCACACAGCAGCTCTGGGTTTGGATTCAGCTCAGGTCCATTTGTTCATTCATTACTTTTTTCTCCACTTTTGCTACAAACACAAAACTCTACCATGCTGTCATTACGGCTGTAACTGTATTTAGAATGATAATTTAGCTTAAGCGACACATAATGTAGGAAAAGGAGTGTGTTGTGTATTATTATGTCTCAATGAAATATAGCTTTACATTGATTAACGTATTTCAAAAGAATCACTGGGTCTATGGTGGTATATTTTTTAACACATTGAGATTATCAAGACTAACACTGAAACCTAAAGCACCAGTTTGATTTTTATTTGCGCTGCTCTGAGGTGTTTTCTTTTTTCAAACACGAGATGAGAGGAAACAGAAATGAGACAGACAGACTCTTGGGGATAATAAATTAAATAAAAAAGCAACTTTGAGCCCAATCCGCTTGTTGTCCTGTCTGTTCTGGACGATCAATGCTCTTCTGAAGCTGGGGTGGACTTTGTAAAATATGAAGGTTTACTCAAGGTCACATGCTCTGCAAACCTGGAAATGACAGAGTTACACTTGACACTATTTTTGCAAATGTGGTGTCATTGTAAACATAATAATCCCAAATCTATCATCTATTATTTCCACAGTTTACCCCTACTTTGATAAAAAAAAAAAAAAAGCACCAAATGTATCTGTATCTTGTTTAAGAAAAAAAGCATATACAAGCTGAAACATGCAGTTCTGTTATTTATGTCAGATCATGTTTAGACTTTTAGAAACTAAGCTTTTTTCATGTAGCATCTTTGGATTATATATTACTTTTTAACGTTTTAAACACAGAAAAATATAATAATAATAATAATAATAATAATTATTATTATTATTATTATTATTATTATTATTATTTGCATTGAATTCATTTGTTATGAACTGTTTAACACTACAGACTCAGTATTGCACTGGTCAATAGTTACATTAAGCAATTTAATAGTGTTTCAAAAATATCCCCAACTCACACTGAGGGCCATTTTTTGTTGTGCCCAAAATCAGAATTTCACCCGGCTGTGATTGCTGACCGGGAGTGTGCCAGGAATTTGTGTGGAATTCTGTATATTATCCAATGTTGAGCCAAGGTTCTGTGTGCACTTATTGTATTTATTGTATTGTATTGTATTTCTGAATGACAATAAAGTCTGTCTAAGTCTAAGTATAACTAATATAAAGCTACTAATTACATTTTGTCTGTCTTTCTCTGTCAACAACACACAGTGAATGCATTTTATTTCACACACAAAGCTCATCTAAATGCATCGCCATTGTCACATTAACCTGGATTCATAATTTTACAGACAATTTCCAAACCCCACTCTTTTGTATGCACTCCCAGCTCTGGGCATTAAAACCGAAAAACAAAAGCTTCATAAATCTGCATGTATTCCCTCATATTAAGCAGAAACCCTCTGCAGTGCGTCTTTTCTGTCTGCGACCACTAACATTTGCTGAGCTCTCATTACTCGCCTGTACTTTGCCGCTTTGTTGACATAAACTAGTCACATTTCTTGTCAGCAAATTGCATCTAAATATGCTAATACATTGAGTGCTTGGCTTTGCATTCACTTTTTTGCATTATTTTTTTTGCTGGAGTGCACTTTAAAAAAAAATGCTCCAACCTTAGAATGTAATATTTTTTTTTTAGCCTCTGTAGCAATAAGAGAGAGGCATATTGTCTTTTCTGTTGTAATGCCCCCCTCGTAAAAGAAACAATAATCCTTTGAAAGCTGTGAAGAACCCCAGTTTTGTTGCTTGTGGCAGAAGCAACACAGAAAAATGAATAAAAGATGAAGAGGAAAACTTTGAAAGCAGCTAAAGTTTGCATTAAAAGACTCTCGCATGAAATATTCTGTTGTTTACTCGGAAAGAAACGGGCAACTCTTTCATCGGCGCTTTGATCAGAGTGACACCAACACATCCACCGAGAGAGATGCAAGAAAGAAAAGACCGACGTTTGATTGACAGCTTTAATTAACAAAAGGCTCGTGCATTTCCTCTTGCGGCCTCTGGGGGACGATGTGCCATAACAGGGAAATGCCAGAAAACAATACCTGACTTTACAAACAAATTATCTATTCTCCGAGCACTTGGTTGGATTTTTAATGAAGCTTTAAAGAGGGATTCAGTTTTAAGTGTGTGTGGAGACTCGGCTCCTGCACAGTTCACAGTTTGATCTGTATAAATGTTCATCTTAAATCTGAGTGTGATAAAACAGAAATAAAATGATGGAAACAGGAAACTGCAAAATAATTATTTATATTCAATCAAATGCTTTTATTTGAGTAAAGATCATTAAGTCCAATAAATACAATAAATATGAGTTATTCAAAGTGCAATAATTCAATTGAGTTTATTTCTTAGTCTGTGGATGAAAAGTGGGAGACTAAATTAGGTTGAGCTAACATTTAGGAAGCTTATTTTTTCTGATTAAGCTGCAAAAGAAAGTCCAAACGCAAAGGACCTGAGATAGAGTATGTTGAGATTACAACAGGTAACGTATTTAAAATAGAGGTTAGGCCTGAGCCAGGATTCCATGTTGCTTTATGAACTTTGTACAAGGAATTTTGATTAACTTCTTAAATGTATGTTTATTTTATTCCTCCCCCCGCCCAAAGGCATGTATAGGTCAATTGGCAACTCTAAAGTGTCCCTAGTGAATGGATGAGAGTAAATAGTTGTCAGCCCTGGGACTAGCTGGCCACTGTCCAGGATGCACCCCGTCAAAGGCTCAAATCTGCTGGGATAGGCTCCAGTCACCCGTGTAAAATCACACAGTGTGTTTACTCTTATGCATTCTGGTAATGTCATTTAAAAACAACATAGGATCTTTTTGCAAAGTTAAATAAAACACGTGAGACTATCTTTTTTCTATTTCCAAATAAAGTGTTGCGTTCTGTTACTATTAAAACAATGATCATCCTAAAACCAGGTCTTGTATTTTTGCATGCCTTGTTTGTGCCCTACATTTGAAGGCTGACTGGCTGTGCTATAATCAAAATGCAGCTTAATTAGCATTTATTATTGGCCTAATTGTGAGTGCTGTGTGTTGCACCTGTACACACACAGCTCCTCCATCCACGCTGAAACCTAATTTATATCCAAACATTAAACGTTACAGTGAAGAGCCCCACCAATACCAGCCAATAACACAATAAAAGACGATGACAATAGCTTTTCTGTTACAGTATGTACTTACAGTGCACTATTGGCTGCTCTGGATCATTATGTTTAGCACATTAAAGGGAAACCGTCTCTGATTATGGAGTAAGGGAGCGGAAATGGCACGCAGGCATTAGCGCAGCAAGCATTAGCGACGTCCCAGACAGCCTGTTAGTTGAAGTGGGTTTTAATTATCTATTTTCCAGTTAGTAAATGGAGGAATTATCAATGGCCCAAAAACAAGATTGAGACCGTACCGACAACCTACTCACTCCGCAGCGAAAGACAAAAGAGCTTTGTACGTCCACAAACAACTCTGAAAGATATGCACACAGTTGTACAAATCACAATACCTGACACCCACCACAGACTGTCAAGCACCAGAACAAACACTCAGGCTGGATGACAGATCAGATTAGCATAATATGTGGCTCACAAATGGAAAAATCCATTATCCAGTTTAGGAGCGTTTTAACAGCTTCCCAAATGAATCAAAGCCTTCTCGTACACTTTATACCGTGGCTTTAAACCCATGTCTGCTCTCAGTCAAAATACATGAATATTTATAGTGTAATATTTTAGAAGCAAAAATCGCATGAAGCACCTTTTAGCAAACACAGGACAATGCACGTTAAAGCCAAACTAAGCAGGATTTCCAGGTCAATGGACTGTCACGTCCTGTAGAGCTTAAAGGCTAAATCCAGGTTTACTTCAGTTTTTCTTAATGATATCTAGCTGTGTTGTTTCCTTCATTGTGAATAGAAACTGACTGAGGGCTACAGGCTTAAAAAAGTCCATCCAAACATAAACCAAAGAAAACAAAAGTGTATTTTCTGATACATTTAATTTCACATTGATATAGCATTAATTAGTCAAGCATGTACTAAGATTAACATACTTCATACGTCTATGAGGGGAAAAAGTCCAACATAATTCTCAAAACTGTAACAAAAAGTGAATAAATATTTTTTCTTTGCATGACTCTAGATTAAGAAAGACAGAAAAGCTTTCCTATATTGTCTCCCTGTTGTCTCTGCTTGTTTTTTGTGATGAGTGTGTACCACATGAACATATGTCCAGAATGATGCGTATTAATATTTCAGACAATACACCTGGAATGACATGTATGAATACAAGTTTGGTAGAAAGTCCCAACCTCTTCCTGACAGAGGACGTGAAGGTAAAGAGTATTTTTGGAAGACCTCATCATTGGAGCATGAACGGGGTTTTTCACCGCCACTTCCTGGTTTAAAATCGGACTGTGTCTTAAGCACAAAGTGTTGCTGCTGGTTGTTATGGTAACCAGTGAGGAACAATGTTGCTGGAGTAAAGAGAGTATAGAGACAGCTGAGATGAGTTTGGAGTTATAAAATACTTTTACCCTGCAACGTTTTTATAAAGAAAGGTTTGTACTAGACTTGTCTGACTGTGCTTTAAACATAAATAAAGTAAAGTGTAAAAATCTATAAGACAACCCAGGAACTTATCAACAGAGCATGATGAAAAAAGACTTGATTTTAATGGCTAAATTGCCAACATACTTCGACCCACATTAGGTGTTCTACCAGTAGCAGTTTAGTTCAGTATATAAAGTTTTGTTTATAAGAGGAATGTATGATCATCAATGCATCAATGCTTTTATTATGCATTTTTTGATCAGGTCTTTTTTCTTTATTCTGAAGAAATAAACTGTACTGTCATATATGTGTCTAACAACTCATTAACACAACACATGGAAATGTCATATTTAAGTGACAATTTGGTAGAGTAGGCATCACTTAATGGACTTTCTTCCTTGTTTTCTGGTCTGCTGTTTCTGGCATACAAATAAACATGTCATTAGGAATGCACAAAACTAAATCACAAATGTACCATGTATGCTGCACTTTACAAGAACAAAATAAGTACAGTCCAAAAAGAAAAAGCCTAGGTTTGCTCTTTAAGCCTCGATGAATGTTGTGGATCATAAATTGGTGCCAACATCATGAAATGAAAAAAAGGAACAGTCATTGGTCTTCAGCAATAATTGCCCTGCCACATACTGCTATAACGTTTATGATGCAAATAAATGTGACTTTAGTGATTCTTTTATCAAACACCACTGTGGCTGTGTTATAAATATGTCAACATCTTCTTCCCTTCTACATTTAGCCAATTATCCACAGGGATAAAATCTACACACACCCACGCACTAAGTCTTTAAACCAGAGACTGCAGTGGTGTTGCAGACCTTAAAGAAACCTACAGCACAGCTCCTGTTATGCCGCTGAACTATAATCAGCCTGAAACCTTTTTGCGGAGATGAAGGGCCGTCAGGGGAATTCATGCATCCATCCATCTCACTCTGTCTCTCTGTCCTGTAGCACTGGGGGAGGCTGCCTTTACCAACAGCCTCTGAGGCAAGAGCTGGGCTTCTCATCTAAATATTAATAAAGCCTCGGTGCTGTGCCCACATTTAAAAATAATAATAAAGACGGGGACAAGAGAGAGAACAGCAGCGGAGAATCAAATTAAAGCTGGATAATAACTACAGCACTGTGTCATCGTCACAATAATATGACTCATATATGGAACAAAGCAGAGGAAGAATAAAAGAATATAGTGTATGAATAATGCCAATGGGTGTCATTATCTTGTATGTTATGTATTGTGCAAAATATATTGTTGAGACGTACAGTGTCTGAAAAATATCTGAAGAATTGTAAAATATATAAAAAAAAGAAGTTGTGAAGAGTCGGGGGCTTCTGTGAATTCCAGAACACACAACTTACACACACCTCCGGAGGATCTGGACATGGTACAAGGTAAGTTGCCACTAGGATGCTTCAGGTGAAAAAAATGAATGTATTGTGTTTATACACGCGGCCCCTCTGGATTAAACAGGGATTACCCAATTTTCTTTTTACTCTTGCATTTAGTTTGGCAGTTTAATTACCTTAAAGAATACTGTAACAGGAATCATCTGTGGAAAAAATGAGACCTTCAGGATTTGAATAGATGAGAATAATCAGCCTAAAGCGGGAGTTCGGCCAATCACAGCTTGATCTGGTAAAAAGGAGCGCTCCCATTAGTCATAAGCAGCCCAATGTCAGAGTGGTAAGCACTCCTGCCTCTCAGCAAGAAGGTCCTGGGTTCAATCCACATCCAGGGCAGGGCCTTTCTGTGTGGAGTTCACATGTCCTCTCCAGGTCTGCACAGGTTTCCTCCAGGTTTGTTCCTTTTCCTGGAGAAATAAAGGTTAAATACAACAACAACAACAACAACAAAAATGGTCAAAACTGACAAGAAAATAACCCAGGAATTAAGTTATTCTGTTGGAAAAGATTTCTTATATATAACAAAATTGCTCAAAGCAAATTCAACATGAATAAACTTTGGCAATGTTTAACGAGGCAGTGATAAGTTTCAGGTCAGCGCTAAACGTCGATTTGATGTAATAGATTAGTATTTTGTGGTAGAAAATTGGTCCGGTTTGACCTTTTTTTCAACAAAAGAGTGCTGAGAGAGGGACAGCAAAAAGATAAAAAAGGTAATGGAGCGTTAAGTCAAAGTTCAGAGGATACTGTCTGAAAAAGACTTGCCTGTGTCTTCCATGGGCAAAATAAAAACATTGATGGCTTCCTTGTTCTGTTGTTGCAAGTGTTGCTTCTGGCTACATTCATGTGATTTCTCATATACATAGAAACATACAGTATATTTTAATATATATATATGTGTTAATGGTATTTTTTAACAAGTTGTGTGTGTACACTTGGTATAGGCCCCAGTCCCTGACATATGAACTATTCTGTCTCACGCTTTTAAAAGGAGCTGGTTCTTGTTGAAAAGCTTATAGAAGAGAAGCATTCACAACAGCAACAGTCCTGCAACTCTAGGCCACTGGAGTTATTCTGACTCTCTTTGTGGCTGTAATATGGAACTTTAATCAAGTCTGTTCACAATAGCTCCTATAGTGTGAGGGGTGATTTATTAAGGATGCCGAGTTCAAAGGAGAAAGTTTGCCGCAGACTGAAGAAAGTCCCGAGGCATTGTCAGAAGCTGTTGTGGGGGAACTTATTGCAGCGCAGGTAGTTGGAGTGAATTGAAGCTGAGCAAACATCTGAAGGCTTCCCAAAACGAATAACAATTAGGTGATTTAAAATAAAAAATAAAAAAGTGTCCCACTCCAAATGTTGTGTAGCAGAGACATCTGTTTGCGGGCGTTAGCTGAGGTGAACAGAGGATAGAGACACTGCTCCCAGACGCAACGATGGAGCTGTCGACATCCTGTTTCACAAGCTTCGCGGGAAAAGTTGGGAAACCAGGTTGTGTTTACTCTGATCGCGCAGTAAAGTGATACATTTAGCACATAAGCAGTGATGTCATGCTGTAGCACCCAGAATCCTTTGCAACAACAGATTCCTAATAAGAGGTTATGTCTTGTTTTCACTGTAATACATTGTTGTGCACTCATTAACGTTCAGAAGGAAGCAGCCGTCACCATGGTTACACAAAGATGCATTAGTCGCTCTGGACATTTTTTGTGGTAAACATGTAATTTCAAACACAAATACTTGAGATAAGAACTGTGTGAAGTGCACTTAAGGTTCTCTAAAAAGCAGTGATAGTTACTGAGTGGCACTAAATGTAGTTTTTAATGAACTATTCATTGTTTTTTTCATGACCAGAGACAAAGCTAATGAAAAACTGCAAGATAGAGGTCTTAAATATGATAACTTTAATTCCATTATGTGGTTTTCATGTATTTAATAACAGGAAACAACAGCACTTTTATTCTTTGGTAAGTTCAGCTGAGTCCTTTACATCAGAGCTTCCTGTCCTTGCTCTCAGACAGAACATCTGAACTCATTATTGCCTTTACAGTAACAGCAGCAGAGGTGACATAAATGTAATACAACTGAATTACTGCCTGAGAGCTTTCTGTAAGTCAAGTCTGTAAGGATCTGTGCGAATATACTGTTTATGTTTCCAAACAGTATTATAGTCAGTAAAATAGACAATGATTGTACCTGATGATGACACGTACCATCTGCAAACTTATACTGTGCTTTGGGAGTTTCCCTCCTCTTTTTTCAAGTTTTTTCAGTCAATTATTTCTAACTGTTATAGTACCCCACATGGAGAAAATGTGTGATTGACAGCTTGATATGTTTTACCACAACTAATCAACAAACAGTTTTTTTTTAAAGCACAAAGTACAGTCTGTGATAATGATACATTTTACACGTCCTCATACACTTCCTAAATTCTGCCCTTGTTGCTAAATATTGTAACTTCTGGCTCCAAATAGACGGCAAATATAAATAAATAGATGCCAAAGGGAATGGGCTCTATGGCTCTTTGATGCTGTCGTTTATTAGACTCATCATTGCCTTTACAGTAACCTGCAGCACAGGTGATGTACGCAGGATGACGTAAATGTAATATAATTGGATTTCCAGGCCTGGGAGCTTTCTGTAAGTTCGAGATGTAATGCTTCCATATTATTAAAGGTAGAAAATAGACAATTGTATCTGATGGATGAATAAAGTGCACGTTAGTTATTGTGCATAGACAGGAAATAGGAGCCATTGTTTTTATTCTGGTCTCATTTTATTAATCTTTCAGTAGTTCAATATAGTTTCAATATTTTTACACAATAACCAAACTCATTAAGTGTCATGTGACACACTGTGGTACTCTTTTTCTGACAACCTCATTCCAAATAAGTTAACTTCAAGCTTCATAAACTAAACTTGGCCTCAAAACAAACCACTGAGCTCCAATGACTCTTTGTTGTGTCACTTTTTTACTGTCAATGCTCATTAATTGGCAGATGTAGTGACCCATATATAACACTGTTGTTTTAGACAAATTAAAATCTTCTTCTAAAGTAATGTTTTAGAGCAAGAAGAATTGTTCTAAATTAAACAGCATCTCACTGCTGCATCAATTAGCCCTGTCCCTCATGGGCAGACGCCATGTACACATCTTTCCCAAGTTGTTCCCGTCTTGAAAAAGTCATGCTTGGAGTCACAGTGATTTCTCATTGAGTGTGACATATCTGTGATTTAAATGGAAGACCTGTGTACCTCTGAAGTTTACCAGCATCAAATATAAAACAAAACAAAACCTCCTCGTTCCAGTGAGACCGCTCTGCTCTTAAATATTTCAAAAGCCTTCCGTCTTTTTCCTCTTGCCGGCAATCAGGAAACAATCTTTCCTTGTCTCTCGCCGGCATCTTTGGGGACTGTGGGCTCGGGGTGTGAGGGAAGACGTCTGGATGCGAGATGACTGCTCTAGATCCGGCGGTGGATGGGACGGGAGTAGCTGGGTGGAGGGCGCTTTAATTGGAGATGTGCACGGCTTCTCCAGCTAAGGGAGAACAGGAGCAGGAGTGGTTCCCAGTGGCTCGCCGCATCACATAACCAGTGACCTAGAAAAGGAACACTGATCACTCCCCGGGAGCTGACGGCGCTGCGGCCCGGCTCCTAACGAACACACTCGGCTCAAGTCTGCCACTCGTCACAGAAAACAAAAGCACTGTGGGTACAGGGTACATGACCCTGACTCACGCATGAAGAAGAGCTTCATGTGGAATACTTTAGAAGAAAAGAAGACAAAGTGGAGAAAGAAGTTGTATAATCAGGCCTCAGACAGACTTTTCTGTGCTGGTGCCTTGATAAAGGAATAGTACTGCATTAGAGGGACACAGTGTTAAATATGACAAGACATTTATTTTTGTACAGCCCAATATCACAACAACAGGGCTTAACAGACTGCACTAAACAACATCCCCTGTCCTTAGACCCTCCATCAGGGTGAGGAAAAACTCAAAAAGAAAACAGCTGGGAAAAACGAGAAACCTCAGGGAGAACCACAGAAGGATGGTGATTGGTGAATAAATACCTAAATTACAACAGAATAAGAAAGGGCTGCCTTGGGAAGCTTCATGATTTTACATTTTAATTTTTGTAGTCTTTTTAGTTATAACATGTTATACTATAGCCCTTTGCACTCTTGTGTACCAGCATGTTTTTGTAGGTGTATGAAAATTGCTGCTCTATATCACTTCATGGGTGAGGGTTAGGGTAAGGTCATGGCCTACTGCAGGACTCAGCAGAGTTTTACTGAATATGTCCAGTTCCCACTCTCTGCTTTCAGAAGTGAGGTAAGTGAGGACTGCAAAATTCTCATTATAAAACCACCTTTTTGATGGAACACTATTGTCCTGCTAATATAAGTGTCAAGGCTAGCTCTGCGGTTAGAGTAGATTTTGAAGAGGTGACAAACTTTTATTTTTTTAGAAAAAGCAGAAAATTGTGTGCATCTCTAGAGATGGTAATATTACATTTAAAAAATACATATAGACCCAGAACTAAAGCAAAATGGCCAAATTGAAACAAGAATGTTTTTGTTGCAGCTGCATAATCATTGTGCATAGAGTCTTTATTATTTATCCATGTGACCCCTAAAATGAGAAAAGTGTCATAGTTTGGCTTCAAAAGAGTGTAGGAATTACTTTATGAGAAATCAATTTGGACATTATTTTTTATTATTATTATTATGGATGGCTTTTCTTATTTGAAACTATAATAATCACGTAGTCACATCTTTCTTATTGCCCTTCACACATTCAGAGCTTCATTATGAACTAAATCAACGGATGAGGCTGCCATTAGTGGTGTGAGCGAGGACTCCTGCATTTCCTCACTCAATTACTCCAAACCCGAGGAGAGTTGATTGCTGAAGGAGCTGCAGCCGGTCAATAGCAAAGGCTTAGTTACTGGATGCCTTTGAATGAACACAGTCCAGCTGGGGACAAAAAAGAAGAAAAGGAAAATCAATCCCAATTTTAAATCAAGCAAAGTCAGCCCATTTACACTATGTGCTTTCTTAAGGTTTTCAGAGCTGTGCAGGTACTCAGCAGTGATTTTGCAACACAGATGGCTCATCAGGAGGTCATTCACATTCAGAGATGCACTTTTTGTTTAGTCTTTACTGCAGCTTAAGGTATTATTGTACAAAGGAAAACAAAGCAAGAAAATTTTAAAGAAAATTGTGTTTACTTAAAGACATAGTTCAGGTTTTTGAACTCCACCAAGCTAATGTTGCACCTCCCACAATCCACTATTTTCCAGCTGAAAGATATATTTCCCCAAAGGTCCACAATAACGTCCGCTGCATGACGATGAATGTTGTTTATCCCTGATTCCTTGAATTGTGAGTGTACTTTGTGATTGAACTGAACTTTATCTGGACCCTTCTCTTTCAGTCATGGACAAATCTTATGTTGTCTTTCCAGATTGGTCTAGTACTTCGTTTGGTCTTGAACCCTCTTTACTGATGATAGCACCCAAATACACAAGAACTGCCTGACTTCTTCAAGTTTGTGTGCCTTGGTTATGACGATAGCTTGGATTTTTGACGTAGGGTTGTAATAAGTACAGGGCTGGTCTAGTCTAGAGCCCTGGTTACAGACAAAGTACAAGCTAATTATTACACAACTGATCATAAAGCATATCCTAGTACCCAAAATAACAGCTGCTTAACATTGAGTAAAGGTTTGAGCATATCTATATTGTTTCTTACGTTAGCGTGTTTAAAAAGAGCGTTTATCTGAACATATAAATCAAGCTTACAAACGTTAAAATACACCAAATATTACAGGCAATCCATTAATTTCCCACAAATTATGGGTCACGAGGTGTTCTTTTTGCATAGGGTTTACAAACACCCATAAAAAACAGAAATAATTAAAGCAAAATTGAGGATTTTTTCATTAATTTCTTGCATTTATTGAAAAACAACTATTGGACCTATCCTCCTTTTATCCTTTTATTTTAAAATCAATGTAAAATTTTCAATAAAATTAGGTCAAATGTTGATATTTTTTGATTCGTTAAATATCCTACATGCCTTGTAGTCTTCACAAATGACCAAGTTTGAGGTTGAACTCTTAGAAGATACTGCACTCGTTTTCTGCTCAAAGAATATTTCTGCCCTTGCTTTGCCGTTTTCCTCCTCGTCTCGCCGCTGACGTGCATCACAGGCTTCACATTAATCACCAGTCTGTCGCTCCGTTCTCTCCTCCTCCTGCTCTCAATTTATTCACATTTCTTTCTTTCCTTTCCTTTACTGCGAATCATGCCTAATTAGGCTCTCTGTAGATCTGATTTTCATAAAAGGCTCGGGGGCTCGAGGAAGGGGGGGGCGTTATGACAATTATTTTTCATATATACGGAGCAAGGACAAAGGATAAATGGTTATTAGTATTCCACACCTTAAAGAAAATCACCAAATCATTTGAAATTTTGTGAAATTACAAAAGGCAGCAGATTTTTTTGACAGACAGTGTCGAGACAACGCAGATAAGAGAAGAGATGGGGACATTATGGCACAGCTGAATGTGTCACTCGGGACAAAGAACAAGGTCTGATGAGAAAAGTAGTGTCAGAGTTACTTCCAACAAGGCCTCAAATCAAAATCACCATTAACTAGGCATTTTATTTCAAGTCATTTATCCCTTCACTTGCTCATTCCTTTTCCATTGCTTTTAAAACTGAAAGCATTTAATAGATATTCCAAAAAAAGGATTGCTATTGAACTTGTAATCATATATCCACGCTTTTAGAACAAAACCTGGCTTGTTCCATTCTCAAGCATTTAGGTATTAGTCTATTTTAATTGTGCTTGTGTTTTAAGGCTTTTTATTAAGTGCATAAGACAAGGAGTGTTACCCATTTTGTTGAATGAATGCTATATTTAAACACAAAAAATATAGTCCTAGATGGAGCTACAGGTGAAGCAGTGTATAAGAACAACTCACATCGACACACAAAATACATTCAGACCAAATACAGACTCTGTTACAATCCCGTGCACCAAACATCAATAAATACTGTTCACAATCAATAGCAAAGAGGTTTGTTGAAAGTGTTAAAAGAGGAAAGATGGTGCAATCTCTGCCGGTTGTTGACGCGATGTACGAGCTTGCACGACAAGATCGAGTAAGCAGGCTGCAACTGTCACTGACGTCCTGAAGTGTCGCTCGTGTGTAAATTTCTTAAACCCCCGTAATGCCCTTTTAAATAGGGGGCACATTTTACCCTTACCGAATACCCCTAACCCTAACGTAACCCTATGCATGCACTCATGATAAAATGTGCCCCCTACGCTAAAGTATTACCTGTATTGGCTTTTGATTGTAAATGTTATGTTTAAGAATGTTTTTTTTTTTTTTTAAAGGGATTACTGCACATAATCAACATGAGTACATCAGTTTATCTTGTAAGTATGCCTGATTTAGCCACATATTTTCATCTGCAGGTTAATGTTAATGGAAAAAAGGCAAATACAAAGCACACAGACGAACAGACTGAGATACAGTAGACTTATCAAAGTTACAAAAGTTAGCATGTTATAAAATCAGAAGCATATCAGGCATAGGTTATACAAGTGTACTTATACAAGATTAGTAAAAGCAACAGAACATTATAATAGTATAAAAGCTACTGTTTCATTATAGTTCTCAGTAAAACTTCTATTAAGGGTGCAGAAATTCAAAATTGGGGTTCAATACAACCTTTTGAATCCCCCTAGGACCGGGCCAGCCACAGATAGGCAAGATCACAATAATAATGTTCAGAATGTCGATTATCATTTGATTAATTCCCTGGTCCTACTTCCATCAATACAGAAATACTATTGATCTTCACTGATTTTCTTCTCAAAGAACTGCATTTGTCTCTCTACTTTTCTTCTTCTGTGGTTTGTTCTTTTTGTTCAAATTAGTGGCTGCGAGTACTCCACTCTTGAGTAGATACATATGGAGCGCAAACAAGGACAAATGCACAAACACATCAGAAATCTAAGCATTTTATTTATAACCCCCTTTTTTTTTGCTGAAATTCATTTACAGCTTTACCATGAATTTACATTTACATACACAAGGGAAAACACATGTTCAAACACACCCACAGCTTCATAGTATAGCATAAATGAGATTTTTACATTATTCAAATTGTACGAGCCTATCATCACATTAAGTGCAGCGGCACCTGACGGCCTCGGGGCGGATGCAGGGGGTGAGAAAACATTGGTTTAGGTGGAGAAGATCCGGTGACGTCGCTCTCTCACACACACACACACCACAGCTGATGACGTCTAGTGCCATATTGAGTGGGCTCCATTGTTTACGGCCCCCTGGACAGGGTCTCCAGATGGCAGGGTGCCTATTACTGCGGCCCCTACTGAGAGGGCCCCACTGTGCACGTGTGTGTGTGCGGATGTGCCGGATGGTTCTGAAATACTGGGTCGTTAATTCAATTTTCATCATTTCGTCTCTGGATTTCAGTTTTCTGATGTGTGAAAAACGCGCAGAATTAAGAAGGTTTAGTGGGGAGATGTTATGTATTTGTAGCTCCTCATTTCCTGTTTCTGCTTCTGAAGGATATGAAGTAAGAGATGCAGTAAGATATTTAGGATATTTCTATGAGATTCTGATGATTTCTAGCTGTCAAACATCTGAGATAAACAAACAAACAAAATGTAAGTGTCGTCTTTGTTGGCCATTTAAACTTAATTTTTTGTGGGTCTTTCAGCTCTTGGTTTTGTACAAGATACAAGGTTCCTTTGTCATCACAGATGTAATGCAGAACAAAATTACAAGCAAGCCTCACTGATTGAAAAACACATTCCACGGGCTGAGGCTGTTATGTCTAATATTGACACACAATATACCTACAGTTTAGTCAAGCTCCTGTACTACTGCCCTTGTTCAGTTTAGCAGTAAAAGTGGAAATCGACAGTAAAAACAGATATATCGCCGACCCCCTCAGTCCTTAAAGCTTTTATAGGATAAACCATTATAATTAAACTTATAAGAATTGCTTCAGCACTGGACATGTCTGTGTAGAATATATAAATGATCCTTTCGCAGTACGTGTGCACCAGCTGAATGTCCTCACCTCTTCTGTTTACATCCCCTCTTCATGTCTCCGGGGCAGGTTGTGGGTGTTGTCAGGGTCGGGGTGAGCCGGGGGCGACATACAGCGGGACACCACAACGACATTCCTTCAAAGGCCTCATCAGAGCTTGTACACAACAAAAGGGGAGCACAAAGTGTCCCTCTGGAGGATTAGCTCATTCTTGGTCATTAGGCCTCAGCCAAAAGGCCCCGAGGAGCCACGGGCCGGATCTATAGCATGAAACACATACAAGACACACACAGCCATGTGCTGGGCCCAGCTCATGAATATCATTATATTGTAAAGGAGGATAACTACCCAGGGATGAACCACGAGCTCACATTTTTTATTTTTTTATGTCAAATCAAGGTTTTTGTTTTTATAAGATTTTATAAACATTTACAGTTTTTCTGACCTATTTGAGTCAAACTGAAAGCTTCTGGGGGTGATCACTGTGGCTGCTCATGACACCATCTAGTGGTATAAAATGTTATAACAGACTCTTCTGCTAACATATCTAATTTTATGTATATACTGTATATACTTTAGTTACTTCATACATTGGTGTAAATCAAGACAAAACACAATTGCAAAGAGTTGCTGTTTTAAAATAAAGCTATTAAAGATCATTCTGCCAGAAAATTTTAACATTTAAGATAATTGTAATGATTTTGGTAATATATGTATTTTAAGTAGGTTTTAGAAAGCATAAGATTTAACAAATACATAAAATAAAATAAATCTAATTGACATTACAGAGCCATTTAAAAAGAGAGAAATGCATGAGTGACTAGTTTTGATGAAAAAACACATATTATAATAGATATTGCCTCTAGTCCTAACCTTATTAGAGTAATTTGGAAATATTTTAGCATATTAGGTAAGATCTATAAACATTGCTGGGCTGGTTTTAGGTCATAAAGGTCATGGTAGGTCCTTTTGACCTGTTCTTTGGGAAGAACTCAGTAAATGAGTTCTTCCTAAATGCAAAACAACATAAACCAAATGCCTTGACTGCACTATTACACCAGTGGCATCATGAACCAGAACCATGCCACCATTTGCTGCTCGGGTGTTAAATGTAAGATGAGACTTTGAGTCAAATCAAGATGTTTTCCATGTGTGTGCCGCTTTTATTGACGTCTTCCTTTGACCTTTAACCTTTATTACCTGGAGCCTGCCACTCTACAATAAAACACATTGATCAGATGAAGAGGAGCCCGGCTTCAAGGCTGAAATCAATCTCTATAGGTCACAGAGGCTGCAGATGTAACACCATTATGGCTATTGGATTGTGAAGGATTGCTGGAGGTGGGCGATAGTTTACAATCAGACTAATTGGTTGAAAAAGATGCTGATAGTTGGAATGAAAGGTTTGCATCCTGTTGATGCTGCTTTGTCTTGTGGAAAAGACCTCAGAAATACAAGTCTTCCTGGTGTTTACAGTTTCTGACCTAATAAGCCTCCTGGGAAAGTGCGTGAGTCAGACTGAAAGCAACTGCGGCTGAACGCTATAGTTGCTCGTGAACACATCTAGTGGTATGACAGTGGTGTAACGGGCATTGTCATTCAAAGACTCAAAATTCATTTAAGTTGAAAATAAGTTTATTAATCCCCAAGGGAAAACTATCTATCTATCTATTATCTATCTATCCATCTATCTACCTTATCTATCTATCTATCTTATCTATCTATCTTATCTATCTATCTATCTTATCTATCTTATCTATCTATCTATCTATCTTATCTATCTTATCTATCTATCTATCTTATCTATCTATCTATCTTATCTATCTATCTTATCTATCTATCTATCTTATCTATCTTATCTATCTATCTATCTATCTTATCTATCTTATCTATCTATCTATCTATCTTATCTATCTTATCTATCTATCTATCTTATCTATCTATCTATCTTATCTATCTATCTATCTATCTATCTTATCTATCTTATCTATCTATCTATCTTATCTATCTATCTTATCTATCTATCTATCTTATCTATCTATCTTATCTATCTTATCTATCTATCTTATCTATCTATCTATCTTATCTATCTATCTTATCTATCTATCTATCTTATCTATCTATCTTATCTATCTATCTATCTTATCTATCTATCTATCTTATCTATCTATCTTATCTATCTATCTATCTTATCTATCTTATCTATCTATCTATCTATCTTATCTATCTTATCTATCTATCTATCTTATCTATCTATCTATCTTATCTATCTATCTTATCTATCTATCTATCTTATCTATCTTATCTATCTATCTATCTATCTTATCTATCTTATCTATCTATCTATCTTATCTATCTATCTATCTATCTTATCTATCTTATCTATCTATCTATCTTATCTATCTATTATCTATCTATCTATCTATCTATCTATATATCATATATCTATCTTATCTATCTATCTTATCTATCTTATCTATCTATCTATCTATCTATCTATCTATCTATCTATCTATCTATCTATCTATCTATCTATCTATCTATCTATCTATCTATATATATATATATATATATATATCATATATCTATCTTATCTATCTATATCTTATCTATCTATCTTATCTATCTTATCTATCTTATCTATCTATCTTATCTATCTATCTTATCTATCTATTATCTATCTATCTATCTATCTATCTATCTATCTATATATATATATATATATATATATATATCATATATCTATCTTATCTATCTATATCTTATCTATCTTATCTATCTTATCTATCTTATCTATCTATCTTATCTATCTATCTTATCTATCTATCTATCATTTTGTATTTTTTACCAGTCTACGTGCCTGTATTCTATTAAAAATCCAAGACAAACCACAAAACATGGACTCTATTCTCGTAGGAAGCAGTCAGTGGAAACCTAATGGACATCCTGTGCCCCCCCCCCCAGTGTCAGACCGAGCTCAGTCCTTCATTCTCTCATTACCTGACGTCTGACTGACAGGACGTGCTGCGATGGAGCAACAACGCACTGACATTTGAGCATAATGGTGCCGCTAATGCATTCATCTGTTCCGTATTTATGGGCCAACGGTCAGGACTGGCGTGATATTACAACATCAACCACGAGTGGCTTCTCCTATTTGTCAAAAGGGAACAGTAGCCTTTTAATATTTGGACAAAGAAATCAAATTGCCTCCATGACATACTTCTCTGTCAAACTTCTCATTATTATTTTTTACCCCACTTTCCCCCATAGTCCTCTTTTGAGTCTGATGAATTATTTACCCAGTGTATGGATCTACAAGCTTTCCAGTTGCTCGGGCACGAGGCTCTGGGGAGGAGGAGGAGGAGGAAGGGAAGGGGGTGAGAAAGGCGACCGGGCTTTTTTACGAAAGAGCGAGCAAGCGAGGCGAAAATGCAGCTCTCTTCAAAAGGTCATCGCCACCCACTGGGTCTCCTGTGATATTTTCATTACTGAGGTGAAAAACGCTGCTCGGATGCACACGGATCCGAGAACGTGCACCACCTTCAGGACCGCCGCAGTAATCCCCAGTGGCAAAATTATGTGCTAGGCTTGATGGAGATGAAGAGGGGAGTGGAGGGGGTCTTTGGGTGAGTGTTTGGGGTAGAAAATTGAAGGGCAGTGGAAAGAATTAAGAGAAACGGTTAAAGGTAACAGTTATGAGGTTTAAAGGCAAGATATAAAGCAGGAATGTCAAAAGGTACAGTCTTGTTTTCAAAATAAAATGTGTATGTTTAGCCCTCTTTCCAGTTGGGATGCATCATATTTCCCAGAATATCATCACAATAGCTATACGCACATCATCCATTAACATTACATTCCCAGTGTTCCTGTCAATGTACAGTGTTTGTCCAAAAGAGCCTGAAAAACAAAAAGTTGTTCGCTGCAGTGTGACCAAAGTTTGTCGAGAGCTGAGCACAAAGTATTTAAATTCAATTTAAAAACTTGCTCAAGTAAAAAAATTAAATTGCAGTGTCTTACAGTTTTTCTCAGTCGCTGTGGTGCGTTTTTCCACATCATCCCTAACATGTGCAAAACAATAAGTGCATTTCTCAGAACAATTTGTACAAACTGCAATATACAATAGATATGTTTCTGAAGCCAGTCACTTAAAATCCTTAGTACATCTCTCAAAAGTAAATATTCATGCCAACAATCATGTTTACCAGATGTAAACTTGGGCTACAGTTTGGATGACACTTACTGTATTGAAAGTGCACAAGGCTGCACTTCTATGGCATATATCAATTTCAACAGTACTATTTACATATTACTGAATGTGGGTTGTTAATTGAAAGAGACAAAAGAGCATTTGTTTTTCACAGCTTTTACTAGTGCTACTTTATGAAAGAAAACAACAAAATAATTTACAGTAAGATAAAGACAAGGGGCACAAAGTAAAATTTAATTAAAACTAAATTATAAAGAAACACAGGAAACACCCGTAAGGCACAACTTTGCCCGCAGCACTGTACTAGTGCTGTTCCTGTCTGTCGGCCCACATATTCTCATCTACATCACACCGGGTATTCTCCCTTCCAATGCAACGAGGGAAGAATCTTTTGGAATGCCTTATCCATCCTCTGCAGGCGTCTACTGTGACGTCCTCACACGCTGCATCCATTGCAGCCAGCAGGTTCATCTTGAGGGAGGAATTCTATGAGCAACCTCGGGTGGGTCACAAACCGTTGCCTTATGATGTTTGATCAATGGAAACTCACATTATCACAAATGACCACATACTTTGGCAAATCCTCTCTAAACACACCCCTCTTATCATCTGGGAAAGGAGCCCTGTAGAGAGTCTCTAAAAAGTTAAGTAGATGCTGGGTGTTGTATGGCCCTATAAGGGAGATATTTCCTCCCCTTTGGCCTGGCAAATCCACAGTAGGTCTGAGACTGACGACATTCTGACCCCGCCTTCTGCTTTTGGTCAGTTTGAAGCCAGCCTCATCCACGTATACAAAGTTGTGAGAGGGTTCACTTGATTCCAACTCTATTATAAGCTTTATCCCAGAACACACAGTTGGGTTAGGAAGAGTGACATAAAATGTACATATATTGCATGTTCCTTCCACAGCAATAGAAATTGTGCAGTTTTGCTTACTGTACAATGAAACAAAGGTTTGAGTAAAAGCATCTGGACTTAGTTTTCAAGGTGAAGACGTTTCGTCTCTATTCCAAGAAACTTTGTCAATTCTGAGTTCAACTGGTAAGAGAGCTGAGCTTATATCTCTAGAGGGAGGAGTTTCCCCTGAAACCAAACCTGATGGACCAGGTTGTTGTGTTCTTACCATTGTTGGTCCTGAAAGGGAGGTGTGACTCTATATGTGAAAGTCGTTAAGGCTCAGAAGAGTCGTTAGTGACACTGCTCCATACAGGTGCAGGGTGGTAAGTGTCACTGAGCCATACATATGCAGAGTCGTTAATGATGCTGCTCCATTCAGGTGCAGGGTCGTTAGTGTCATAGTTCTAATCAGGTCTTATGTTGGTTGTTCTAAGGTGGGGTTCTTTAGTTTTAGGTTTGAGAACACTGTTGTAAATACTGGGCCACCTCCTCTGTTCAACGAAGGCTTTTCCATTTTCACAAAAATGGCTTCCTTCACCCCTCTCTCAAACCATCTGGCCTCTCTGGACAAAATTTGGACATTGCTGTCCTCAAAGGAATGTCCTTTGTCTTTGAGGTGGAGGTGGACTGCAGACTCAGCTCCTCCAGGATTGGCTCTTCTGTGCTGATACATCCTCTTGTGAAGCTGTTGTTTAGTTTCACCAACATAACTGTCACTGCACTCTTCACTGAACTGCATAAACTACATTACTCTGTTTGTGGGGGTCTTGTCTTTAGGATGGACCAGTTTTTAACGCAGCGTGTTCCCTGGTTTAAAGTGGACTGGAATGTTGTGTTTGTAGAAAATCCTTTTAAGATTTTCAGATAAACCAGACACATAAGGGATAACTACACCCTTCCCTTTTGTCCCTGGTTCCTGTCTGTTTGGTGTCTGTGTCCTCTTGGTTTTGTTGAAAGTCCATTTGGGGTATCCACAGTCTCTCAGAGATTTACAGATGTGTTGTTCTTCTTTCCGTTGACCTTCTGAGGTAGTGGGCACCTCTGGGTGCTCTGTGCAGAAGAGATGACCCCCAGCTTGTGCTGCAGAGGGTCATGGGAATCAGTTTCAGCAGCATTTTAAATAGAATAAAATATGACGGTTAAATTAAACAAAAACAATAAGCTATCTAGTACATATTTACAAAATAAGAAAACAGTGACACAACAGGTCTGAGAATGTTGGGACAATGGAGGAAAATTAGCCATAAAAAAACATGACTCTCTTTGCCATGTTTACATTAATGTGTCTCATGTATGTTTATTAACCCGTTAAGCACGAAAGCCTCAGAGAGAGGGCTCTCAGGCTCGGACAAACAAACTTCATGATACAATACACACCCCGAGCCTAATATCGAATTGATCAGCTAAGACTCAGCTACAAGCACATCCATTTACATTTACTCCAAACACAGACCAAACAACAGGCAAACAAAAACAGGTGGTGCCAAAATGTAGATAGACCAGAGGATATTGCAATAAGCTGAACATTTAATAATTTTTTTATGTGCAAAAGAAAAAACACAATACCTACTTACTTGGATGACTTGGATGACTCACTGTGAGCAAAGCAATGGACTGGGTGCACAGTGAGTGGTTTAATGTCTGACTCACAACAAGAACATTGTGTCCAGCCCGTTCAACCCTAACGCCTTCCTCTCCTCTTCCAAAGACATGACGAGTATGACATATTGGTGAGTAAATGAATGTGAGCGTCAGTGCTGTGAATAACTGGTGCTTGTCCAGGGTGAACATCACCTCATGGCCTCAAGAAGCTGGGATGGCCTCCAGTCTGGTGCGTTTCATAAAAGTTAAAGCTCCAGTACCCAATTTCGTTTTTGTCGTCCCGGTCTCAGCCCCACCACTCAATCGCAACAACAGAATAGTAACCTTTTCTGCTTCTATTATTTATTTATTTAAATTTTTTTCCACAAAACACTAATACATTACATTAAACCAATGTTTTTCTCATTTTCCATTGACGATTCCTGTTACAATAAGCTTTAGGAGATTAAACTGTCAAGCAAAATGCAAGAGTAAAAAACTTAACTAATCCCTGTTTAAGCAGTAGAAAATTAATGAGTGAACTTGCCATGTAAATATATTGCTTTCTGTAAAGTTGCATTTTAGTTTTTTATTTGTATGAGTTTCAGAAACGTCATTGTTCTACATATTTTAGGCCGTGTATGAAAAGAAACAAAAAATATGAAAATTGGTTTAAGATAAATCAAAATTGTGGAAAAAGGAATGAACCAAAATTACCAAAACACTGAATGGAAAACAATAAAAATGGGTGGTGGGAGAGATGAATGATGGAAGGAAACTGGGGAAATCAGAGACTTCATTACAAAATGTGGCTCCAGCAAAAGCACAAATCAGACAGACTGTGATTGTTTTTCTCTTAGATACAGTATAATCTGACTGATCTCCAAACAGGACTGTAATTGGATTCCTGCGGGATGATCAAAAAAAATATTCTATTAACTGTTGTCTTTTGTTCCAAAAGAGAGAAATGATAACCTTAAGATTAGATCAAGATTTAGAATGTTTATATTTTAATAGAAATAGTTTGACTCTTCATCAGGACTGTAATCGTCACAGACCAGAGGAACACATCAATCTGCAGGACAAACCTCTCAATTAAAGTTTCTTTCCTGCCAGATTTACTGTCATTTATTTTTGGAGACCTGTAAAAGAAGGTCCATGTTGTTTATTGGTTGCACTGAAAAAAATAAAATTTAATACACAACAAGATGTTAGACTTTAAGTATGTCCTACAAAGCCCTGAAGCAATTACTGTCTCTGAAGGTCTGTGAAATTGGTGTAAAAATGCTAATGCTGGATGTTAATTAATTCTTCCCTTTGAAATGGCATTAAAACTCCCCAGAAAATATAAATCCCTAATTGCCGTAGTAAACCCTTACAGGGGGCGCTGAGGAGGACATAAAGCAGAGCAAAGCAAAACAACTTCACTGTAACAGATTCATTTGAAAGCTTTCATCCGTTAACATTTTCTTTCCCATGTCTTCAGGCTGAAGAGGAGACACTGCTGTATTTGTGTCTTAATATCACAGTTTTCTCCTTTAAATGATTACTGGGCCTAGTAAAAACCCCAATAACACATTGGATAACTTGGATAACAACAAGGCAGGATTGGGGCATCTAGGCAGGTTTTTGAAAACTGGCCACAATAGAAGTTAAATACTCCACAGCTACATCTGTAACCACAGCTGCACCGGGGCAGACTGACAGACATGGCAGCCATTTTGCACCTACATTCTCTCCGACCATCGATAAACACTCACACATTCATACACCAGAGCCACAGACACTGGCAACAAGGGTTATGGGACGACCACTCTACCACTGAGCCACTGCGCTCTATACTCTATACTATAATAGTTTTAAGACAGATTTTAATACAGTAGCCTTATATTATTTGGACCAAAGAAGAAAAAGTTTGAAGTTGACGCAGCGTCAGAGCCGTGTGACTTTGCACACATATTATTGGTCCACCTGGGTTTTTAGTTTTAAACCAAAACTAAACCTGCTCCAGAGCAGGTGTGGTGTAAGTTACCATGGCGATGTAACCCACTCAAAACCAAACCACTTTCTTGGGACAGAAAACTCGAACTAAACCTAAACCGGCTTCTAGCAACAGCCCTCTGGTTTCACATCAACTCCTTGCCAGTTTGTTGTTGATGCTACACTTAGTTGAAGCGCTTGTCTCAAGAATCTATTGTAAATTGTGGTGAACTTTTTTGTAGACACCTGTTAATCTAACCTTGTCCTGTGTCCAGGTGCCGCTGCCTGTTCTCCTGGAGCAGCCTGCCTTTTTCCTCTCTGCCCGCCTGCCTGCACCTTAGTCACGCTGTGTCCGATGATGTGGCTGTACTGACAGGTCTGTGCGTGTTTTAGGTTTGAAGATGTAGTGACTATTTCACCATTACAGCGTAAACAACATGGCGCTGCTCTGATCGGGTAAGCTGTGGCTGATAAATCCAATCACGGACATGGTTTTCATTGAAAGTACCTGTTCTGTTCCCAGATGGGAGCCATAATAATAATCTTTTACATTCTAATTCGCTGGGAGGTTTGTGCTGTACAATGTTAAAAAAACAAGTCATAATGTAATTAATGACACTGATGAAGGCTATGGACATGGTCATTGTTATTTGTTAAACTGTCTCAGACTCAGTGTTATTATCAAATTTTACTAAAAGAACATTACAAGACAAAACAATTTAACAGTCATTTACATTACATTTAGTCATTTAGCTGACATATGGGTTAAGTGTCTTGCCCAAGGACACAACTACAGTATAAACTGTGGGGAGAGCGGGAATCAAACCACCTACCTTCTGGTATAAGGACGACTGCTCTACCACTGAGCCACTGCGCCCCCTGACATGTAAATAAAATACATGTTGTATGTTTCTGACGCATGTATCACTCCGTCCTCTATTTGACACTTGGCTATCATCTTTTCCTTTCATCACAGCGTATCCTTTTCATATATTTTCCTCTCTTGCTCTTCTCGTTTTATTCAACTCTCCACTGCATTTGCTTCCTTCCACTGCTTCACAGCTCCTTTCTCACCCATCCAATCTCTCCTCTCTGCTGCTCCTCTTTTGATCGACCACCATTTCAATAGCTGTAGCCGGCCAAGGTTGTTTGGGCAGCCGCCACGGAGCACATTTGTTTGTCCCTGTGAGCGACTGAAGAAGACACATGCTATTCTAATGTACTCCAGGAGGAGAAGAGGTCTGTCAGTCGGTGTAAAAAGAAGGCCAGCAGAGTCCTTATTTCTCCCTTTCCTCTCTCCTTCACTGCTTTTGTGAACATTGACAAAGGAGTGTCTCTGTGATTACCATGGGACCAGATGGACCCAGGCAGCAGACCTAGAAACCCTTATGTTCAACCGATATGGGACATCCAGACTGAAATGACAAGCTTGTACAGAGGCTCTTAACTTTATACAGCATACAGTATGTAATCATAGAACATTGGGAGTCATAAAAACAGATGCAATTTACAGATATATTCTCTTAACTCAATCTGAGAAGGTGTGGAGAAACTGGGTGAGGTGATGAATGTGTAGCAGAATGGACCCTATGTTTCAGCTCATAGGCCATTCACAGCCGCTTCTCAGCAAGAAGGTCCAGGGTTTGACTCCCGGGTCGGACATCTTCTTCTTGTGCTTGGGTGGGTTTCCTCTGAGTACTCCAGTTCCCCCACACCAACTTTAAAAACATGCTGGGTGCCCTGTGGTGTGGCCCCATGGGGACAAAAACGGGATAATGAGAATAATTTCCTCTGTGTGCTGCTGTGATAGAGCCACAAAAAAACAACCAGTGGATGTCTTGGGTCAAATGCTGAAGGAATATATGCCCCCCTTTAAACAAAACAGCCAGAGACTATTGTACATGTGTTCATCTGAACTATTTCCACCGGGTTTGTTCACAGACAACACCATGACCACAACCAGGGCTCCCGTCCAATAAACAACACTCCACCTAGAATTTATGAGAGTTTTCAGGATAGGTCCCCAAAAATCACACTTAATTGTTTCCAGCACCTCCCTGTTTTATGAGTTACACTAATTTACTGCCCACTCCAGACCTGAAAAAGGTTTGAGGCAGCTACAGTTTTGGAGATGATCAAGCCACCTCCATTACGCTGTTGTTAATGAAATCTCTGCTCAACAGGACAAAATGTTCACTTGTTGACAAATATATGCTATCCGCTGACATGTGCTATAAGCAACCAGATAATTAATGTTCATCACTGTTAGTTCATATAAGGTTATAGCTGCTGTTTTGATGACAGTGTAATTAAGTAAAAGCTTTCCTTTTAACAGTAATTTAGTCTATAAATCAGATGCTGGGTAAAGTTTGTTGTAAAAGTATCTGAAGAGGTCACTTCAAACACTTTCTTTTTTCATGTGCCTCAATTTTTTTTATGTCTGTATTGTTTTAAAGAAATAAAACTATTCACATTCTCATTTAATGTCATGATAAGTGGTAATTAATTAATAAGGCTCACAGAGATAAAAGACGGGACATAATCCTACTTTTTAAGGCATTGTCATTTGTCCAATTATAAGAAGCACTGTTTTCTCACTGCTATGTTATTTTACAGCCTCGACTCCTGTCCCAGTCCCACTGCCCCTGCTGCTGGATGCTCACTAGAGTAAACTCTGAAGTCATGCGGAGGTCAGCGGCTCCCGGGTGAGGAGTGGGAGTGTTTTTCTTCAGACATGCTGCCTCCCCAAACAGCAGACAGCTTTCATTTCAGTGTTGAATTTTAGCCTTGTGCTGTAATCATCGCCTCAGGTTTATCTGTTATTAGGTCCAGGTTTCGGTGTAGGTTTAGTGCTCATGGAGTCACTCCTGTATTTAGTCATGTAGGTGAAGGACTGGTTATATATGGTTTAGCCCTGTCACATTCACACAATGGAGCAGTTGATCTTTGCCATACATTTGTCCCACACTGGTTTACACCTGCACCTGACCCAGAGCACAGTTGCCTCTTGAAGTAACTGAATAAACTTGAATAAACTGAACATGTGTGTCTGAACCATCTTTGTCCAACCGTTACTAAACACAATGGATACTATATCAAATAACATTTACGATGACTATATGTTCTGACGGAGCCAGTGGGTGTCTGGGGTCAAAGGCTGGAGGTAGACAGCCACAAAAATGTATTTTGTGAAACTATACAGAGACATCAGTCAAACGTGTTTTGGTGAGAAACCTGTTGTGGCACAGATTGCCAGTGTGAGGGCAGCCAAGGGATAGAAATCTATAGTTTTCAGTCACTTGACATAAAATGAATGTGTCAGTGTGGCTCTCACAGACCGACGTGTGTCTCCCCTTCATCAGGACAGAGGCAGGGAAAGGGTTAATGGCATAAATCCTTCATTTTCTCTTTTTCAGGCTTTCCCTTTGAACAAAAAAAGTCCAGGGTTGTCTCCTCGTCATTTAGTCCATTCAGTGGTGATACAACAACTATAAAATACAAAATGTTTTATTAATCTACTCTCTACGCTGACGGGCAGAGGATATTTTTCATCTCCTGTTGCTCTTTTCCCAGTGCATCGTTCACTTGTCTCCAACACTGCTCATTAAAACTCAAGCAAAGTGACATTTTACCCTAACTTCTCCCCCTCTCTCTTGTTTCACATCATTAAGTGGCAGCAACAGGTTCAAAGGTAACCGGGCAAACTCTTTGAGAGAAATGGCTGGCGTTTTGATGAGCTTGTCACTCCCTCACCCCAAACATGCCTCATTAGTAGTTCAGTCGAAACACCTAACTACACCCCTCCGCCGCCTTCGACTTATTACGCACACAACAACATCCAAACACTTTCCTACAGCCCACCTCCCTCTCCGGCCCCCTCCTGTTTCCAGCACTAATTAGCCGGCATCTCCCTCTTCTGTGTTTCCCCAGCCACATCTCAAAGGGAGACGGATATGATTTTTCTTTAACCCAAAGGCCAACTTAATCAGCTGAATTAATGACTTTATTACCCGTTAGGCTCAGGGCTACGCAACGCTTTTCTCTCCAATGCCCAACACTCCTCTCGCTGTCTCTTTACCACTCCTGCCCTCACCCCCTGCAGGATTTTTTTCCATTTCAAAAACAAAAGAGAGAGACAAGAGAGAGAAAGGCAGAGAAAGGACACAGCAAGACACCAGGAAACATATAATAGGTCGAACTGAGCCGGGGTTATGTTAGAGCTTTACATCACAGAGCTTTAAAGCACAGTATGTTAAAAAGAGAAGTAAGTAACTAAAGTAGCAGTGGAGAGTAATACCTGTAGTAACTTGACTACAAAACCAAACCTACTGAGGAAGCTACTAAAGAGTAATGCATCTCATCTGCTGCAGGAAGATTAAAGGTGCAGTGTGCAGTTTTCAGTGATATTTGGTGGTAACAAAACTGCAGCGCCACACTTTAACCCCTCTCCCCCAAGAAGACAATCTGTGAACTTCTTTGAGGACTATATGCTTAGTACTTAGTTTGTCCACTCTGGGTAGTTGTAGGAACGTGAAGTAATGGGTCCTTGAACTTGTTGCTGAAGCTTTGAAGCAGAAAACATTATATGTAACGTCTTATCTGAGAACATGGAGCCTGAAAACTATTAAATAATGGCCTTGAATTCATTTGAGAAAACCCTCTCTTTTAACCTCAGAGCTGCTTCAAAATACATTCTCATCAGAACACATATCTTAATATATTAGTGGGTGTGCATCATGAAATCTAACCTTGTCTAACCTAGTTTTTTTTTAAATATTTATGTTTCTCAGTTTTCAACATCAATTTATACAATTTGTAGGTTTTGTAAATGCTTCTTTAAAACATTACACATTTGGAGATAAGTCTTTGGAGATGCTCCAGTTCTTTAATTAGCACTGTGTTTGTCATAAAGAAGGCTCATGTGAATATATACACTACACACGGAGAATCAATTCACAGCTTAGTGCCGAAACACTCCCCTTTTTAATGGCTAAAATACGGTAATTAGTTGATACATCAGTGTCTGTCAGTAGATGTATTACCGCGTTTGAAAAACACCTCTGATAAGGAGATGCGCCATTAGTCTTCTCATTTACTTGAGAAAGTCTAACAGAGCCCAAGGCCTATACATTGAATTAGGATCACCTAGTGACAATGAAATAATGAGCTGCTGCTTGTACAACTCTCGGAGTCCAGCCTTGGAAACACGCTTCTTCTTGCCGTGACCGGAGCTCTTTGATAGAACCTGAGCTCTTTGTGCACAAGGAGACGAGCTGTTTTTGTCCAGATGACTCCAGGAGATGTGAACCATTAGCAGTGAAAACAGAGTGATGCTCCTGCTTTGACGCCGCAGTGATTTGGCCTTGTGCCGAGGGTCTTTTCTTTGATTAAAATCTCAGCTTTTCATCTCAGCCCTCATTTTCTTTTGCCCAACTCAATGGCAGTGGAGTATGATTTATTTAGAGCAAGATGACTATTAGAATAAAAAACAACCTTGGAAATATATTTGTCAAATCTTACCACAAATCTGCAGAAGCCTTTAAAACAGCATCGATTAAAAAAAAATACACCCAAAGTATTATTTTTAATATTAGAAGGAGCCAGCCTTAGCCTTTCTTGTTTGATAACTGAGAAGCAGGATCTTCATTTTGACAAGTATAAGTGACTTAATCAATGCCTAAATCCTCCATTAAAGAAAAACTCTTGACACGCCAGAATAATCTCATCCGGCAGACTCTCTCTCAAAAAAAAAAAAGATTATTAATAAAGTGCAGTATCACAACATGCCCCTTGTCTTCAGACCCTCAGTAGATCTTACCAGGACAGTTACATACAGAGCATTTCAATCCCATGAACAAAAACATGATGAGCTGCTGTAGTTACCTCCAAAACAGCAGCACGTGTTCCCTTTGTGAAACCTTGTGCTGCTCTTGTTTCATCAGGGGTGCACGTGGCAGAGTGGTTAGCACTCCTGCCTCACAGCAAGAAGGTTGGGAGTTCAAAACCCGGCTGGCTCAAACATTCTCGGCCGTCTCCGGTCTTTCTGTGAGAAGTCTGCATGTCCTCCACGTGTTACCCTGGGTTCTCTCCGGGTACTCCTGCTTCCTCCCACCGTCCAAAGACATGTATGTATAGGTTAATTAACTCTAAAGTGTCCCAGTGAATGAATGTGAGCGTTAATGGTTGTGTGTCACTGTCTGTCTCTATATGTCAGCCCTGCGACTGACTGGCCACTGTCCAGGGTGTACCCTGCCTCAGGCCCAAAGCTCCTGGGATAGGCTCCAGTCACATGCGACTCTTAACGGGACAAAGCGGTAGAAAATGAATGAATGAATGTTTCATCATGTGTGGCTGGTTAAATACCTGCTGTATAAACTCCTGTGTTCATTTTTTCTGATCTCTTTTCTTTGGCTTTTTTACTGTTTATGGGATGTGTGTTTTTTCTATGTCGTGCTGTTTGGACATAATTTACTTACTTTACTTACAGTAAAGCAAACCTATGAATATAGATGTGTTTAAGAAAAACTGGTTCCTACAAAATAAGAGAATAATAATAGATCAATGTGTCCCTGAAATCTGTGTATGACAGACACATACATATACAACACTAGTATATACAGTATGTACTCAGTATCGGTAAGTACTCAAGTATAAGTATAGTGGAAAAAGTGAAATTGGGACATCTATACTAAAAATAAATTGTTCTTCTACAGATAAAAGCTAATGCAAAGAACAAACACAAAGCATACACGAGAGGGTTAACAGCTTTAAGATGACAAATAGATAAAATTACTTATATCTGAGCCTGAACATATAAAAAAATGGACAGTGTCCCTCACAATATGTGCACTTCACAAACAAGAAAATGACAAAGTTTGAAATACACAAGTTTCAGCTCTTTTAAAATCACATTATCAGCATTAGATTATATTCCACATGACTTCCTCTTTGAATATTTAAGAGCCCTATATGATTTACGATAATAATAATAAATAAAAGAAATATGCTAAAGCTGTCCTGGAGCTATAGTTTCTCCTAATCAACACTAACGACTGACGGTGCAGGTATGGACCGTACCTGTGAATAATCTGGATGGAAAACACTCATTAGCAGCTTCAGAAGAGGAAAAAGATTAAGCGTGAAAGGAGCGTGTACAATAATTTCGATCAAAGAGAATTTCCACCTACGACTAATTTCTATCTGTAACGGTGTGTATTGTTTTAACAAGAGGCGTGTGAGACAAAGTTTCACTCTCAAGTGATGATACTGATTTTAAACAGGCCACAGTACACGTGAAAAGTATTACGAAAAATCATTTATCATAAGCATAATTCCAGTGTTGTTTCATTTATGTCATAATCACACCCTTCCTCCTAAAGCCACTAGGCAATACGTGAGAGTGCCTCAGATCATTTTATTGATCAGCTTTTACATTAAAAAAAAAAATCCTATTTGTCATTATATTGGGAAATTCTGGAACTGGACAATGAAAAAGTATTGCCTAAAATGTATGGAGCTCTTTGTGGAGACTTTATCAGAAAAAAATAAATAAAAACAAGTTTATAACAGGGTGAAGTTTTTGACAAGTAAAACAAACAATCATCTGTTATAGTAAAAATAAAAAGGTAATGTAATGGCAGACAAAGCTCCAAGCCACTCTGCTGGATACAGGAAATTAAAAACCTTTATTATATCATGGCTTCATGGATTTCAAACACAAAGGGCACAAAGGCCTTCTGCAGAAAGTACAGGCTGCCTTTACCTGTCACAGTTTTTTTAACCTTCAAGCTAAACGTTTTAAAAGTGTTTATGTCCACTTGTATAACAAAAAAAAAAAAAAAAGCACAGGCGGGTGTGTGAGACAAACGACACACGGTAATTCATTTCATGTCCGTTTATGTCGGTCCGTCTTTATTTTACAAAACTCTGAATGAGCAACCAAATATCGATGAGGCTTTGAACAAAAAATTGTTAATTATTTAAACACTCAAAACAAAAAGGAACTTTTTATTTATATACACTAGAGCAAAAGTAAAAAGTATGCTCAAGGAAATTATAGTATATTCAAAAGGTACATTTGTGAGAATATGTGACTTATGGCAGAAAAGAAGACTCAAAAATGGTCTTAATTGCCAATTTAGAAATAATGATGTCCTAAAAAAGAGGTTCGATATATTAATTTGAACCTGAAGCTCTATTGTGAGCCGTCTTTTGATAATAAATGCCTTTGGGTTTTTACAAAGGTTAGAGCTGTAAGAATAAATAAAACTGTCCCTGTAATATTCCACACACATCAAAACTTTGATCAGTAAATTCAACTTCTATTCACACAGCTTTCTGGGGCCTCTAAAGTATGTATGACCGTAGTCAGCTGTAAATTAACACCTGCAGTCTTAATTCTTTCTAAAAAAAAATACTACTAATACTACTAACAACCCGGGTGCATTGTTAGGCCTCATTCCCCATCTGCCCTTAACTAATCATCAAAATAATGAGTCAAACAGTCAAGTGTGAAACTGAGCCTTTATAATTTTACTTATAATATATTCTTTGTGATTAAAATATACATTTCCACTACCATGTGTAACTAAACACACACTGACAACCGTTACCTTACCTGGGACCGTGTCATCGGAGAGTCTCACCTGAATGCAAACACTGCGTGTCAACAGCAACGAGGTGTGAGTGATGAGTTTAGTGAGGAGCCGGCGTCTTCTAGGTCTTCTTCTTCCAGTTTGACACAGTTGTTTCTGTCTCTCAGGGCCCATTAGACAATTACACCTGAGTGCTGTTAACAGTGAGCTGAAAACATAGAGTTCCCAGCACCACAGACACTTCCTTTGCTGCGCTGTCTTCCTGTGATATACAGTAATGAGTGAAACGGAGGTGTGCAACTGTGTCACTTCCAGAAAAAGGCAGGAATTATTCATTAGCTCTTTACGTATTTCGCCCGTTCAGGCTCCCTTCTGATTATTGTGTTCAACAACTCTGGGGCAAATGCAGAATTGCAAATTAGCTTCTGGAAAAAAAAAATTGAATTAATTGGCCATCCTCACAGGCGTCTTGTCAAAGTTTGGGCTTGATGTGTCAACGATTTCCCCAGAACTCCAAGCAGAGCCGGCACAGAGCGGGAAAAAGGGAATAAAACAAAAGGAGCAAAGCAGAGCAGGCTGTAAAAAAAAGGAAACTACCCTCAGCATGTCAATTAATAAAGCACTTCAATCACAGTGAAAGTTTTAGAGTTGACTTTTAACCACACAGTAATTCACTGAAGCGAGCAGCTGCCAGGGAAGCCCTCTGCAAATGAACAAATCAGAAATCAGCAATAAGCAATGAGGTTCTATCAGGATAATCACTGTTGTGCCATGAAGAAAAATAAATGTAAATGTGTATTTCCACAATAGTACACTTTGAATGAATTAGGGTTTTATTTGTGTTTAGTTGACATTCACTGGTTTTATTTATCTTAACCTTTGTCTGTAGCTGTAAAAGCAGTAATGCTTTCTTTACTGTCCACTTTCTGGAACAGTTGATTTATCAGCCACTCCTGCAAATGCACGTCAACCTTTGTCTTTCACTGCCATCTAGTGCTCTAAATAGGAATTACATTAACCACTCATAATAAATGGGAGTGTAAATGTTTGCCTGTCAGTGTCCACAGTGCACCCGCCAAAAGCAGGTGGGACGGGCCCCATGACTGTAACAGATAAGTGTAAAAAATAAATACATGGATTTCAAAGTAACCCACTGCAATAAAGTATACTTTTGCAGCTGTTAAAATTTTTAATTTTATTAAGCTAAAAAGTTTTGTTTTCTGCATAAATGACTGATAATGACGTTCAAAGTCTTTTAAAATTTAAATAACTTAATAAAATTCTCTATTTTACGATTAAAAAAAAAAAAAAATTGTTTTAGATTTTATTAGAAAAATATTTATATAAATACAATTCTGAATGTTTAAAAGTACTGTACAAATGATAAAACTTGCTGCAATAAAAATACATTTTGTCCTATGGTCATTTTATATAAAATACATAAATACTATTGTAAAATTGTGTTTTTGTGGAGGTTTGGTCAAAGGACTGAGCGATATTTACAAGAAAACATAATCCAGACCGCACACGCGTTTTCAGGATAAACAAACACTCGAACACGAATGGCCAGCCTCACATGGTCACCGCGGCAACAAATGATCTCATCGCAGAAAGGAGACCTATACAGAAAAAAGAAAAAAATCATGGAGTGAAATAGAGCTGTATGCTTCTAACTCAATGTAACAACACGCTTTACAGTTTCTATCCCTTTTCACAAACCTAATTCAAGCACTTCCAGGCACTTTCAAAGTCCATTTTTGAGTCTCTCTAGCATGTTATAGCCAGCTAAATGTAAGGATCTGTTACATCTGTTTGTTTTATTATTATTAATAAAAAAACAATAAGTAATGCATTTGCAGGCAGAGAAACCTGACCTTTTAATGTAATGTACCATTCCTGGAGAAAATTATAGTAAACAAAACATTTAAGCAAAGTTTAGGAATTTTAGGACTGCCCTGAGCAATTTATTTGTCAAGTCAGTTATAACCAATGGGGTTTTAGTGGCTCCCAGTCAGAAAAATCAATGTTGATATTCCTGCCATGAAGAAAAAAACATTCTCACAGAAATTAAGATGTAAAAGTTTTCCCCACATTAATACACTTTAATTAAATAGAGTCAATCATGTGTTAGGTTGCCTTTAACAAATTTTGTGATTGTTTTTTGTTCATAGCAGTAATGGCTCCCTTAGTTTCTACTTTCTTAGTTTCTTATTAAATCTTGTCTTTGTATTTTAAATGACTTTTATTTCTGTAAAGCACTTTGAATTACCCAATGTCTGAATTGTGCTGTATAGATAAATTGTCTTGCCTTTCTTGAACAGTAAGAAATAATCACCGACTGCAAACACACACTATATTTGTCTCACAATTACACTTCATCTGACTGGTTATATGGAATTTAAACACTGAGAAATGTTGTTATTCTTGCACGAGCCAGAACTTGTACGTAAGCTTTTTTTTAAAACTTGTACTCTATTCACTTTACTTCCTCACCGCAGGGATGTGGCGAAGGCTCTGCGCGCATTGCGGTGCAGAAAGTGAATGGGGAAGCCTTTAAAGGTGTGTCCGTCTGGCACTGCCCTCCTCACTGCGTCCTGAAACTCCTCGTTGCCGCACGAGACCCCCGTGCAGCGTTCCAGCTCGTAGGCCGAGAGGGCTGAGGACAGCAGGTAGGACAGGTGGTCGTCCCAAACCGTCGCGAGGTCCAAGTCCTGGAAGTGAGAGTACCAGAAATCAGAGGGAGCTGTTCATAGTTGGCTTACACAGGGCGGGTTTGTATTAGGAGAGCAAAAGGTACAAATGAGAACATTATGTGCAGGATAGTGAGTAATTGTAAAACTGGCAAACACAAGCACAGATAACCACGACAGCATTATCATTAGGGCATGAGTCAAAGAGTAATCCTTTCTAAGTAAAGCTTGTGCGCTCTAGAAAATGGGCTTGGCTTTCTCTGAGAATTTTTGTTACACTCTGGTCTGCTCTGGGTGTAGCAGAAAGAAAGATATGATAACAAGAAGAGATAGAATTCATTTACTTCTTTCACTATCATTTCCACACTTTACAACATGTGTTCCTCATACTTTGAGACAATGAAAAATATAGTAGTTAACTATTTATGTAACTAGTATTAGGAAACTAACTTACCTGGTGTCTACAAAACAACTGTGTTATTAATATTTTTATTGTAAAAAATAAAAAAGATAGGTATTATCTAGGTGTGTTTTCGTTTGTGTACTTTATAGAGACAGGGCTAAGAAGACTTTTAGTTAAACCTGTTTAACTAAAAGTCTTCTTAGCCCTAAGATTAAAATAATGTTTTTTTCCTTATTCCTTTTTGTATCTACAGTTTTCAACCTGGTGAATATAACACACTGCACATCTATGGCTTATATCAAAAATAGGTAAAATTATGGGTAGAAACTATATAATACTTTAAAACATAAAATAATAATTGAATTTTTCATTAAAAAGTCATTGCATGGCACAGATATTTTTAAAAATTTTGATGATACAATATTCTCAGGCTGTTGTACCTTTCTGTGCTCAGAGATCAGGTAGCGCATCTCGAGCTCCAGCTGGTTACTGACAGCAGCAGGATCCAGAGACGGGGCACAGAGCGGAGGCAGAGGGGGCAGAGAGGTGGTCGAGCCTGGGGAGCACACAGACTTCAGGGCCTCTTCACTCATGGCTTTCCATCGAGACTGGTTCTGGAGATATAAACAGGTTTTAGATGGATTTAAACAGGTTTTAGATGGATATAAACATGTTTTACATGGATATAAACAGGTTTTAGATGGATATAAACATGTTTTACATGGATATAAACAGGTTTTAGATGGATTTAAACAGGTTTTACATGGATATAAACAGGTTTTAGATGGATTTAAACAGGTTTTACATGGGTATAAACAGGTTTTACATGGATATAAACAGGTTTTAGATGGATTTAAACAGGTTTTACATGGGTATAAACAGGTTTTACATGGATATAAACAGGTTTTAGATAGATATAAACAGGTTTTAGATGGATATAAACAGGTTTTAGATGGATATAAACATGTTTTACATGGATATAAACATGTTTTAGATGGATATAAACAGGTTTTAGATGGATATAAACAGGTTTTAGATGGATATAAACATGTTTTAGATGGATATAAACATGTTTTAGATGGATATAAACAGGTTTTACATGGATATAAACATGTTTTAGATGGATATAAACATGTTTTAGATGGATATAAACATGTTTTAGATGGATATAAACAGGTTTTAGATGGATATAAACATGTTTTAGATGGATATAAACAGGTTTTAGATGGATATAAACATGTTTTAGATGGATATAAACATGTTTTAGATGGATATAAACAAGTTTTAGATGGAATTTAACAGGATTTAGATGGATATAAATAGCTTTCAGTTGGATTTTAACAGGTTTGAACTGTTTGTATAAAGCTGCTGCTGTTGGGGCCATAAACAATAAATTTTAATCTCTGAAGCTTAGGAGAACAAGGAAAGAAACAGTATTTTTGGAGACTATTTCTACTACTTGGAGTGTTGTTTAAAGCACTTCAAAAGCATTTTAAAGCCTTTTCAATCCAGTTACTATAAAAAAAACTCACAAGGACTCTATGCAAGGTTTCCAGGTAAACGTCTCTAAAATAAGCAAGTAAGTTAAAGTCAATTGCAAGTTTATTCTATGTTTTAGATTTACTGTATTATCTTGGAAAAGAGTACACACTCAAAGTAAAATATAAAATAGTCAAGGAGAGGTTGGTTTACCAATACCGTCACCTACACATTGTGTTATAGGGCACAAGATTAAAGCGCAACCATTTTCAGGGAATTTTCAATTGTTACTTTGGAAACTGTTGTAAATTCAGCTGTTTTCCCACCACATGATGATAACTCCTGAGATAATGACTAAACTCACTATGGTCCCGTCACAAGCCAACTTCTCTTTCAGCTCAAGGCTAAAAACTGATCTCTGTGTGACCCTGAATCATCACAATTTATCTGAGCCTTTGTCTTTACAACATTGACGAACAGCATTTGTGACTCAAAAACAAGATACTGATCAATCGAATCAGCAATGTTCTCAAAAAAGGATAATATAAACTATAATGTCCCTGATGGCTTTGTACCTGAAAGTCAAAGACGCACAGCTCCACAGCGTCTGAGGGCTGGCAGTTGGCTAAAAAGGTCTGGTGGTTGAAGACACAACCCAGGGTGCGATAGGGGTGTGTAGGTTTGGGCTGCTGGACCAAAGGTGGGGCATCTGGGTCAATGGCCTGGTGCAGGTATCTGACAATCACACAAAGAACATTTTGAATTTTGTTCAGAGCAGGCACAACAAGATCTGGCATGCCTTTCTAAGAACTTTCCTAAAAATTGTCAAATTGTCAAAGTAATTGCTCAAAGGTATTTCCAGTCAATTTAATAGAAAGCTGCTGATAGGATTTGGAGATTTAACCCTGACAAACACAAAGACTTTTTAATAAGACTGATGAAGGCCAAATGTGTGTAGTTCCTTTTGGCAGGCTCTGGGTTTGTCAAGTTTCTGGAAACAGCACAAGACACAAAGACACATGCAGAAAATTGTAACTGGTCCTAGTTTCTGCAGGGATTTGGCCAACTTAAGTCCCACATACTCTGCAAAAAACAAGAAATTTGTTTTTGCTCTTGAGGTGAAAGAAGAAAATTAGGTCATTTTGTTCTTGCAGCCCTGGTTTAGAAGTTCTTGCAACTTGTTCTTGACACATCGTCTAAGCAGAACCTTTTTCTTGTGGGTGTCCAAGAACTATTGTGTGATCAATCAGAAATCTGAAGTGGGCGTGGTTAATTCAGAAAAGTGAGGAGTTCTGTGTAAAGACCTAGTCAGAACTAACAAATCTCTGATTCTTGTGGAGTATGTATTGGCCTTAAGGACAAAAGAAGCACGTGTATAGTTGGGTGATTTTTAAGGCAGTTTTTTTTCCTGAAAATTAGGGATTTCTGAGAATAATACCCTGAGAATTGAAAACATTGTGAATTATTAGCAAAAGTCACAAGTTCACTAAATTCAAAACCAAAAAATCCGATTTTTGTGCTTAGATAAATTTTTTTATCAGATACGCAAACTGTTATAAGTATGTGAACATCCATGACCTATTCTTTATGGATTTTAATGTTCAGTGGAGTAGTTTTTGTTTAGTCACGCTGACCAATAAGTGTTAATCTGACCTGTGTGCAGTAAGACTCTCCCAGAAAGTGACACTCCCATCAGTGCCTCGAGTTAAGACCCAAGTATGAGGCACTCCTTTAGCTTTTGTGCCCACACCGACGTAGGCGTCCAGCCCGAAGCCCAGGAGCAAGCTGCACAGAAGAGTGGCGTGGTCCTCACAGTCCCCCTGGGGAGGACAGACAACATGGGGAGTTGAATGTCGTTGGATAGAGAAAACATTTGAGTCAGTTTCAGTGCAGGGTTCATACTAGGGACAAATGTGTTTACTCTGCAGAATATTTCTATGATAAGACTTGGAACATTTCTATTTTCACTAAGGCAAGCTTAAGAAATTAATTAATGATCACATTATTTTTTTTTTTCTTGTAGGTGCACTACAGTTTATGCTTTATCGGATAGGCCTGCTAAATGATAAGGCCTGACACATTGATGACCATTTTTTCAGTTTAAGTAAAACATTTGTTTAAAACATTACATAGGTATATTGATTAATCTGAAGTGTAAGGCCTGCAATCAACTTGTAATTGTCGAGGAAGAGCCGGGTCTCCTAAACTTTGGGTTAAGACCCAATAGTGGGTCGTGGTGGCAGATTTTATTTGGGTTGCCAAAATTTATATAGATATAAAAGAAATAGTAATAAATCTGAAAAATATTTGAAAAAGTTAATTGGCAGTAAATATAACTTATTTTGTAAACTGTTAATAGTCAGGATTGACACAATGTAAAGATTAATGAAAAATTTAACAAATAAAAAAGGTTTTAAACTAATTTAAATGGCACTGAAGAAAACTAAGAAATAAATATCCAAAACACAAACAACCAGAATTATGCTTGGTGTCCTGAAATATGGGTCCCCTGAAAAAATATTTGGGAGCCCCTGGTCCAGACCAGAGCCCGAGCACCCCAAAACCTTTAAGGGATTTGTTGTGATAAAAAAGGCATTGCAGTTTCGAAACAACTGCCCACATTGTAGTATTCATAAAAGAACACGTCTTAACATTAAATACATACGATTAGATTGATAGAGGTAAGGAAATCGATCAACCTTGTATGAGAAAAGAAAAACTGCTGACCTATAACAAGTGCTGATACATTTGCACAAGAATCAAACACAAAGCAGCCTCTTGTTCTCTCTTAGTGTTTCTCAGAATTGTTGGACACACACACAAAAGTCTGCTGCTGCTTCTCAGGAAATAAAGCCGTAGTCATCAGATTGTCCATGACAATAAGCAACTACTAACTTTTCCAGTAAAGAGGCACGTGTTGAGGTGGGGACTTTTGTAGCTGCTGCTGTCCCTGCGTGCTGGCTCGAGCTACTGGCGAGTCAGAATGATAGATGTTCCCCAGAAGTGCTAATATGGACGGCAGAGTCGGAACAGGCCAGGGATTGAGGAGACTAAATTAATTTTCCCTGGAATGAAAGTCATAAATCACAGCCGACAAGGGCCACTTTGTGAGAGTTGTGTTGTGTCTGTCTTGCCAGCCAAGTGTAGACACAAGGTAGGGAACATTTATCCTGTGGTATTCTGGGAAATCCCCCACTATCTAGTCAAGAATTAAAAATGCAGCTGTCAGTCAGGCTTTTAGAGCTCCATAACGTTGAGCTGTGAAGGTATCAACACAGCTAATGGTAACACAAACCACACTAATGTGACAAAAATATAACATATTGATATTCTGCCAGACTGTGTATGTAAGATGAGAGAGCCATTTTAAGAAAATATCTAATATATTATTAATAAATTATCTTTATCCATTAATGTGCCAATTATTCTTTCAATTAAGTTTTAATTAATCTGTTGGAAAGCCATAAAAAAGATAGTGGCATAGCCGGGGAGTGTAACACCAACAGTGAAGATATTACAAGATACTAACTGATGATAAAGTAGTATAGCCCCATTTTAACTACTGCCAACTTTCTTTGTTTGTTGTATCAAGCTAGAAACAACGCACAAAAGAAATGTCAACTGTGGCAAATATAAATGAACTATTCAGTAAAATTGGGAGTTAACCTTTGAGAAAGTATTAATTGACCATTGTCTGCAAATCCATAAAATTTGACTGCAATTAATCTTATGTCTATTTCTGCAGGTTTCTTAGGAAGAGGCTGTAAAGCAGGCTCCACCTGCTGACAGTCTGGCCCAAGGTCAAAATGGTTTCCCAAAGTGTTTAGCTCAAAAGCATATCAAGCTATTGTTTTTTATTTATTATTAACATTAATATCTGTAAAAGTCCTACTGATCTGCATTTAGTTTTTCTGACAAACTGACTTTCTCTCGACATAGGAACTCTGTAGTTGATGGGTTGTACAAAAATAAATAAATAAATAAAAAAGCTTTTATCCATGTTATGTTTGCTAGTAGCCTGATAATTTTGGCCTTACCTTCCCTCGACAAAGAAAAGCCAGTAGCGTGCACCACTGCTCCTGCTTGCCCCCTCCTCCCCCCACTACAGGGGCCTTCTCATGGGCCAAGAGGCTGACAAATCGAGCCGCCTGTCTGGGGCTTTCCAGGAGCCGTCCTGCCCGAAGAACACGCACGTACGAACACACCGGTCTGTTGACACCGTTCTCATCCTGCAGAGATACACACTGGGGTTAGAGGCACAGATAAATTCCAGTTTTATCTAAATTTAAAACCGTCTTGTGAACCATGAATGGGAATTACTACTGTTTTCATTTATGTTTTGTAAACCTCGCCTTGACACACTAATACATACCTAGTTCAAGAACCTACTGAAGTCCACCACATTAAATAAATATATGACCTAAAGACAGAAAAAGGAAAATCATACATGGACAAACCTGAGCAAAGATCTTGACCATTTTGGATTGGTGTGATGGACGAATCTCCAAAAACTCTCTCCACCATTGCTTAGCATAAACCAAGAATAGTCTCTCCTTTTCTGCAGTTCTCTGCCTTTCCAGTGATTGCTAAATAAGACATAAACAGTAACATGAACAGTGCGTTTTCTGCTTTTTACCACAAATATATATATTTTTTGTATTCATTTTTATTGAGCCTTTAGCTATTTTTAAAAAATCCTTCCACAGAAGATACAAAACAAATCTGGCTTACCATTTCCAACATAGGATGAATTGTTACATTTACATTACATTCAGTTTTTGGTAAATTTCTAAGTAAACAACAGTAAGAGGATAATTGGGACGAACTAAAACAAACAAGCATACCCACAATTAGGGGATTCAAATTTAAAGTCTGTATTAGGTTTTTGTCAATATTAGAAAAACATTAGAGATAGATTTGTATGTCTAATGTTTTTGATTAGAACATTGTCGGGTTGCTCTAAGCCTTAGAGCAACCCTAAAACATATGTGACAAAGACACAAGAGAGCAAAACAGCGTACACAAAAAGGATCAATGTCTGGGAACACGCTGCTTAGTTTTAGTTTAGACCAGTGAAGTCTGTGTATTACTTTAAACTGTATAAGGCATCAAGCGCAGATTGTGGATGTGTTTGTAATGTTCCCATTACTCCTCTAAGATGGCTGTGCCTAGTTCTTCCTCCCAAACTTGTCTTAAGTACTTTAAGGTGTTGTAAACAGTAAGATGGGACAGTTTATTATAAGGGACTGATGCCCCTCTAATAGCTGGGTTCTTAAGGAATAATGAGTCTATAGGTGAAGGTGCTGTAACCTGATAATAATTTGCATTATAATGTTTGACAAAATCCTGTGTTTGTAAATATTAAAAGAAGAGTGAATTGGGCAAAGTTGTTCAAATGTAGGGAATAAGTCATCTATAAATATTTTCAACAAGGATTTAAATAGAAAAGACATTCTAGAAATGTATTTTGTGACTGCGACGAAGTTGAATAATTAACATATATCAGGAGAGTCACATAAAATATAAACCTAACTGACTTGTGTGGTGACGATGTCACTGAGGAGCCTCTCTGTCAGAGGAGGGTACAGCTCCAGGCTGACAGTCAAAATACCAGCTGGGACTTTGCATTCAGTTCCTGATAAAACACACCCACAGACACAAGTGTTAATGGAAACAGTTGAAGTTGTTTAATTATTAACAGTTTACAGCTTTATTAGTGTTAAATATTCAGCACAAGCCAAAATCGATTCTAGTGAAGAGATTCATTAGAGTGTGACTGGTATGAGCAAATCAGGCTTTCAGATGAAATATGTTGGAAAAGCCATAATGGTGTCTTCAAAGAAATAGTTATTTATTATGCAGAAATGAGAAGTTAGACTTAAAGTATAACAATTAAATAAGGAAGCAGTTTGGTCTCTCGGGTATCTCCCTGATCACACAGTGTGTAATGAATGATAACATAATTCATTGACAATTACCAGTTTATTGTAACTGGAGAAAATAAAGATTCTTGTACAAACTCTTACCAACACCCATCAGCTCCACTGCAATACACGTCTTTCCACTGGACGAGCTGAGGATTGTCCTCCAGTCGAGGAAGTGAGAAGAGACCAGTGTTGTCTCACTGGATGTGTCCGTTTTTATTAGCACCAAATGAACAGGGTCGCATATAGACAGCATTGTAGTGCTATCGGCCATCTTACTGCCTTCTCCTACAGCTCCAAAAGGAAGAAAGTAATACAGAATAACATTAACAGGTCAGAGTGCTTCATTAAATACAACAAACAATAGAATAAATAGGTAGGTACAATTATTATGACACTTAAATATAAAAGGTACCTATTTGGTCTTTGTGGATCTCTAAAAGAAAGCCCTCCTTTATGTCAGGATCACAGGCACAGGGGACAGGTTTTGAGCGAAATCTCTGGTTGCGGAAATGTAGGTAGAGTGTAAATGTGGAGCACACCTGACCAGGTAAAGGCTCTGGCTCCTGGAGGTGCTCCAGAAATGCTTTACCACCGAGCACTTGGAGATAAAGGTATCGTCTGCATGGGTCAATGCTAGCTGTAGGAAGGTTTGGGTAAAAAATATGTAACAAACAAATGAGAAAATAATTCAAAGTTTTGCTTATATTGACAATTTACATTATGTTGTCTTCTTACTTTTCTTCAGCTCCATCAAATCTTTGTCAATGTAGTGAGTAGAAGGTTTTGGAGGAGACTGTGTTTCTTCTGTAGCTCGTTCCTAAAACATTAAATCAGAAATGTTACAGAAGAAAACAGACTTGAGAAGCATGGAAAAGAAACCATTGGCTCAAAACAGTTAGGCCACCTTAATATGTACAATCAATAGGTCACCTGGACAAAATGTAAGTCCTTCATTACGTTGTCTATGATTCCCCTGCGCTGAAGAGCAGACAGAAAATCCTGCTCTGACAGAGGTCGATGTGTCGGACCTGCATCATCTCTCACAGTCTCTGCTAGAACCTCTCGAATCTTCCCATGAATATCCATCTGAAACAAAATAGGATAAATGCCACAATGTCTGTTATTTTTCCTGATTAAAATAGAAAAATATACAAAAACCTAATGGTTTTTAAGGTCACCAAAACTGACCAGTTTCATTCACATTCCCAATAACATGTCTCAGATCAGATTAGCATACATTAATACTCATTTATCCATTTCTGAAACCAACCAAAAGGATATGAAGCATTGCTTTTCTCGAGGACATAGCTGTCACGGTAGTTTGCTTTATACAAATTCTTGCGAGAAAATAAATAAATCCTGGTTACTTCAACTTGAACTAAAGTAGAGCTGTCAAAAAGCAAAATTATGCTAACTGCAATAACACTGAGCAGAGGGGACAAAGTAAAATAGAAAAGCACACAGGCAGACAATGAAAGTAGCTGTTTAATAGTTCGACATTAAGGATAAGATTGCTCACCTTCATCAAATGGTTGTGAATGATTTGCTTCAGCTCAGAAACTTTCTCTGGAGGTAGAGACATGGCAGTTTCTAGAAACAGACTTAAGCAAGGTTATCGAGCAAAAACAAAATGCATAAATATTAAAAATACGCTTTCCTGTATATGAGAACTAACAGTTCATCGAATAATGCATTATTGTTAGTGCTTAATAGCTATTCCCCGGCACCAGACAATAACAACTGACAACAGCAGCGGTCAGTTTGAACAGTGGCGGAAACGGAAGCGGGAGCGCGGCTGCAGTGATGCCGGAAGGAGTCCGACACTGAGAAGACACAGCGCCGATAAAACACGACACTTTCCGTGCGTGAATATCCACAGAAATAAATGTTGATTTTACTTTATTTTAAACATGTAATTTGTTAGTGTGTTATTTATGTTTTGATTTCCTTTTTAGTCAGGCTTATTGTTGACCACTATTAGTAGTGACTGCCTGAGACAACAGTCAAAGGACCCTTTTGTAGTTTAAACAATAATTGAAGACAGAATATCAATTATATACGTTCAAAGTGTTTTTTATAGTGTTATTGGTTCAAACATTTTAGGTTTGGGTTAGAAAGAAAAGTGTCAGAGTAGATAATACTTAATAAATTAACCAAATAACAAATATTTGAAATATAATAATTACATATCAGTAAAAGGATCTGTCCTTCTCACTGCTTCGTGCAAAAAACAAAAAAACAAAACAAAACATACTCTTCACATGCAATCCATCCTACAAATATAATCAGTGCAGCAATCAATGTGAGCAAGGCCTTTTCTAGAAATATTGAATCAATTCCAGGAATCAGTTGGGAGAGGGCTGCAGAATGACTGTATTGATCGAACTTATGGTCAGAATGAAATTATAACTCTAATACAGAAGCAGAACTGAAGGTGGACACATCCACTTTGTAGCTGCTATATATACTGCTATATATATTCAATAAAACCATCTTTTTTAACCAAAACCTACACTTGTAATTTCTTGTGTGTGTTTTTATATTATATATATATATATATATATATATATATATATATATATATATATATATATATATAAATGTGTGTGTGTGTGTGTGTGTGTGTATATATATATATATATATATATATATATATATATATATATATATATAAAAATATATAAAAACACACACAAGAAATTAGAAATTAATTTGGTTAAAAAAGATGGTTTTATTGAATTTGTTCAAAACACAATGTCACATCATGTTCTTGATGCAGCTCAGCAGTCAGACAAAACTGCCTTAAAATTTCATGTGAAACCCAAAATGAGTGGAATGTTATGGTCAAACACATTTTAGTTAAAGCCAGTTGTGAATAAGGTAGTTATACAGTTATTATAGTCAGTCTATGCTATTGACACAACTTATTACATCTGCTAAGAACCAGCCAATGCCCGTGCAATCATGTTTTCATATTAGACTTACATTACGTTGGCATAAAGCCCTTATTATAGTTCTTTGGAGCTCAAACATGTTCATTCCTCTCACTTAAAGGCACATTAATATCTCCCTCAACCAGGAACTGGTTATTTGCTCTGCTCCAGTTTTGAATAGTTTTCAGCTTGGTCCATGTAAAAATGAAAACCATCTGGGTGATGAAAATGGGTTAAAAAAAAAAAATACCAAGACAAATGTTACTCGGACTAGTTTCACACTGTAATACCTGTGTAAGTTGTATTAAAGATCTAACAGCAAATACATTCCTCTGGGTGAGTGTTTTTTTTTTTGTTTTTAATCAATAAGAAGCTCTTCTGCTTTGGTTTTGAGAACAAACAGTGGGATAATATGCACAAACAAACCCATCCAGTGGGTAAATACACAATAAACAGTGAGAGACCTTGTAATGTTTCATGTGACATCCAAAAACGTGCTCATATGACAGAAAATAAAAGGTGTACACCTCAGCAAATTGAAATATTAGCCAAGGCTGTTCCCCATCAAGTATCCAGTCGCACAAAAATATATTTCTCTGGCCATATTGGGACGCCTGGTTAAACATGAAAGGAAGAACGAGTGGTGGTCTGGAAAACCTATAACTGTATGCTTAAGATGCAAAAAAAACTAAATAAATGCCATAGCCGATTCATGTTGGTGACAGTCAACACATCATTTTGAAATGTATAACATGTCCACAGATGAGTGACACACATCTAATTATCACAAATAAAGAATGCAAACATAAACCTCAGAGTTTTTATGTACTGCCTTTAGCTTATTTTAAAGCTATTCTTGAAACAGTACGTTAATCAACAGTGACTATAAAGAAAAGGAAATCATTGTGCTGGCACCAAGATCCTGAGATGTTACTATTTTAAGATCTTAATTAAAAATATACACACACTCATATGATCTAGCACTTCCACATTTGACCTCAAGAAATAAATATCCTCAGTTATGCACATATGACCATCTAAATCTATGTAGAGAAGTACCCCATATCAGGTACTGGTGCAAAATACGAGTTCGTTTTAAGAGACCAAGATCCTTTCACTGAGAGTACATCCAGCACACTAGCAGGCCAACAGCCAGCGCTGCCCCTGCACCGACGTTGAGCAAGATGGGCCTCCAGTACACCCAACTTTCTTGTTTCTTCTCCGAGTCAGTCAGCCTCTGTTTCATCTGCTGGACTTTCTGTGCAGTGCTAGCAATTCTTTCTTCACGTTGTCGCTTCCGTAGACTACAATTAGAAAATTCAAGTCTTTTAAAATTTAAAACAGAACAATAGTAAAGAAGAACAACAAGTCAAAACCATGACATTCCAAACATCATGGAACAGAATGTGAGCTAGGAAATGGGTCCCCTGCAACATAATACACACACACATAAATTTATATAAGGAGCACTGTACCTAGGGCTGGGTGAGATGTCCTAAACTCAAATAATTTAACAGTTTACCTCAATAATGGATGTTGTTTACCTATCAGTTCACTGACCATGCTTGCACTTTAAACATGCTCAATTATTAAAAGATCCAAGGGACCCATATCAATTAAACTAAATTTAGTTTAGCTTAGTTTAATTGGTCAAGAAAAAATATATATATATATCACTTTAGAAATAGGATTTCTTTATGTTATTTTCTTATCAATTAGTGGCCCAGCCTTAACTATACCACATACAGAGTTAAACTTTAACACGTGCTGAGGTGTGTTACTTACTGTCCAGAGTTTTCTGTTATGCTGTGGTCAGGGCTTACTGGGTCTCCTTCAGTCTGAACATCTGACATGTTTTGAGGTTCTAGACAAGATCCAGGCTGGCCATTGGACTTGTTGTCTTGGAGGTGAGGTCTTGGTGGAGGCGGTGGAGGAGGCAGCTCTGGCTCCAAGTCTTCTGTGGAAATCAGCTTTTGTTTCTGTCAGAGTAAAACAAACAACAATGACAAAGCTGTTAAGCTATCATCTTTACTGTAGCCATCTGAAAAAATAAAATATAGTGTTATTTCCTTTACTGTCAAAGAAGAAGTAAGTAACTTAAGTCATATTGGATGACCTTTAGTATTTTTTTGCAGTTTCTCCTTTGGAATTTTATTGGTACATAAAGCAGGAATAGAGAGCAGAGGCTTATTAGCTTCCAACAAGTGTGTTCACCAAACCAGTTAGCACTCAAACTTCTAATGTATATGACTACTGCAGAGTTAAATAGACAGGCCCAATTAGCAAAGTGCTCACTTCTTATTTGATAAAAGGGGAGAACATTAAAATGTATTCCATGTTGCAACTCAATGAGTGTGACACACCCAGACAAAGCCATATGATGGTGATGATTGTAAAAAGCCAAGCACTGTCTGTAACTAATATTTTGTATAATATATGACTTCCTTCTGCTGCCAAATAGCCTGAGATAAAGTACCTGTGTTGAGCGGTTTGGCAAGATGAGCTTTGCTCCCTCAATGACAGCCATGTAAGAGAAGCGGAGCTGGTCTGAGGTTTGGATCAGGCCCATGCGGTACTCTCTCATGGCCAGTAGCACCTTTTGTATGTCCACTGAGGATGGATCCTTTCTCTTGTCCATCTAGATGCAGAAAATCTTGTTTAGAAAACAGTAGGAAAGCCGACTTAGCCATTGTTTCAACTCAATACAAGTCAAAGACAAACTTGACCCCTTCAAGGTGTGGTCCAAAGGGCGAGGATTAAATTTGAACTAATCTGATGTACATTGTTTAACAGTTGTTCAGTGAGAGTCAATGAACCTTTCTTCAAACTGCTCATTTAATCTTTACATTATTAAATTAGCAGTTACTTATAATGTATAGCTTGAATTACCTCGTAAAGTAAGACATGACCTCTGTCTCACACTAGCCATCTATTTGTGCTGGCCGGGTGGAACTGGGCCATCATTCTCCTAGGATTGCACTAGGACCACCCTCCCGTAAATGATAATTCTCAACATTTAGACCAAAGTGATGACCTTTTATTAAAGACTAAATATTGTACTGTATTTTGAGGTTATGAATTTAAAAAAAAGGGTTACATAGTGTTGCTTTGATATGTTTTAAACAGCATGCCACACCTTTACTCACTGCTGACACCAATGGACCTTATTTTACTTTCATGCCAAAACATGAATCTCTTGATTCTTTTTAAAAACTTGCGCAACAGTTCCCCACACTTCCCCACACTTCCCTTTTGTAACAATTCCCGTCCCTGCTCTCACCAGGACCAGGCAGGTATCCACCAAAGCTAAGGTTCCTGAGCGTCCAATCCCAGCGCTGCAGTGCACCACAGAGGGCCCGTGCTCAGAACCCAGTGAGCCGGACTCTCGTATTCTGAAGAGGAAGTCTAGGAAGGAACCGGGAGACTCTGGGACACCGAAGTCAGGCCACGAGGTATAGTGAAAGTGGTAGATTTCCCTGGACTCCCCTGTCTACAACAAACAACACACCACAAGGTTCGGCATGACTGAGCACATTTTCCTTCCAAGTAACTAGTACGACAGATTTTACCACACAGAGAGCTTACCTTTGTGTTTTGCAGTTCGAGGACACGGATTGTATAACAGGTTTGGACCTCCTCCGAGATTAGGTGGACAACAAACCCTGTATCTGTGAAAGGCATCTGTCTGTCTTTTGGAGTTGGCCAGTACTGTGCACACTTTTCCTAGAGAGGCAAGTAAATAAAATTAGCTTTCATAATAGTAAAGCAAGAGTGATGGTTAAACTTACAGCAAGAAAACATGCAAATAACACAGGTCAGATTTCACAGTCTCAAGAGAATAGATAAATTAAGCAAATCTTTTTTCCAAGAAATAAGTATAATCACGCTCATACAAAACAGAAAACAATCTATTTAGTTCAAGTCCCAGTCCACTGAGCGTTCACAACTGGAATTTTAAACTGTGTACCAAAAAACAACAAAAAAAAGGCTTCTTCAAGAAACACACTAGATGGTGCTGTCAGCCCAAACGCTAATAAACAACCTTTCCTGTGCTCCAGGTTTTATGATCCTTTTGTTTTAGATTTTTTAAAAATACAACAAAGCTTATAACTATGTTGTATAATCACCTCAAAATTGCACTTTTTGCATTTCTATTACTAGCTTGCTTCTACCGCTGCCCAGAGGACCAAGCTGGACCAACTGAGCATAGCTGGAAAAGAAACACCATACTTTCTTACTGGGTTTGTTGAGTACAGCATGAAGTCTGAAATTGTAATCTGTACTTTGGTTACTAGATGCTACCAAAAAGGCAAAAATAACCTACACAAAGAACGTGTTTAGTCTTCTAGGCCAAAAGATCTTAGTACATCGAGTTGGGTTTAAAGGGTAGACAATAGAAAAGGCAACTTTTTGAAAAAGCACAGCTCTTATGCACAGCTCACAGAAAATGAGAAACTATTACTGTATACAGTGTATATAAATACAGTACAACCTTCAAGCTTTATTTTCATTATTTTAGTCATGAACCGGGACTCAAACTTAAGTCACTCAGCTTTTTATGTTGCACACTTTATTGGTAAGTCACTGATGCTTCACAAAATACTACACTTTTATGTTTTACAACATATAATGACTTACAGAGTCCTTTTCAATTATTCTGTTGAGCATTATCACAGCTTTCGTACACTGCTCCCAAATCATCAGCCAGAAGTGTCCACAGGTATTTCTCAAAGGACCCTGAGGAGGTACAACATGAAATAAATATTGAGCCAGTTTCTGAAGTTTGGGAAACATGCGAGTATGAAGTTTTCTCACAGAAAGATCTTATTACCTGAGAAAGAATGTAAGCTCTTTGGGCTTCCTCCACCATGACCAAACTTGCATTAATGTAGTCATTTTCTGAATTTTCAAGTTTAACCCGACTGTGGTCATCTAAAACACAGGAGAGAGATTACAGAGGTACAAATACAGATCAAAGAGATGTACAGTTTAGTAGCATTCATCCACAGCATCACTTGTCATGAGACTCACATGGGCTCACATCTCTGTAGCGGTTCAAATTACGATTCGCTGGAAGTTTTGCCACTTTGTAAGGATATTCACTGGCTTGGTTACGGATCTCCTGTGGGGGAAAGAGAAAGTGTCATTATAAATTAATGGTATATCAGTCTCTCTTAGGGTGCATTGGAGATAGAGCATGACTGAAGTGGTGGCATGTAGTGCTGATTACATCACTATAAATAAACCACAGCCACCCATAAATATAAAAAAAAATAAAGTAAAAAAAAAAAAAAAAACAGACCTTCTTTTGTGCTTGTGCATTCAACCATGTTCCAGTGAACTGCATTGTTATGCACTTTTATCTACAGTTACCACATAGTAATAGCTTTGATGTGGATGTTATCCCTATGTGGGAACTACCTTTACAATTCACAGCTGTCAATTTGCACAGAGTAAGGCTGGAGGATTTCCTAACCTCACTTGGAAGCTTTCATTCAAAGAAATTCATCTTCATTGTACAAAATAGTTGGAATACTTTTAACTATAATATTTGCAATGGCTGGAGTCAATGTCATTTCAATATAATATAAGTTATCAGCTATAACTGCTACTTTTTAGAACAGTTTTTGCACTTTAAATTAATGTTTGTATTTCTTTGTATGCTTTATTATTAAAGGATACCCCACACAAACAAACTGATAACAAGCAAACACTACAGAGTTTGTAGCTTGTGCTATTCTATATAAATTGCAACTGAAATCTCAAAATTCTCAAAATTCACAGTAAATCAAGCTGTCTGAGATTTAGATATAAAACTTAAACAATAGTAACCGAGACACTTTTTTGTTATAAATTTACAAACATTATTATTGAAATCTTAAATTTCTCACTTTGACAATTCTTTAATTATTTTTAGTCAACATAAAATTAAAATAAACATACACTGGAGTGATTTTACTGTTTATGGTGTTGGACAGTTACACATAACCTGATGGAATTTAGTGCCATCTATAAAAGATAAAAACAGATTTCATATACGTACTGATATAAGACTCCATTACATAATGCAGGCCGTGTTTACAGTGTAACCCAGTGTTTTGGTGCAACTAATACGTGTTACCCATTCTCCATTAAACCTCTCCAGTTACAAACAGGGCTTTCCTTCAGCTCGTAGTTTGTGTGGAACATGTGGGTCAAAGCCAAGCCAAAAGAGTTTAACAGGAACAGATATGTTTTACACAGACAAGTAGACAGCTGGTGGTAGGACACATGCGATTTTCGCAGGAAGTCCCGACGAGTTCTCAGAAACTGCAGCTGACGTCTGTTAGCGTCAGCCAGCATAAGCAATAAGCTAACCGAGTTCACGAGAAATTTGCACCGCTGCTGCCTGCACGTTTCTCGCTACGGAAGTCCGCCAGTATAAGCAGGGGTAGATGGTTTCGAAACACAATAACAACCCTACGCACTACGGTAGAGCTAAAAAAAATGGAAAAGTACACAAGACGGCCAAAAAAAAATAGATTAATGCCATCAAAGCTGTCACTAAGCTATAAACTTAGCCGTTGGCTAAGTAAGTTAGCATCCCATCGTCATAGAAACACGGAGGCCCACTGTCCAGACTTACATTATAGAGGTTCTGCCATCTTCCGGACGAGTCAATGTCCTCAAACTCCTGCTCCATTGTTTCGTAGTTAGATCCCATAGACCCTTGTTGTATGTCAGAGTATATGCAGCAGCTTTCTTTGAGTTAGTCCTTTCTGTGAGCCATCTAAACAGCAGTCGGTCTGCACAGCCCTGGGGATCCCTGCGGGAGGCAGTCTGATGCCACTGCTCAGCACTACACACGAGGACGCGTTTGAGGTCACGTGTCCTCCCTCAACCTATCAGTAACCAGGCCAATATTTAGGCAAATCAATTCTGTCTGAGCAGTGACTACAAAACATACTTAATGAAAACGGACGGGTAGTTTTTCGTCAGTATTTGTAAGCTATTTATTTATTTAATAACCAAATGTATTCTTATTGGGATGTAAACATAAAGAAAAGTTTCAGAAGATAGTCTATAGTTAGGGTTATACTGACTGTTATGTGGTCTGTTCTACACATAACAATTATTGCTGTAAAAATACTAGGTTAAATAAATTATTCTGCTAACCTTTTCAATGCAAACTATGTAGGATTTCTAGATTTCTTGCTTTGGTCTCTTATTTTTAGTGAAGTCTAAATAAAATTCATGTATTTCCTTTCTTCTTTCAGATGTTATTGGACTACACACTCAGAAATGTTAACTAATGAGTAAATAAAAAATAATTTACACAGACAGTGCCCCAGAGTCAAACATTTTCTGAGATGATCATCCGTTTGAATAGTTTGGAAACCATCATCATTTATAAAGGACTATCAACTCATAAGAGAAATGTTTGTATTTTATAAGTTTACCTGTGTCAGCATTTAATGTAAGATTATGATGGATTATAACCTACAGTATAATAGATACAACGCTAACGTCCAAAGACTCAGTGCTAGTGCGCCCCCGTGTGGATGATCTGCCGCGGTGCACTCAGCCAGAGCAGGACCCGCCAAACACTCATCCATCCAGAGGCACATGACAGGCCTCTCACCAGCCCCTGCTGCAGCACGGTGGAGTTATAGTCATGTTCGTAGCACGGAGTATTGCAGCGGACCACAAGGATTTAATTCACGATGTATCTTATGACTTTCACGGCCGAAGAATGGCTACATGCTCCAGTGATCAAAGTGTCAAGGTGAGCCACACCGGTTTAATGTTAGCGTTAGCTGCCGATGCTAACAGGTTAGCATAACAACTGCCTAAACCATCCCCAGAACAAACAATAGATGAATAGACTTATAACTGTGGCTCGAATTAGGTGTCAGGGTTTATGTCTGTTTTGTAATATTCAAATTTAGCTTAATCACTTTGGCTTTATGTAATTTAAATCTGATGCATTTAGCAATAACATTATCTAAGCTAACCCATGTGAACTGCAGTAAAGAACAAGTTTAAGCATCTTCAGCTACTGGTAACAAATAATTGGTGAAGTGCTATATCCAATGGGTAACTGTTTGTGCCCTTATACACACAGACAAATAACCCGTGTTGTTCTATTACCATACTATCAGGTGTGGGATAAAAGTGAGAATGGAGAGTGGCTCTGCACAGCCAGCTGGAAGGTAAACCACTTGTCAATGCCTATTTAATCCGGCATAATTTCACCTCCTTCTATGTCTATTATTTGAAATTTACACTACTACTACTACTATAAGCCTAAATCCATGCATAAATCAGAAGTTTTTTTTCTCTCTTGTGAGTAGACACACAGTGGGTCAGTGTGGAGAGTGACCTGGGCTCATCCTGAATTTGGACAGGTTTTGGCTTCATGCTCTTTTGACAGAACTGCAGCCGTCTGGGAAGAGATTGTTGGAGAGTCAAATGATAAACAGAGAGGACAGAGCCACTGGGTAAGTTTCACTTATTATTTTTCAGTTATTTCTTAAATATGCTGTCATTGGATTTCTAAAGCCGCAGACCCTTTGAGAGTCCCTTCTTTATTAAATGTTCTTTGTTTATATATTTCAGATAAAGCGGACCACTTTAGTGGACAGTCGTACTTCAGTGACAGACGTGAAGTTTGCTCCTAAACACATGGGTCTGATGCTGACCACTTGCTCTGCGGACGGAGTAGTGAGGATCTACGAGGCTCCTGATGTGATGAACCTGAGTCAGTGGTCCCTGCAACATGAGATCTCTTGCAAACTCAGCTGCAGCTGTATCTCCTGGAATCCCTCCAGGTAAAAATTCAGGCTTTAATTATTAATAATTTATGCGTTAGAAGCATCAAAAGCATCTGGTTTACTCATTATTCAAATCAAACAAATCAGTGCAGCTAAAATCTATCGATCAATATAGTCTGTGATACCTTTATTGAAATAATAGAAAATTGTCATGGAAATATCTATTTTTCTCTGTGGAAATAGGAATAGGAAATATAGTTACAATATTCTAATCACAGATTAGACAAGATTCTAGCAAACATTATGCAAACTGAAGTAGAATGTTTTTTTATTATTATGTTTGTGTTAATTCTAATACCTGATTGGTCTAAAGAAAAGAAAAAAAAGGTTGTTTTTTTGCTTTTATTTTTGAATTCTAATGGAGAATTAACTCAGTTTCATCCATTACATTTTGGTTGTCCTTTATTAAGACAAAAATGAATGTACCTGTACAGAACATCAAAGTCATATGTGTTGTGTTTGGTTTATATAAAGTTAATCTATTAGTAGTAGTTCATTTAATTTCAGTATAGTTTACTTTATGACAGATTGTGACTTAACTGACTGACATGTTTAAACATTTTTGATTCTGCAGCTGAGTTACCCCTGACCCTTTCAAGTCAGTCTAAACATCTATATTTGTTTTCCCATTTTCCAGCTCGCGTGCCCATCCTCCGATGTTTGCTGTGGGAAGTGATGACGGCAACGTAGCGTATGGAGGAAAAGTTCAGATCTACGAGTACAATGAAAACACAAGGCATGTTGAGGAATTGCGCATTCATATAGCCCATTTCTTGTGAAATTGTTTTCACTTTTTTGATTTCTCTCATTCATTTCTCACAGGAAGTATGCTAAAGCGGAGACTCTGATGACTGTTACTGATGCTGTTCATGACATTTCATTTGCCCCAAATCTGGGAAGGTCTTTCCACGTGCTCGCTATTGCAACTAAAGATGTCAGAATATTTAAGCTTGTTCCCTTGAGGTAATCGGTTTACTCTGGATTTTAACAAAACAAATACTCTATTTACCCAAAATATTTAACCAGGCCAGTATTTATTTTTTTACTGTCCTGATAGAAAAGAGAGCACTTCAACAGGACCAACCAAGTTTGAGGTTCAGATTGTGGCTCAGTTTGATAATCATAACTCTCAAGTTTGGCGAGTGAGCTGGAACATCACCAGCACCCTCCTGGCCTCTTCTGGGGACGATGGCTGTGTGCGGCTTTGGAAAGGTGAGATTACAGTCTATAACACATTCTAAACAAAGCTTTATACGCTCACCTAAAGGATTATTAGGAACACCTGTTCAATTTCTCATTAATACAAGAATCTAATCAACCAATCACATGGCAGTTGCTTCAGTGCATTTAGGGGTGTGGTCCTGGTCAAGACAATCTCCTGAACTCCAAACTGAATGTCAGAATGAGAACGAAAGCGTGGCATGGTTGTTGGTGCCAGACGGGCCGGTCTGAGTATTTCACAATCTGCTCAGATACAGGGATTTTCACGCACAACCATTTCTAGGGTTTACAAACAATGGTTTGAAAAGGGAAAAACATCCAGTACGCGGCAGTCCTGTGGGCGGAAATGCCTTGTTGATGCTAGAGGTCAGAAGAGAACGGGCCGACTGATTCAAGCTGATAGAAGAGCAACTTTGACTGAAATAACCACTCGTTACAACTGAAGTATGTCTGATGAGTCTCAATTTCTGTAGAGACATTCAGATGGTAGAGTCAGAATTTAGTGTAAACAGAATAAGAACATGGATCCATCATGCCTTGTTACCACTGTGCAGGCTGCTGGTGGTGGTGTAATGGTGTAGGGGATGTTTTCTTGGCACACTTTAGGCCTATTGCAAACTGCAAATTGCAAAGTACAAATTAGGCATTGTTTAAATGCCACGGCCTAAATGAGCATTGTTTCTGACCTTGTCCATCCCTTTGTGACCACCATGTACCCATCCTCTGATGGCTACTTCCAGCAGGATAATGCACCATGTTACAAAGCTCGAATCATTTTAAATAGTCTCCAGATCTCAACCCAATAGAGCATCTTTGGGATGTGGTGGAACGGGAGCTTCGTGCCCTGGATGTGCATACCACAAATCTCCATCAACTGCAAGATGCTATCCTCTCAATATGGGCCAACATTTCTAAAGAATGCTTTCAGCACCTTGTTGAATCAATGCCATAGAATTAAGGCAGTTCTAAAAGCGGAAAGGGGGTCATACACAGTATTAGTATGGTGTTCTTAATAATCATTTAGGTAAGTGTACATGGTGCTTGTTAATAAAATATGTTCACTTCTTTTTAAGATCTACACTAATGTATTATGTAGACATATAATGATAATGATGATTATCTCATTTGGCAATAATAAAACGTATATCTCTCGGCAGCCAACTACATGGACAACTGGAAGTGTACAGGCATCTTGAAGGGTGATGGCAGTCCTTTGACAGGTTCGTCCGGTCAGCCCACAGCCATGAGCACTGTGGTGGGAGCTTCTGTTCAGGCCTCTCAAAGTGCCCTAAACGGCATGTCTGCAGGAAGGTAGGTGGTGTGGTGTGTCTAACGCCACTCACCCTGCCTGCCTCGGAGCTAGTCCGAACTGACAACTTACTGTGCCTCACACTGACAGGGACTGACTCCTGAGCCTGAACTGACCCCAGTGCTTGTGCAAAGAGCTTGACTTTAGCTTACAGGTTGTCTTCATTCATTTTGTGGAGCTGAATGTGTAATACTGTTTTCACCAGAAAAGTCACAACAGTGGTTTGAAACAATATTTTTGTCCAAGTACTTTTTTTGTATAAAAAGTCAAATTTATGATGTAATATGTGGCTAGTAGTGCTGTTTTGGAATACACAACAAAACTGCTGTATAGCAAGGTAAAGTACCAATATTTTGTAAAATAAATGGTAAATAAAGAAATGATTATCAGGTAAAATACGTAGTTAAGTAATGAAAGTTCCAATATTTTTATCAATTTTTTTTTTTTTTACTTACACATTGCCAATCTCTTTGCTGTGCAACACACATTAAATAATCCTTATTAACAAACTCTTAACAACAGGAGGGTGTTATGAAAAATGTTTATGTATTGAATTAAATCTTGGATTGTAACCAAACCAGTAAAGTCTTGGTTACGATGCAGCTCTTTAAGAGGTCGAGGTATATATGAGTATGTTTATTCTATTAGGCACAGTTTGAGTTGATCCTGTTATTGCATATATTTCTTTACCTTCCACCTTTAAAAATGGTTGGTCAGTGGGCCTTCTCCTATTGGGCCTCAATGTCACCTTTTTAATTTTAACTTTCTAATGCAAGAAGGAAAAACTGAAACAGCAGAATCAGGGATTTGTTCTTAGCATCTAACACAATAACTTGTTGCCTCATGTTTTTTATATTTAAACCACTCATATCCAAGTAACACTTGTAAGCTCCTTAAGTGTTTACAACCCAATGTAACATTTGTAATTAAATTTCTTTAACTACATTGCATAGAGTCTCTTAAATTGCTGTTTTGTGTTGCGTGTTTAGTAATGTGTTGTACTGCTTGTTGCATGCAGGATTGGCAAGAGAGCTCCCTTTGCCCCTTCCCTGCGGCAGTTGACATCTCCAAAGATATACCAGCAACCTGCCTATTACTAAATGACCTCTGCATCAGTCTCTGTATGTCCCTGTCTGGTTGCATTTCAACTTTTGTGGTGACTGCATGTTTTGAATTGTGTCTCTGGTTTGACATCGTACACATACACTCAGGCCACTTTATTAGATACAACATATTTAAGTGCTTGTCAGTGTCAGTATTTAAGTAAGTGGCATCACATTAACACGGTAGAGACATTGACAAAAACGTTAGGCGAGTTAATAAAACATATTGACATAAAGGCAATATTTTACAGACTATCCTTGTTAATTGTAGCTTAAGTTTCCAATTTTTAGCTGAGCAGCATCTGGTGTGGTATTTAGCCACTGTAGCCCACCTGTTTGCACGTGCTATCTGAGAAACTTCTGCATACCTAAAGGCTGTATTGTGTGGTTTTTCGATTTAATGTTTCCTCTGTTTATACAAAGCAGTCTAGCCATTAGATTTATTATTTGTCTTTGAGCTGATGTTTCTAATGAAGTGGCTGATGAGTATACATTCACAATAATAAGTCCATATCTCTTCCCTGCCTACCATTCTAAGTTCTTCTTTTTGTTTCTGGTGCATACATTTATGATTTTATTTTGAACTTCTCTTTTTGATTTTTCATTTTCCACTTCCCTATCTGTGTTTCCTTTGTATTCCATTTTTGTGTGTTCTCCCCCTCCTTGTCCTGTTTGTTCTTGTCCCCATCCTTTGCTTTAGGTATTTCTTTCCTCCTCTGGAGCCTCCCAGAGTTGGGAGCAGGTACGGCCATCTGCTGCCACCATCCTCTCTCATAGAGAACTGTGAAGCTGAGCCCGTACAGCCTCAGCCACAAGCTCTGCCCCGCAGACACTCCTCTAGAGCTCTGCTGCCCTTACCGGAAGCTGAGGGGCAGTAGATATGAATGAAAATGTACTACAATAAAGGGCTTTTTCTTTTTTAGTTACATTTAATATTGAGATGACGTTTTGCCAGTTTGTTATCTGGTAATAAAAACTTCTGTTTTTGATTACACATTTCATGCCTTATATGTTGCATATGTGCAACATACAGTATAACTCATTTACTGAGTCATGTGTGGAACAAATGCAAAATGAATCATTGTCAACTAGAGGTTTAGAATTAAAGTTCCTGTTTGTCTTTTGTTCTAAAATAAATGGGACATGTAGCAGTTATTTTGGCCATGGACACAAATTCATCACATTACCAACACAAATCTTTAAGGCTTGATGACTAAAGCTAGAATGCTGTTCTTGCAGCAGAAGACAGCTGTCTGACAACTGAGCCATTCTTGCAGCTGCTAAACTGAACACATGATACTATAAACTCCACACTTGTCCACATGCTGTAATACTGTATCTAGTACTTTTAATGAGAATGTAGTTCGATTGGAGTATTAAATGTGGTCTTTAAATAGTATGCCGCATCTGTCTCATTCATTCAGAAAACAGCCGATTGATCCACTGATGGGCCACTTCCAACGTAATTTGAATTCCAACTCTGATGGATATAGTCATAATACAATCAGGAGTAACAGACGTCCAATCACATTGCTCCAAATTCAATAAGTCCCGCCTCATTAACGTGACACTAAGGCGGGCTTCCTGTGGCTCTTGGGCGCTGTTTGGTTTTCTAAATTCTGTTGTATACAAAGACTGGTGTTTTGGAGTTGTTCTGATGTGTGTGATGAAAATAAAAAAACGAAAATTACTCTGGAAACATAACCACTCTTTTAGACAACCTTGGACCAGACTATAAAGAAGAAAAACGAGTTACAGAAGATTTGGTCTTCGCTAACGTGGGATGTGAGTAAGTTGGTCTTTACTAACGTTTAGATTCTTCTCTTTGAAAGTATTAACAGACTCGATCTGGAAAATTGAGTTTGTAAACTATTTATCCAATATTACTACTCACTGTTGTTAACATTTTTGCCTTACTTAATTCAAAGTTAACCACCAAAGTTAAGTTAAGTAGCTGCATTTGTAGCGTGCTAGGGAGCTTGACAAATCCACTTGTTTTTAGCAAGTAGCTAGCATCATAAATTAGCCAACTTAGCGTAATTGGCTAAATGCTCAAACTTCTTTGGCGGATAATTTAAAAACAGCACAAAGTAGCAGCAAAGGACATACTCACTAAGTAGCTCTCTGTTTGTGATTGGATTAGTTATTTTTATTTATTTTATTTTAAATAAGACAGTCCACAGTTAATTTGGTTGTATCTCTTGTCCTTAGTTTGGCCTCTTTTCTCTTAAAGATGCTACTTAGCTTAAGTTGTGTTTTAGAAAGATTAAGAAAAACAAAAAACAGCCTTTTTGTGGAGTTTAACTTTTCTTTTAGGCTTGTTGTAATGTAAACCGAACAAACAAATAAAGGCTGTGATAGTGGTTATTAGAGTTGCAAGTGACGTTTTACATCACACTGGTCAATGTCACAATACAAGTAAAACATTTAATTGTGTATTGTGCTTATGTTTGAGAGAATACTGTAATGCTTTTTCCTGCAGGATTTTACAGATAATGGTCTCTACCTGAGCTGACTTGAAGCCACGTTTGGCTACCATCCTGGTTTATGTGAAATCATGGCAGACAGTTTTTATAAACTCGAGGATGAAGCCTTCCCCAGTTTTCTCTACAAGTCCTTGGACAGCACCAGTGGCCGGGCCACACTGGGGAATGTTACACTGGGCTCAGGCCCCGGTCTGCCAGTAGCTGCTTCTACTGTTGCTAAAATTAGACCTGGGTCTGACAACAGGTGGGTCATGCTGCTGGTTTGTGCAGATGCGGCATTAAGTGCTTTGTATTAGTGCTTGTATTATTTTTAGAATCTTTACACAAGGCCCCTACCAGTGAATGCTAATATTTTAACATATTTCAAAAGGATGGCACATCTTTTCAATATTGTGTAGTTTATTTTTATTGCAAAAATAGTGTGGTTTGATGTCAGCAGACACATAATTAATTTTATTTATTAATTTTAGAAAGGACAACACAAATACATTTGACACATTGTTTGATGAGTGTTATAGAACACAGGCAAATGTTCAATTGCACTTTGTTTTCAGACGAGAGCTTATTGAGGTTTCATATCTGGAAGGCAAGGAGCTGCACCAGACTAACTCACATTCAAGTAAACAAGACAAATTTTCACTCGGTTTTAAAGATGACATGTGAGTATAATATACAAGCCTCTAAACCCACAGCTTTCATAAAGAAATTATATTTTCATTCTTTTGTACAACTTTACCATTTAACTTGACCGGTCTCATGTATCTTGCTGTAATCTTTGTCACCCCCAGGGATAATGCTGAAGATTTCATTGCAGCCCATCGGCTTTCAGACATGCTATTAAAAATAAGTTTAAATGAGAGTGCATCCAAAACCCACGCCTCCTTCACAGGGCCTACACAGGCTGGTTCAGTTAACGGCCGGCCCACAGAACTACCAACAGGTAAAAGCCCCAGTAGAGGCAAAAGTAATGGCTTCTTTGGATTAAAAAAAATATACTTTATAAAATAATATTTCCTCTGAAAGATCTATCATCAGGACTTTTGACATTTGCACAGTTTGGACACAAAGATACTACAGAGGCAAAGGTACAGTTTTATGTTTTGATACATGGTCAATTTTTATATCATTTACATAATTTATATATATTTTTAACGTTTATGTCTCTTGCATTTTTTGTTTATCCTTTGCGATGCCTGCAGGTGGATCCTTTGCCCACAAGAGTTGAAGAGGACAATGTGCAGAGTGAGGGAGTAGACAGTGACCATTTTAGTGGCGGCAACTCGAGCTTCTTGGCAAATGAAAAGCTAATGTCTGTAGACAGCATCAACAGTGATCTCACAGGTGCCACTCGAGGAATTTATTCATGTTTTATCACATGCTTGGGTTATACCACTTAGAATCAGAATAATAGGGACCTGTTTATAACATATACTTCACTGAATGTATGACAGACTAACTTGATTTATCAACTAATTTCTTTGTCTGTCTGCTAGACGATGACATTGATTTGAACAACCTGCCAGAGGATGAGTTGGATCAGTACTTTAATAAACTGGTTCCTCCAAACATGCAGAGAGGCAGAGTGGACGGCCAAGAGATTCCTGCCACAGTAAGATACTTTTTTTCCTTGTAAAACAAAAACAGTTACACTTCCCAATAACCGTGCATAATGATTTTTGTGCAGGACACGCCCAGTAATACAGACAACTTTTCAAACCCAAGTTCTACCGAGTCTGATCTGTACAGACAGCAATTCCTGGATGAATATGAACAGGTATTGGTTTGTTGTACTACTTTATACCGAGAGGGTTTTTTTAAACAGGACATCATCTTTGCATGTACCGTTACCAAGTCTAGATGTGTCTTATTAATCTTTCCGTAGGATGATTTTCAGATGCCTGATGTGCGTCTGGCTGCTACAGGAATGGACTCCTGTCCTGCCAGTGACGAGGATACAGAGGATGAGCTTGAGGCTGCGCATAGAAGAGATAACACCAGGACTAGACTTTTGCCGAGCACATCCCGACAGCTGGTCACAGTTTTTTATTTTATTTTTTTATCAAACATTAATATGTGGTTCTGGAGTACATTTGTTTCACTTAATTTTTGTGTGCATGGTTTGCAGGTTGGAGAGAGTCACCGTCTGACATTCAGGCCTGGTTTAGAGGGCGGCAGTTCTGACGATGACTCAACCAGTGGTCACGCTGGTCCGTTAATGTCTGGGATTGAACAGAGGAGATCAGCGGAGGGTCAAGTCATCAATCCTCCTGTCACGGGTATAACAGAATATATAAATCTGTGTTTTGTAGCCTTGGCAGCCCTTAATAGGCTGTTAGATTTCTGATTTTTGAAATGTTAATTGATCATTTGCTGCACGTCTATTGAAATTAGGGGATGGTGGCGGTGGTGACGGGAGCAGTGGGAGTGAAGAAAGTGGAAATGATGGCGGAATTTCAACCATACCTCTTCCTTCAGCCCATGTCCAGACCACTTATGATGTTCTGCGTGGGCTGGGGATTGTGGGTGAAGATCAGGCCAGTGATCTGAGAGCTTTGCAAGGGCTTGTAAGACTGAACAAACATTCAATAAAATGAATGAATTAAAGACTTTTGTCCTGTAAAGAACTTGTGTTTTATTTTTTGCAGATGGGGGATCGTGTTGGTCCCGTAGGAACAGGGGAAGCCAGTTCTTCACAGGGGGCCTCGGAAGCAGGTCAGAGAGTGTCTCCTGTTGACTGGAGCATGATCCTGGATCGGCAGCAGGCTCTGGTGAGTTCAAATCTGTAACACCTCTATGAGAAGTTTATACAATAGTACTAGTGCACTGTTCTTTTCATCAATAAGACAAGGGTGCTTATAGCAACAATATGCAGCATTTTTATAAAAAAATAAATAACTTGATCATCATAATGGAAACCACTAAAATGGTTCTAAAACACAATCCCATCTATTATATTTATAGCTTTGATTTAAGGATTTGAGGTTCTGGTTTTCATGTTAGGATGCCATGGAGAACACAGACTCTGGACCTACTGCCGACCAACTCTTGGACTCTGTTTATCTTCGAGGCGGACCTGGATCAAGGAGGCCTCAAGACTCTGTAAACTTTTCTGTCTCACATTTCCACGGAAGTCAGGCGAGCTTTCATTTGTCCCAGGTTTGCTCCAAAACAATAACAGCTGATTTTATGCTCCTTAAAGCATGAGTTGAACTTTAACAGTTTTTGGTGCATATTTTTAATCTCATAGATGGGTTTCCCAGAAAGTGACGACAACAGGGAGACAGAAGATGAAGGCATGGATGAGCCGGATGGGTCCAGTCCGTCTTTGGGATTAAGAGGAGGGCCCTGTGGTAACGCCTCTGCTGCCGAGGCCTCAGACAGTGCTAGTGAAGATGACCACAATTTGCTCTCTACTTCTCTTGAACCAAAGTATTTCTCCCAGAGTCTGCATCAAGACGATTCGGACGATGGGTGGAAACAGTGTCCAGACAATGTAGAGCAGGAGTTTCAGCAAGGTTTGTTTTGTTTTCCATATGGATAGATTTAGTTGTAGATTAATATCCCCTTTATAAAATTATTTCTACAGTAATGTATCTTGCCAACATCCAAGACCATTTTGGTCAAAACTACTCTTATAAAGCATACTTGCATTCTTGAAATCTAGCGCAATGGATAAACCTTACAGAGCACAATCAAAAAATGTAAAATAAACCAGCTCTCATTGTTGGATAAAGGTGACTTCACCTGGCTGTTGAAAATATTCAACAAGGAGTAACTTGAAAAATGATTGAATTGAATTTTACTCAATTTTCACAAATGTCAGACTATTAAAAAAAAAAAATAATGTTGTCTTCTCAGGGGCCAAAAGCAGCAATAGTGTTGTGTATCAGAATGAACAAGGTCAGTGGGTGACTGACTTGGCATATTACTCATCTTTTGAAAAAGAAGTTGGTGACAATACATTAGAAAACGCCCAGTTTCAAAATGAAGACTTTGTTGCTGCAGGTTTGTATCTCCATTCATTTTAAATTCATAATAGTTTTGTTTAGTTTGACGTTCATGCAAGTTCTTCTAATTGAATTGATGTTGTTTGCAGGTGACGCATTAGAAATGATAGCCAAGGACCAAGAGGAATTTGAGAAGGAACACCAGTTCATGCAGGTGGATAGGAAATTTCTCATGTGACATACATTTTTTTTTATTCAATTCTTTGGAGTCCTTAACCGATATTGACTATTATATTTTGGTATATGCAGGAGGAGAAGATAGAACCTGCTGCAACCAACACCACATTTCAGAGCGACTCTTCGTGGAAGCTTCCCAATAGCAGCCACATCCTAATGAGAGCTTCTCAGGTTTCCTCAGAGTTTACACAAGAAGACCAGAGCTACCTGCGACTGTCTTTAGGGCAGTTTTTTAAACAACGCTCTGAAGCCCTGGGCTGTTTGGGCAACCATGAAGATGCTTTTGATATGAAACGGGTCAGCAAACTATAAATTGTTTGTTTTGTTTTTCATTTAAATGCATTTTTTGTCAGTGTCATTTAAACACTGCTGAATGTAAAATAGTGTTGCTAAACTTGATTTTAAAGTACAGTTTCTGCTTCTTTAGCCATCTTTTGGCTACGTCATCACTTCTCCAGAGAAGAGGGAACCATTTGCGTTGATTCACCCTTCAGAGTTGACAGACAACTCTACACACAATGGCACTGTTGACCTTGATGCAGACAAAACCCTCAACCCAGGTTTGTCGACTTAATGACTAAAAGAAGGTTGTGGTACATTTCTCTGTATTGATCGTGTTATATAATTAATTAACTTTACAGATGACCTGGACAAAACCCTTGAAGCTCCTGGTGAAACAATTGGACTAGAAATTCACAGACAAGAGGTGATATGGAGTACTTTATAATATAAACGACTGTGTTTTTGAGACATTTTCACACAATTTTACTTGATATCTCATAGGACTATGTTAGCCCTGCTGCTCTGCCCAACCACAGTGAAGATTCAGGCTCTGACTGTAATCTTGCAAATCAAAGCACCGTTTCCCCCGACAGTAACGGCAGTAATCTGATGCTGAGCATCAGCACGATTGCCTCAGCCATTGCCGATGCGTCCATCAGCACAGACCCATCCCAGTTAGCTGCCATGATCATGGAGTTGTCCAAGAGGGGCAAGTCAAGAAGTCGTCCTGCAGCTGCCAAACCTGTTGATATTGGGACAAATGCGTCTGAGGAGCAACAAGCAGCAGATCATGTAATATTAACATTTTTATTAAAGAAATGGCATTAGATTTACAAAAGCTTTTTTTTTTTAAATTTACAACAGCCTTTTAGCTTTAAAGTGCATTCGGGAAATATTTACAGCACTTAACTTTTTCTACATTTTGTTATGTTATAGCCTTATTCCAAAACTATTTAAATTCATTGTTTGCCTCAAAATTCTACAAACATGACCCCATAATGACAACGTGAAAGAAGGTTGTTTTTACATTTTTGCACATTGATTGAAAATGTAAAGCAAAAAAAGAACATGTACAAATGTATTTACAGCCTATTCCACGACACTCAAATGTTGAGCTCAGGTACTTCCTTTTTCCACTGATCATTCTTGAGATGCTTCTACAACTTGATTAGAGTCCATCTGTGGTAAAGTCGGTCTGTTAGAAATGATTTGGAAAAGCATACTGTTTTTTATAAGGTCCCACAGTTAACGGAGCATGTCATAGAGAAACCAGGCCATGAAGACTAAGGAGTGGTCTGTAGACTTTTGAGACAGGATTGTATCGAAGTACAGATCATTGCTGCAGCCTTGCCTCTAGTGGTGTTCCAGCTGTAATGCTGGTGACTTGAAGTAAAAGGCACATGAAAGCCTGCCTGGAGTTTGCAAACAACATTCTCTGGTCTGCTGAAACTAAGATTGGACTCTTTGGCTTGAATAGTAGTGTCATGTCTGGAGGAAACCAAGCACCGCTCATCTCCTGGCCAATACCGTCCCTACAGTGACTAGTCGGGATCAACGGAAAAATAATGCATCAATGTACAGAAACATCCTTGATGAAAACCTGCTCCAGAGCACTCTGGACCTCAGACTGGGGAAGAGGTTCATCTTCCAACAGGACAATGACCCTAAGCACACAGCCAAGATGACAAAGAAGTGGCTACAGGACATGTCTGTGAACGTCCTTGAGCGGCCTTAGCCAGAGCCCAGACTTGAACCCAATTGAACATTTCTGGAGAGCTCTGAAAATGGTTGTGTGCCGACGCTCACCATCCAACCTGATGCAGCTTGAGAGGTTTTGCAAAGAAGAATGGAAGAAACTGCTCAATGGGTGTCATGCTTTGTAGCATTATACTCAAAAAGACTCTAGGCTGTAATTGGTGCCAAAGGTGCTTCAACAAAGTATTGCGCAAAGGGTGTATATACGTTTGCATTTTTTAATTTATTTTTTATTTATTTATTTATTTTTTTATAAATTTTGAAAGATTTCATACAACTTTTTCACATTGTTATTATGAAGTATTGTTTAGAATTTTGAGTCAAATAATTAATTTGATCCATTTTGAAATAAGGTTGTAGCATAACATAATGTGGTAAAGGGAAGTGCTGTGTATACTTTCCGGATGCATTGTAAATAAGTGTTGTCTTTTGATATTGTGTTGGATGGATTTGTAAGGGGTTTTATAAAATTGTTACATAAATGGTCTAAAAACCTGTGTCTCAAAATGATAACATTTTCTCATAATTTCTGTAAACTAGGCTCCCCCTGCTGTGGACCAAAGCACAATGATGGACACACTGCAGAGAAGTGTCTTTGATATGGAGAAGTACTTACAGAAGACTGATGTATCTGGCAGTAGTGATGCATCTCTCGTACACACCACCTTTGACCTGACCGGCCTGGACGACAACCTCAACAGTTCAGCTCGGCAAATGGGTGAAAAGTTTCAACTTAAAACTACAACATCTGACAATCTGTTTGCAAAAGCAAATGCATCACTGGATTCTACAAAGTCTGGTAATAACAGTGAATTAAAGCGAAGTTCAATTCCTCGCCATCGTTCCTCTTTTAACTCACAGACGAGAAGCTCTGTGGGTTCAGGACAGTCTTCCACACTTGGGCTACAGGTTGAAACACCTGCAACAGCTGACCTTTCAGCTAATACTTTGTCAGACAAAAGCCTGAATGAAAATGGAGGCAGAACTGTAGCAGTGAAGCCACAAGCATCGGGCATCACAAGGATATCTTTAGAAAAAACAGAAAACTATCATAAAAGCCCAGCTCATTCTCCCGAAAAATCTGCATTAGGCTGCAGAAACGGACCGACAGGCCTGCCCTGTCTGAAGGGCTCTAATCTCTCCTCACAGATCTCAAAGGGTATAGGTTGTGAACAAGATGACGGGCAAAGGAATTTTCCTCGTCCAACAGTGCAGTAGCTTCCCCACTTCCATCCAACGCTTCAGAGAAACATGTCGGCTTCTCTTGCCCTGATGCTCTGCCGGATGGCCCTGCATCAGGTCAGTAAATATGCACTTGTCATTCAAAAACACAGTTTCATTGTGAAAAGGATTTGTCTATTGTAATATGTTGGTGGTTTAACCTGTTTTATAACTTTTTATGTTTTTTAGATAAGCTTAAAGGTACCTTAGAGCCATTTGCAGAAGAGACCCACTATAACTTCAGACCTTCGACTTCACCACTTACTCACTCTTCACCAAGTCAGACCTCTTTTCCTAGTGCTGAAAGGTACTTTATCACCTCTATAAATTAGAGTATTAAAAACTGTAAGGTTGTTTATTTTATTTTTTTAGTTTGTATTTGTAAGATTGTGTGTGTCTAACATGGCACATGTGAGAAAGGAACAGAAAAAGTTCTCATTTCCATGGTTTTCTTCATAGTATGGCATCACCTCCATCGTCCAGAGAAGGTCAGGGCAACAAACGTCCATGTTCTGACTATTCGCCACAGTCCAGCTGCTCCAGCCCCGGTCTTGACAGGCTCACCTATATTTCAATGAACGATTGTACTGTGGTGCCTTCACCTGAAAAGCACAAAGTACCAAATGACAAGGTATTTTATCATACCTGTTCTGTGTGTGTGTGTGTGTGTTATTAAGTAAATTTTCTTAGATTACTAATGCATAGTTAATGTGCTTTGCCAATTAATTTACTAATGATAATACAAATAATTATTATGCCTTATACATTACACATTAGTTTTGTAACTTTTATAATATGTACAGTTGAATTTTCTGGTGTATTGCTTTTGTGCTAAATTTGTTGATGCTTTTCACAGAATGACTGCACTATGGCTCTAAGCACCACCATCATCCGATTCAGTCCTACTCCACCCTTAGAACCTGATCTGCACTCCAGCCTGAATAATCTAGGTTTGGCCAAAGGTCTAGACCAGGCGCAACCACATTCAAAGAGTCTTGATCCACTTCCTCCTCCTCCGACATGTAAAAGCCCAGGCGGCTCCCGTAGTGGGTCTGTTCTTGGCTGTATTCGAAGTCATAGTGAATCTAACTACCCCTCTCCTGGAGATAGAGCTGGGAATCAGAAACCCCTCACTGAGACTAATGTAAGACAGCTCACTAAAGTGGACTCTGGCTACTGCAGTAACCTGAATATTCAGCATACAAACAACATCTCAGCTCCTCAGAGTTTACAGCAGTGGGGGCCCTCTAACCCGGTTTCATCATCAGTTTATGGAGGGGGACTTCAATATGTGCCCATCCCCAGCTTTAAGCCCCAATGTTCTGGCTTCACTGACTTGCCAACTCACGGGGATCTGCAGTCTTTACTCGTCGGACGTTCCCTCTTCACGTCACAAATGCATCAGCAGTTCCTGGGGCCTGAGGCTTTATTACATCCCAGTGTTTATCATATGAAGACAGGAAACAGCCTTTACGGTAAAGGGGGGGAATAGAATTGTTCTAATGCATGAAATCAGCTGCCATAAAGTACATGTTGCTAAAAAAAAAAAGATTTTCTGTACTAAAAAAATCGGTTTATATATATTAAGCATTCTGGATGGATTCAGCGTCTTTAAGGCTTAGAATCACAATTCTTTAATGAATCAATTATTAATTTATTTAATTTTTTTTCTAACACCCCTACTTTACACTGTGCCTCCTTTAGGGATACCCAACAGTGATCTCAATGTGAGACCGGTCCAGTCCACATCTGCTCCTCTGGGGATTTCTGAGGCAGCTGGATCACAGCCTTTACTCAGACCACCTCAGACTCAACAGGACTTATTTTTGAGAAAACCATACAGTCAGTTTGGGGCTGAGTCATTGGTTGGAGCTGGTCTTGAGGATCTAAAAGGTAAAGTGAGATTACAAGTGTATTATTAAAATGAACCACACCAGTCACATTATAATGACATTTTCCTTTTGCTGTTTCTTAGGTCAAGTGGTTGTACCTGAGGAGCTTCGATTCCCTAATGCCTGCTGTGTAGGCATTGCCTCGCAAACCTCTCTCAGCCTCTTCAACCCTTCTGAAAGATGGCAGCAAGTGTCAATCACCATCATCAGTCTGTCTATTGATGGAGAGAAGGCAAGTAGGAAGCAAAACCAGATCAAGCAACACCATATATCTTTTTACAATACAAAACATCCTCAAAATAAATAACTCTACTTACATTCTTGTAAGCACATATCTCACCTGAATCAGTCAAATCAGCACAAGTGTTCTCACATCTTACAAGTTGTCATTTGAGACTTTGACTCTTATGATAGAATCAAATAAATATTAATACATTATTTTTACAAACCATTGCAACAGGTGGATAGGTTTCCTTACCAGTGGCTGATTGTAAAGAACAAGACAATCATTGGTCCTAAGAGTACAGAGGATCAGAAGGTGTTGTTCATCCCTCCTCAGCCAGGTGTCTACCAGTGTGTGCTTAGTGTTTGCTCCTGGCCCGCATCTGCAGAGTCAGAGGTGGCTGCCAGGGCTCAAATTTTTGCCAAACGGGTGGTGTTGGTGGCCATTGCCGAGAATCCGGCTATAGAGGTAAGATCACCTGACCAGAATGGCCAAACTTAGTTTGTACCCTATTTGCATATTTAATTACTGGTTGGTCAAAGTGTATATGCTCTACAGATTCTTTCTTTAGAATAATTACAATATCATATTAATTTCTTGAAATGTTATTTTTCATTAGTTTGAACTAGGTGAGACTGGATGCTTGGATTTTGGGGATCTGCCAGGTGGAGGAGCCAGATCCCTTGCTCTCAAACTGCTGAGCAGGACCCATGCCACAGTTCCCATCCGTCTGGTCCTCAGTGCAGTGAGTCACAGAGCATGCCTTCATATCATGCCTTCATTTATGCTTCAATACAATACACACATTTTTATCCAATTCAAATAGTGTTTGTATTTTATATTTGGCATACAACTAAATAAAATAGTACTGTGCCGTTTTATCTTTTCCATGTTCCTCTAGAATGCTACAGCTTGGCGATGCTTCAGTTTGTCCAAGAACCCTGTGACCATGACATCTGAGGCGACACAGCAGGCTGGGCACATCACCCCAATGTCTCCTCCTGTTGTGATGAATCATGTGATGCACGCCAGCTATGGAGAGGTGAGATTACAAATTCACATTCAAAAAATTACCCCCCAAAAAATGATATTACCTAACCTTATTCTGGGACGTGTCTGTGTAATTTAATATGTGATTTTTCATTTTATTAGAATCCAGAGAGCTTTGTGGTTTGGGTTAATTTCAAGGCTCCTACAAAGTACACTGCTTCATCAGGTTTGACAAAAGATGTTCTTAGTCATGAGTCATTGTTTTCATTTCACAGTTTTGGTTTTATCCTCAAACTCTAATACAATTTGTAATCATACTAATGAAAAAGAAGGTTAAATGTTTAATTTTTTTATATATATAGAGGAACTTGGTATTGCTGATGAGTTTGTGGCCCGAGTCGATGTTGAGGTGGACTCTCCGGGTCTAACACATGTGATCAGAAGTATTTCCATCAGGGCCAGGTCTGGAACTGCACGAGTCCATGCTCCGAAAGACCTTCAGGTACCAAGGCTGCTACAGATCGGTTCTAGATTTTGGATAATGTTTTTGTGTTTAGTGCTGCTTTTTGTCATAGACAGCAGTAAACGAGCACAATAAAATCAACCACAAACAATAAACCTCACCTATTTGGTCAAATACGCACATACAGCTTACAGTTTTTTATTATTATTTTTTTTTAAAACCACCTCCAGTTTTATCAACTTTTGTTACTTTCACCCCTCAGATTTCCACTTCCTGATTTGTTACAAAGCAGGGACTGGGACATCATAGCAAATAATGTCTGTTTGAATATAGATCAATTAAAGCCCTTTGTCAAAATATATTTTTCTAGTTTTTATGGCTAACATAAAGTGGAAAACATTCTTATTCTTACTCTTCATATTTATAATTCACTGTGGTGTTGAACTGCTTGTGCTTCCTGTGTCTAGACTGTCAGCCTCACTGCTCCGCTGGGTAAATCCAGTCAACAAATGCTGCCATTAAAAAATGCAGGAAACATTGACGTGCAGCTGAAACTCAAGGTAATTCTGACCTTTACTTTTCTTATTAGATTTGGGATTTGGGTAAGCCTCTGTGACATTTTGGACTCGGGACTGTGTGGGGATTCATTGATATTTTGCCCCTGTTTTCTTGTGTTCACCTTCTTCATCCCGTCTGGCCTCCATTCAAACATCACTGAGACTGTTTTTTATTTTTTTCTTGTTCCACCACAATCCCTTCTCTTTAAAACCTTTTACATACGGATTGTTTTTGTGTGATTTGAAGTTCATTCAGCTTATTCTCTTGTTTGTTTGTTTTTTGTTTTTTTTTTAGATCAGTGACAATGACGACTGTTTCTCTGTCACACCAAATGAGCTGCTCTTGAGAGTAGGAGAAGAGCAGAGTATTGTGATCTCCTACAAAGCACAAGAAAACAGAAAAGCCAAAGAAAAGTATTTTTTAAATTTGTCTAAATGTACTACTCTTGCGGCAAATGAAAACCTATATCACATGATTTGATTTTGGCCAAACCCTTATTTCCTGTGTAAATGGGTTTTCTTTGTGTCGTGTGTTGCAGCCTTCTTACCATTCTGGTGCTGCCGTCTGGCCCTCAGTATGAGGTTACCCTTAAAGGAGAAGTTGTTCCAGACATCTCTGGGAAACTTGCCATCTCTTCCTCTTCTGCCTTAGGCCCTGGTTTGGTCAATGATGTCCCTCCGATCCTTTCAAATAAACAGTTCGTGGCCTGGGGAGGGGTCACTTTAGGCCGAGCAATGTAAGCACTTTTCATTAATCTTACTGTTACTTGGTTACAAAAAACTGTATGTGTATCAATAATTCATGGTAAAGTAATCAATGAGAAATCTCAAGGCCCAGTGGTCAATCTTCTTCTATTAAGGCCTTTCTAATGTTATTCATGAGAAGGGACAAAGGACGTCTACAGGGAAGTGTTATTCCTCAGAAGCTATTTCAACATAATGTACAATTTATTTATACTTACTGAAGGAAGGTAATGTACATACCATGTTTACAATACGATGGTCCTGCAAAGGTTTGACCACACCTTTGAGTAACATAGGTTAATGTACACAAGATGTCCCAAACTGACTGTGTCCTTGTTTTTTTTTTTTTGTAGCCAACAGAAGCTGGTTTTAAGAAACAATTCAAAAAAAGTCACACAGCAACTACGCCTGCTGATTCGTGGTCAAGACCAGGATTGTTTTCAGGTAGACTTGACTATTTCTGTTTGTTAAAGTAGTAGTTTATCTAATAGAACATCCTATTAAGTAATCTTGATAAATAAAAATGGAATCGAGGACAAGATAAAAGCACTGAACTTATTTGTCCTTCAGCTTCAGAGCATGTTCAGTCCTGAAGAGCGACTGACCCGACACGGAGAGCTGTCCATTCGTCCCACTGAAGACGTGACTGTCCACATGCTCTTCGCTCCCACCCGGGTGGCCTGCATGTTGGCCAAGTTGGAGATCAAACAGTCTGGAGTCCGTCCGTCACAGCCAGGGATCAAATTCACTGTGAGCATGTGACTGTTAAAGATTCTCTGTTGCCATTTTCCTCTTGATGCACTGGACCATTTTGTTTATTTTGTCTTTTGTCCCTTGCTCAGATTCCACTCTCAGGCTACGGTGGCACCAGTAACATCATTCTGGAGGATCAGAGGAAACAGGCAGATGGTTATGTGGCAACTCTCACGGATTTAGCTGTGGGTCGTGTCAGTAAGGTGTGTCTGTGCGTCAGAAACACCGGCTCCAGAGCAGCCTTCATCAAAGCTGTGGCCTTCTCTGACGTTCAGAAACGAGCAGTTATGGAGCCGTGCGTTATCAGCATTGCGCCGTCGCAGTTTGTTCTCAAAGAAAGGACTCAAGAGGTATAAAAACAAATGCAGCTGGTTACATCAAAGACGTGCACATGTTATTCTTTATTACACTGTTTTTTTTTTGGTTTTTTTTTCTTAGGTCATTACTGTCCTCATGAAGTCCACCCAAAGAGAACTGAGCTTGTGTCAGTCGTCCAAAGCCCTGCTGGCTACTCTCTGTCTGTTTTGTGGAGATGAGGTCTCCCGGCAACAGTACAGGAAGTAAGACCTAACTAAATTATTAAATTGGTTATATTTATTCTACTAAAAGAGCCACAGTGTAGGATGAACATTATGCAACATTGAACATAGGAGAATTGAGAATTGAACAGACAAAAGGCCCCATTAAGAGGATTCAGATTCTCCAAAGCACCACATACTTTCAAATATACATTAAACAATAGATGGATGATATACCATAGTTTTAATATTTTATTCTTAATGTTGAGTTTTTCCATTTATATTTAATGGTACTTTTGTGAGTCAAAGTTTTTTCTTGCTTCAGATTGCTTCAAAGCAAACCGGAGGCTGTACGAAAAGCTCTCTCTGAGAACAGTCTTCTGAAAAACATAGACTTCAATGAGAAGTTTCTTGGAGAGGAAATTGTAACAGAAAGTAAGTTAAAACTACATTATGAAGGTTATTAAGAAGAGGTCTGACTGATCATGTAACTTTCCTTTTTAGCTTATGATCTGCCACAGCGACCGAACGAGGCTTATCTTTTTTATGGGAACATGAGTAAAGTGGTGGTGTGTTTGCTGGGCAGCACCAAAAGCCCCGACCGCGAGGAGAGCAACCACAGTGACGAGTCTCTGCCCTCGTCTCGCCGCAGCTCAGGAAGTGACAGGTAGCGGAAGAGAGAAAAAGAGTTTAAATACTTTTTTTTTTTACAAGGAGCCATTGATGACTATATTTTGGTCTGTTGTGTAATTCACAGTGGTTTGCCAAATGGAAATGTGTCCCTTGATGTGCTGCCGGTAAAAGGTCCCCAGGGCACAGGGCTCAAAGTGGCAGAGCCGTCCTTTAAGGTAAAAGTTATATTTTTCCAAATCAACTCTGAAGCGGTTTCTCTGAAGTGTTTCTAATCATGCCTCCTCCCTCACAGTCTTCAGAGCCATTACACAAGCCGGCTGAATCATGGACCATTCATCCAGAACAACTTCTCCTACCTGCTCCCACTATCAGTGAGTGGACTCTCAATTTTAGTTCTATATTAATAAACGCTTGGCTGTTTTTAGGCAGAAGACTGCAATAGCGGCTTTCATTTTTTACAGTCTACATTGTGTCTCCTCTCTGTTCTAGATGGAGCGTCCAGCACCAGTACTGTGCAGATCCGTAACAACACGTCCAGAGAGTTGCGTTTTGAATTGTCCTGGCCCGCTCACTGCCTCACCATCACCCCACAACATGGACTTATTGAGCCTCAGTAAGTTAACGCTATTAAAAAAAAATGAATGATTATGGGTAAATGTAAATCTATAACTAACTACACATACATTAAAGTCATAACAAAGGAAAAACATTATTATTATTTTTTCTGGTAACAATACAATTCAGAATTTAGTAGGAAATGAGCCAGAAGCTAGTATAGTTCAAGTCTGTTTGATAAATTATTTGTAAAAAGGGAGAACAAAGCACAATTCTTTGCAATATTATATGTTCAATAGTTTATATATGCTACTCCTATTCTTTCCTAATTTTTTTTATTTTTATTTTTTTTATTGTAACTAAGGTGCCACTTACAAATCCTGATCAGCCCCAATCCCTCACTCGCAAACAAATCATTGCTGTTGCCTTGGAGCGGACAGATTTATGTCCAGTGTGACGGTCAACAGAAGGTAGAACAGCCTGTGCATTTTACAAAGACATATTACATTTAAATATAATATTACTCAACATGTTGCCTTTTGGTTCAGTTCCTAAAAGTACAGATTCGGCGGGACTTGGCGCTGGATGTGTCTGCAGTGACAGGAGACTCCTCTCTCGCAGCTCTGGCCCCTCAGGCTGCGACTCCTGTTCCCCGAGTCGCCACTACAAAGCCCTTACTGCCCACACAGCCCCCTCAAGAGCCGGTGAAGATCAACAATAAGACTATCGTTTTCCCCAAAACTCCTTCAGGCGAAACATCAGGTAAGTTTCATCTGTTTCTCGGGACAAGTTACAGTTTGTCCTGACTTTTAGCAAAGAGGGCCGACAGTCTCTTCTCCTTTGACTCTTATTTTATGTGTTGATAAAACGCTGAGGGCCACATACACTCTCACCTTGTGCTGTAATTGGCCCCCTGGTTGGTTTTTGGACATGTCTGATTTAGTGCACCTGAGATATTTAAATCTTTAAACGTCTTCCACAAACTAGGGCAAAACTTTTTTTATTTTTCTATGCAACGTTATGCATCAAAATCTGAGGAGAGCAGGAATTATTAACATTTTAAAACAAAATCTTTTATTTAACCATTTATTCAGTCCGGTTAATATGTTGTGTTTCTAAAATATTTTTTAATGGCTTCATCAATTTCTGTGTGCTTCCACTATGGAGTTTTGTTTGTTAATATTCAGTGCTGTAGGAAGCCATTTTGACAAAGATGTATGACTTTGTATTGTGCAGCAAGTCACATACAAGAGACTTATTTCCTGGCATTCATACTAAAACATTTGCCGTAGCTGTTTAAAAATCCATGTAAACAAGGACTGTTTCAACAATGTTGCATGAACATCTATTTTTAGAACAAAAGAAGAAAAACTGTTGTGTAAACAGCCCGTCAGTTTCACCTTGTAGAGGTTTCTGCTCACAATCAGGCAGGAATTCAAAGTTTAAGTGAGAATACTTTTGAGATTGTGAATGTTTTGGCAGCCCACTGTGTTGCATGTCTGAATGTATTCTTCGGGGAGACTCTTACTCTCTGTTGCTGCTGAACTTCAGAGGCCCAGCTGGAGGTGGAGAACGGGGATGGGGCTGTGAGGTGGTACCTGTCATCCTTCGCTCCTCCATATGTCAAGGTGCCTTTTTCCTCTTTTCTCTTTTTTCTTTTTATGGACAAACAGATGCTTGAGGATTGTTTATTACAATTTGCATTTCAATGTCTGGTTCGTAATGAGTTTATTTTTTGGTCTATTTGGTGACTACAAAAAGAAAAAAAGCACAAAGTGATTTTTGTGACATTGCACTTAAGCTGGTGCCTTTCCACAGGGGGTTGACAGCAGTGGAGATGTTTATCGAGCCACCTACACAGCTTTCAGGTGCTCCAGAGTCTCAGGGACACTGGGAGCCCATGAGAAGATGCAGGTAAGTTCTTCATATTTATAAAAGTGTTATTTAATTTAGCGCATTGGTTAACCGTAATCTTGATTTTTCTAGCTTTTACATTTATAGTCTATATATACTATATGACTATAATTCATTGGACAGGTGTTGAAAACTTGCATGTGTGCTATAACACTGAAACAATGCATCTGGTTTTAGTACAATGTTTGTTTTGTACCTAAAACTATTAAAGCTAAAGTAACGCACAAACGTATAAGACTGATGACAAATATGGATTATATGACTATAATCTTCAAAGGTAATGTAATAACCATTGGTACCAAAAAAATGTATGCTGCTCAATCAATCTTCTTCTACTTATCCGGGACCGGGTCACGAGGGCAGCAGTCTAAGTACAAACGACCAGACTTCCCACTCCCCAGACACATCTCCCTTCAGGGAGAATACCAAGGCGTTCCCAGGCCAGTTTTCTATCTCTTCTCGATGTGGAGGAGCAGCAACTCCACTTTAAGCTCCTCCCAATTTACTGAGCTCCTCCCCCTATCTCTACTGCAGCGCCCAGCCACCCTGCGGACAAAGCTCATCATGGCCGCCAGTATCCAGAATCTTGTATTTTTGGTTATGAACCACAGCTCATGACCATAGGTGTGAGTAGGAACGTGGATCGAACGGTAAATTGAGAGCTTTGCCTCCAGCTCATTTTCTTCTTCGCAACGACAGACCGATCAACTGCATCACTGCAGAAGCTGCACCGATCTGTCTGTCAACCTCCCACTCCATCCTTTTCTCCCTCGTGAACAAGACCCAAAGACACTTAAACTCCTCCACCTAAGGCAGGAACTTTCCAACTCAACCTTTTCCGTGTGAGAACCATCGCCTCGGACTTGGAGGTGCTGATTTTCATCCCAGCCGCTTTACACTCGGCTGCAAACCGTCCCCGTGCAGCCGAAGGTCCTGGTTTGATGAAACTAACATAATATCATCTGTTCCATGTGCCTTTTTTTTTTTTTTTTTTTAATTGCCCAACTTAAAGATTAATAAAGTGAATTTAATTGAATTGGAAAACTAAACATGCCTAGAGTATAAAAGTTAGTTAATGGTGTTGTAGAGCAGGCCATGGTGTTAGATTAGCCTATCTTTTGCTCCATGCATATTTTAGGCTATAAATAATACATCCTAAGTTTGCTTTGAAGCTTAAAAAATAAAATGACACTCAAATTCTCATGTAACAAAAGTAATGGTATTTATTTAATAAAATATAAAATAATACTTTTTGGTCTAAAATACTTTCTTTATACTGAAGTCCGACGGCTTTATCTGTTTCTTTGAATCAAATTGAATAAATGTGAAATATCTGGCTGGGATGCATGGAAATTTAGTTGTTAAAATAAATGAATACAGATAAACTGATTTTTATTTTTTTTTTAATATAAGATAATTGGTTTTAGCTTATCTTTTAGGATTTAAATTTTTTTACTGTTTATTTCCCAGGTGCCGTTTGCGTTCCTCCCCAGGGACAGAGGGGACTACGCACAGTTTTGGGATCTCGAGTGCCACCCTGTCTGCGAGCCTCAACAGAAAACCCGGATTCGCTTTCAACTCTGTGGCACTGTGAGAAGTTTGACTTTTGTACATGTTAACTTGAAATCCAAAAAGCCACAGCAGGGGGTTTGATAAAGTGTTTAAAACTAATTGGAAAAATGCCATCAAACTCTTTCTAAATACGTTTACATCAGTTTCAAGCTCATTAAATTTATCACCTTTATCAGAAAGTTGTGTAAAAATAATTGTCTTTAACTGATAAAGTTGTACTAAGTCTTTGTTGTGTTCGTGACAGAAATGACAAAAGTGGGATGTGGGATTATAAGGAGAGCCACCCTGCTGGGATAGGCCCGGAGGCTTTTACATTTGTGCTTCTTTAAAGTGAAGTGTTGTGACAGAATCGGTTAACTTAAGAGCATTCATACGCAGCAAGTGGGATGTCGAAACGATTGCTTCAAAGTCTGTTAAGGAGCTCCGATAGATGTACCTTTTTTTTTGTTATTTATTTATAAAATGACTTGGTAAATGCTACTTTGGGACTGCAGTCTTTGAAATGATTGTTTATAAAGTATGTAGATTGAGACCTCATGTGTCCAATAGCTAATCATTTTTATTTGTGTGGTTGTAAAGGGAACTAATTCTGGTCCAGTTGATGGTCCACAAGAAGGAGACTGTTCTCTGGTGAAGACGGAGCCCACAGTCAAGACAAAGACAAATGTCGTACAGTCAGCAGTTAGACCCAGGTAATGCCTTAATCAAGTCTCCCTTCTGTTATGTTTTTCAGACGAGGTATGCCACAAATAACACATTTTTAACCACTTTAATAATAGTTACAGCAATAATGTGGTTGATACATGTCCAGTGTTTACATTTCAAGTCCTGTCTTTGTGGAGTTTTTCTGTTATTTCAGTGTATTTTGAAGGTTGTGGTTTTATTTAAAATCAGACAGTTCTTTATAAGTCTAAAGCCCATTTTGCGCGGGTCTAGCATTTATTACAGGACTACTGCGTTCACTAAAAAATGGTATGTAATTTGCGGGGGAATTTTTTTCTTTACAAATTACGGACATGGCAAATTTACAAAGGATCAAAGTCACAGGTGAGCTCCTCAGTTATTACAAAGCACCAGATGTCCACAAGTAATACTAATCCCATGTGAATGGGGCTTTTGTCTAATTCTCCAACCCTAATTTTCTGTTTTTTTATAATTTGGATGAACAAATGACAATATTGTAAATGGGCACTTGTAATTGAATATATTTCACATGAGGAAAGAAGAATTGATGGACTGTCGGCAAAGCATAATAATGGTTTACAAAAAGACCTCTATTGAAAGGAAAAATAAATTCAGTTTTTTATTTTTTTTTTTTAAGTCTCAAATCTCAGCTGTAACATTTGTCAGTCTCAGTCAGGAGGAGGCTGTGCGGAGGGGGGTATATTCTCCACAGGATCTGTACACGTTTCCAGCCACACGGGTCGGTGAATCCAGCTCTCTGAAGGTCAACATCCGTAACAACTCCACCGACACGCACGAGGTAAGCTGCGCCTTATTCCCATAAAGACATTCAGAGAGTTTTCTTTTTCGCTTACTGCAGCAGAAAGTAAAATCCATTGTATACACATGAAAGGCTATCAATTTTAGAGAAAGGAGCTCAGCTGGAACCTTGGTATTGATGGCTTGAGCATGTTTTAGCATAGTTTGAAGTACGTTTGGGCCAAGTCTAGAGAAATATATTACATAAACTGATATTTTTCTTTTCTTCAAAAATATTAAAGTACAGAAGAGCACTAGGTCATAATAAGAGATGCCAAAGAAGAATACATTAATTTATTTAGTTTATTATGTGTCACGAGTCTGTTAGGTGAAGTTGTTGATAAGCACTATAAACTCTTTCAAAACCATAAAATCTACAATGTTCCATTACATATTAATACACAATATAAACAGATAATACTTCACATTTTATAAAAATGTCCAGAGTAACAATTATTGTCCATAATGCTCCTCTTACTGCTCCGCAAAAATCATAGAACAACCGCCCTAGATAAAAGAAAAAAAAACTTAACATGATGAACAAAATAATTTTTGCTCTTTAACTTTTTACTTTGATTTATATTTTGAACCACAATTGTTTGAGAAAGTTACAAGAATAAGCTGCATAAAATGAGCTGTAATGTCCAGTGTTTAAAAAGATCTGTTCCTATTCTTCTCATCCAGAGTTTTAGGAAAGCTTTACTTTGAACATAAATCAGCATTGCGGACAAGGGACACACAGAGATAAATAATATTTTTGTAGACTGGGCCTTAGAGACAAATGCTTTTACAGTTTTAGCACAATGAGCAGCTGATGATAATTGCATGACTGAAATGTTGTAACCCCTAACAGTTGTTTCTGTGCTTGGCATGGATTTGACATTTGATGTGTGGCTTCTCTAATTGACTTGCAGCTGAAATTTGTAAACCCTAGGGAGCCCTTCCACATCAAGCATTCGAAGTACTCCCTGAGGTGAGTCAAATGGTTATTATTTCTGACTCAAAAGTTCACTTTCTCTTCACACACGCTGGATCAACATGAATGGAAAATTCTGGGAACTTAAGTTGACATCAAAGGCACTCGTACTCTATTACAATAAATGTAAATCTAGACTTTTTTAATTAGTCTGTTTTTCTCACCTCCATGAAGCTCCCAGCTGTTGTTTAAAGGCATTTTATCACATTGTTTTGTTATGCTTATGATTATAACCTTTCTTAACAAGTCTCATTTGCAGCATAATTACACTCTAAAGTTCAGTGAGAATTACACTTTGACACAAAAACATGTTTTTTTGGAACTTTACTTTTTCTTCTAAAACTCCAAAATTTGCAACAAGATGTCCAATAATAAGATGAATTCTGCTGGTTAAGGATGTTACTATTTTCAGTCCCCCAGAGGCTGCAGGGATTACTGATGCTCTGCTTACTCAGGCTTCGTGCGGTGGCCTGGTCACAGGTACCTGCTGTGCTGATGTGGGCCAGTTTTCAGATTGGCCAGAAAAGATGTTTTGTTTTGGTAAGAGGGGATTTATAAAGGCTTTATGTAAAAACAGGTCAATGTTAAGAGGTAGGGCTGAACAACTTTTGAAAATCTAATTGTGATTTGTTTGAAAAAGAATATTTATTATATATCCACAATCAATAAAACTGACTGACACTGACCAAACTCATACGATGTCTTAATTTGGTTCTGTTTTAGCTGCATTAAATTTTTAGGACAGAGAAAACTAAATATGTAGCAGACTTGTTGAGTTTCTGAAGCCTGTCGTTAAGGAATGAGACCGGGACCAGCTGCCAGAATGTCACAGGGCTAATACAGACTCTGATGGACAATCGTTCAGTCACTAATGACTGTAGAAAATATGGACGTCTTCCGCCCATTGCTCCCCTATTCACTGACATTGTCGTTGCCACAGGGCAATAAAATGACGGTTACAGCTGAGCTTTTTACACTTAAAGTCGTCATTGGGTTTCTCCTTATATTTCTGCTTTTGGAGCCTGCCCTCTGGTGGACAGCGGTATATGGCTGTAGGGTGGTGCCCTTACTCGAGGACCTTTTTAAGGGGTTCCACGAGAGAGGCTTAGTTCAGACTCGCTCATTCACTATTTGCTATTTACATTCACTTGTTGACGTTTGACTTCCATGTCCAAAGAAATGCAGGTAAAGTACTTGGAGATGAAGCACTGTAGCACAGGAAAAGTGAAATGCAGCAATTACAGTTTATATACAGTTTTATATAATGAACCGTTTTAAATCCTGACCCATCGTGTTGTGAGCCCTGCTCTGTGGTGAATTGTTGAGGCCATACTTGTAAACAAATTTTAGTGTCAAGACCACATTCATCGAGCTCAAGACAAATGCTGGGAGGGATTGTTCTTGTGAAGAAGAGCAAGGTTTTTAGCAAGTCTTGGATAATATTTCCATTTTCCATAACGACCGAGTTTGTGAGCGTTTTATCCTCCAGTCTTGTCAAGTTTTCCCACTAGCTTCTTATTTATGCTGCGCAATCATCGATGCTGGGCTGTACTTTGTGTTGATGTGCGCCCCTCTGGTGCAAGTTGATCTACTTATTGTCTGTCATTCATCTTCCCCCACAGATCTCAGCATTATTTGAAGCTTCCCGTCCAGTTCAAGCCCAGCACCGCGGGCAGCCACGCCGGCGTGCTGCTTATCCAGTCAGAAACAAGTGGAAGTCTTGTTATTCAGCTGACCGGTGAGGCATTGCCTTGAATTCTCCATCTCCCATCCTACGCCACCTCCTCGTGCTGGCTAGCTTTGGGTGAATGCTCCTCTCCACTGTTCATCGAGGGACTAACAAATGTAAAAAGGACTCGACAAACGTGGGTCAAATAAAGCAGCTCTGGACTAAAATCCTTCCTCGTTGTTATGCTTGGAGTTGTTTCAAAGATTTAGACTGAAGTGGAGACGACTGAGAGGCTTCTAACTAGACCCGTCTGCATCTGGAAAGACACAGGTGTCCTCAGCTGGCCGTAAGCAAACCATGTTGGTTTTCAATTAGTGTGCACTGTTCTGCCCATTCAGAGGGTAATGGTTTTTGTCATTTGAGTCTGAATGTGGCTTTTGCCTTATGTAACAGTTCAATCACATGTTGCCTCTGTCAGATAAATAAGCTCACTACATTTAGCTGACAAAAACACTCTTTCTAAAAGGAGAGATTAAAAGAACATGTTTTTAGAAGACACATAAATCGTAATCTCTCCATTTGTACATATCACAAGGCATTTCTAATTGCCCTTGCTGCTGTGGTGAGAACACCTGCACAGTGGCCTTTGGCAATGCAATGTGTTAACTTCCCAGCAGCCACCACGGCTCGTTCCAAACAGTCCAGATGTACCTAATTTAGCCATGATCAGGGAAGCTCGCAGCAACATTAGGATGGTTAATGATTGTTATTACATGCTAAAAGAGTTTCCACTGTTGGGGCTTTTGTTCGGCAGAGTACCAGGCCTCTTTAGGATGGTTACCATGGCAAACTCGTGTTAATCGCTGTTCCAGTCACAGAAAATTACCTTCCCACTTCCTCTTTCGGTTTGAGGGCAAGTGCCCAAAATTGGTTAGGGGCTTTAGATTCCCATCCATGATCTCTTCTGGTTGTGAACTGGAAAAGCAAATAAAAATGTATGTAAACTTTATCAAGGCAATATCTTTGAACCCGTTGAATGTTCCCGACTTGAGTTGACACTATTTTCTTCTGTGTAGCTATTTTAGAAATGAAGGCAGTATATTTAATGTCAAAGGCTGCTCAAAACATGTTCATAAAATATCAAGACCCATTTTAAATTACAGTTTGCACATAACTTTTTAAAAGGTTATTATGTAATATATTGTTGTAATTTCACAATATAAATAAAGGTTTGTGATTATCCTTTTTGGTGTTATTTCTTCAAGACCGAAGAGGAAAATAATTTAGTTGTTCATATGCATACACTTTTACTAAGATGTTTTGATGCATTTAATCAAAATAACCGTTTATTTTATTATGAAATTTAGTGTTGGTTTTGGCACTCACAGTGAGGATTCCACTGATCAGCTCCAGTCCTCGACCCTTAGCAGGACTAAGCGGAAGATAATGAATGAAAAATGAAATTTTGTGCATTTGGTGAGTGTTGATAATGGCATTTATATCACTCTGTATCCAAACTAAACACTAACAAAAGAGTTTTGAGGACGACTTTAGTGAAATTATTAACACTTAGACTGATTAGAATGATTATTTTGTCTCAGTGTAGTTCCTCTAGTGTCCTGCAGATGTCCCCAAAGTAACGCCGTGCGCGCCTGTCAGCAGCATGCCCTGTACAGTAGGGCAGCTGCCTGTACTTTGCTTCCCAGACTGGAAACCACTGTAGTGCAGTTGGACTTGACGTCTAGCCCCACAACATCAGACTTTAAACAGGCAGACACGGCGACTTAGCGCGTCATTGACTGCGTTTACAGGTAGGAAGCCTGCGCCATCCTCTGTTTTCTGTCACTGATGTATTTTTGATGCACATTGCAGTAGAGGTAGGCGGCTGCAGGGCTGCTCTGGGGGTGCTAGCCGCCGCCGCTGCTGCTGCTGAAGTGCAAGGCTCTGTCCGGTGTGTGGGTGGGGGGTGACTGACTTTGAGGCCGGACGGTGGAAGTTGCTGTTGAGAGTTGGGAGCCGCTTTCCAAGCTGCGCCAGACCAAGAGCTAAGCTAAAAGGGGCTAAGTTAGCAGGCTGTCGCTAGCCCTGGCTCCTGTCCACACCACCGAGGGGCCACGGCGCCTCTGTCCCGGGGCAGCAGCCTCTCCCACTGACCGTGACCTCCCTGCCGCAACCCGCAGACCCCCCCAGGGAGACGGGGCACATGCGTTTCTGTCTGCCTGCTGCGCTGTTCGCTCCTCTGCCATGTGTGGTTTGATGCACATTTAGCAGTAAAGCTAGAGGAGAATTTTCTGGACTGTCATTTATATCTGAGGCCAGGCTTTGCACAACTTTTTTTTTTTTTATCCACTGTAGACCATGTGGAAGTTGTCATGTGTCACACGAGTCTGCTGCTGTGTGTTGGTCCTGGAGGAGGACATCTCAGCTTTAAAAGTGATGCTTATTTTTGAGATCACATCTAATTCCCACTCCACCTACACGAAACATTTCCCTCTTCATAGTTTCACATAACAATACTATCCACCATCCTCTTCTAAGGTTAATTCGTTGTCTCATTAACTTTTTATTCATGCACAAATCCAAGTAACTTCAATAATTTGACATAAAGTTAAAGTGCATTGCAGGTTGAGCATTGTTTGAGTTTATAAGTTCTCCAGTTTGCTTCAGATTGGCTCATTCAGTGATCTTCTGAAGCTGCAGACGTCCCTCTCTGAGCCACATCTCGTCCAAGTAATGTTCAGCTTTCTCAGCAATAACCTGTGACTTTACATCTTGGTGGAAAGAAATCAATAATAGTTTTGGGCCACTCCTAAAGTTTTCTTACTCACTACAGAAGCAATGAAGTCAACTTATAATTGTGTGTATAATAAACTTCCTATAGGCCTAGGGTTCCCATTTTACTTTTAGATTTATATTTAAGGAGATTAAAGTCTTATTCCATCATTTGTAGGACCTTATAAAGTTAATTATAATAATGTATTTTGACTTGACACATTCAAATATGAGGTTCAAATTATCTCATATTTTGCATAGATTTGTTTTTTTTATTATGTAACCAAGATTCAAATGACTTTTAATGGTTACCTGTGCAACATATAAGTAGTTTGAATATTACAATAATGACAACCTGCGATATTTTAATTATCTCTCTTGGGCAAAGTTAACTTCCCTTTCCCCAGACACTTGGCTGTTTTTAATCTGATTTAGAAGATCTAAAAATTTATCTGTATTTACAAAACAATTTTCTGCAACCCTATTTTAAAGTGAATGATATATGCTTAAATAAACAGTTTTTCAAAGCACTGAGGCATAATTTGCAAACAATTTCAAGCAAAATGCATTTGAATGAATGAATGAATAGCTGTCTGACACACAATAGGACTGTCACAGTGTTATCAAACTCTGATCAATATGTATAGTATTCGGCGGCCGCTGTGTCTGTCAGCTCCATTCCTCCCACTTATTGGCTTTACATTAATGTGCTTGCTGAGCTCTGTGTGGAGTGTGAGAGTCGGGCGGTAGTCTCCGTCTGTGTGGAGCTGTTTGTATTTATGATAAAGCTGTGTTTGGGGCTGCTGGATGACTGTACATCAGCCCCCTGCTGTGAATGTACTGCATTTAGGCCTGGGCAATAAATCAAAAAATAATGGAAATCGACATTCAGAACCACCATCTAACATAGAACTCCGTATGATAATGGCAATTATAAACTACTCAAGTTAGGTCTTAGCTAGGACTATAGCTCCCAAGCAAAAGAGTTTTTTGTTCTGTGAAATTAAAAACTGTATAATATGGAATCTGTTAACACTCAGCTAATATGTTTGTCTGTGTTAAACTTATAAACATTTTCTGAGTAATCAATTTTTTGAGGTTAAAAAAATTTATGTAACATGGAGATGATGAAAATGATACTGCAGCAAGCCACTAGAGGGCAGTCAAGATAAAATGGCTTTCACATAAAAAACACAACTGTAGGAGATCGCCTGTTTACGATATAATTATGCCCATATGAAATGCCACTCATAAGACATTCAAAAGCCAGTTCATCTTTATTATCCCTTTGGGGAAATTCTTAACCGCCACCAGAGGGCGCCTAGCATGTTTTTTTTTTCTTTCTTTTTCTTTTCTTTTTTTTTTATGTTAATGGAGGAAACAAGAGTACCCGGAAGAAACCCACCTGAGCACGGAGAGAACATGCAAGCTCCACCCATAATAGATCTCGCCCAACGTGGGAGTCGAACCACCCACTCGCCTAACACTTTTTGGCTACCTTTTGTAAACTGCTCCAACTGAACAACTACAAAAAGGACAATGGCTATACATTTCTGCTTTCATTTTATTTTGTATTAGTTTTTTCTAATGAGTTATGAGGCGAAAGCAGAATGTGCCAGAATTCTGTTCCTTTGTTAGTGATGACATGTCTCAAGTCAAACAGGTGGGGGGTAATATATCTTCACTAAGGTGCCATGTTCTACTTTAAAAAAAAAAGTGGGTGCAACTAGTGAAAGTAGCAGAGCAGTTATGAAATGACTTTGCAGTTTGGAGAAATGTTAGGCTTAACTTGAAAAGTGGAATCTATTAATACAGAAGTGGACAGAAACGTGAAGTTATAAGAAGGAAGTTAAGGTGAAAGCAGCAGCAGTCTTTGTATTATTAGCTCTTATGTACACCAGACGCCTGTGTCCGTCTGTCTGTTTGTATTTCTGTCTTTCCTCTTAGCAGTGTGTGAGAGACTGTAACGGACCGCCGGACCGTGTGTGTGTGTATTGCATCCTTTGCCAATTAGCGGCTTCTCACCTCCCGAGGCAAGTGGCTGGGTGTGTGAGACAGAGGGGTAGACGTGACAGGACTTGTCTCAGCCATAACCTGAACTCCGTCTTACCCGAGCTCCAGCCAGTTGTTGATAATAACGGCCTTGTCTGTCTCCGAGCCCATGTGACACAGCAAAATGTGACGGTATTGTGTTGGCTGAGAGAAGGTGCGAGACGAGGAACGACAAGTGCCAGCCTGAGCTATAGGTATAGAATGGCTCTATGTAGACATGCTGTAATTGGTGTTTTTTTTTAGTTTTATTTTAAAATTGTGGGGTTTACAGTTGAAACTTGCTAATGCAGCCCTTTCTGCAGAAGAACGTGACCCTTTATTGTATGTTTTTTTTTTTTTTTTGTAAATGGTCCATATTTTGTCTTTGATTTACAGTAATCAATAACCATCAGTGCATATTTTCATTTTTAATATAGAAGTCTATTTGGAAAATAGTTAATTTGGAAAGGTTGGCTGCTTAGCTCTCAAAACAAGTGTGCAAGCAGTCTCACCATTCAACACGGTAAAGCCTGAAGAAGGGTCAGTCAGTCGTTTGAACCGTAGTATACTTCATTCTGCACGGCCAAACTCGCCAAACCCGCTGCAATCAAAGGACATTGCCACACGCTTTGGCTCCTCACCGCCGATTCAATGCTTCTGTGCTCACCGTATGTCTGTGAACCACCCGTCCAGCTCCACTGCACACCAAAAGAGGTCCTACGCCAGCTTCATCTCAGTTATTAGAGTCGGTAAACATGCTGCATTGTCCACAGTTCCATTCACAGAGGTAGTTGCTTTACTTTTGTAGTGGCTAACCTGTCCAATACAGGCTAAGACACTAGGCTCAGTTCAGGAAAGTCCTTACGCGTGTCCTACAGGAAGCAGTCCATTATTCCATAATGTGTTTATTCAGTAATAACACTCAAACTCCAGGGCTGGAGTAACTCTTTATTAATAACAATTTACGACGGATTACGTTTCCACAAGAAGTCAAACTTGTCTCTAACTTGTTTCATCTAAACCTGTTGTGTTTAGTTTAAGGACATGTCACGGTCACGCTGCTCTCCTCCGACAATTTGCAAAGCATTATGGTCTAATTTGACCATCTAGTGACCACCGCTTCTTACTACTTTCACTAATGCATTGTGGGAAACTGAGTACACTACAGTTCAGTCACCAGACATTCGGACACCACTATGACATAATCCCTTTATAGTGCACCGTATTGTGATGGGAACTAACTTTAATTTGGCTTCTACATTGACATTAAACGCACCATTTACCCTGTCGTAGGAGACATTATTTCCCTTATTCACAGTCCCCACACCGGCCCAATGGACAAACCGAGCCGTTTACATTAAAATAGGTTTCGCTAAAAACAACAAAAAAAAAAAACATTTTGTTGTGTTTTGGCTGTTAGTTTACATAAGGCAGGCACTCATTCAGCAAAACCTCAAACTTTTGAATCCTGCTAAGGAGGTGTTTTTTTGTTTGTTTGAGGTTAAAAGAGAAGTAAAAATATAGTTGCATCCCACCTGCTAGAATAGTAAGAGATAAATACTGTTTTGTGCTTCAGATCCAGTCTCAGGCTTCTAAAAAACAGGTTCTTGTTGTCTGTTTTGAAATGTATTTACTCCGTTACTTGTGTGTAATGACTGTAGTGTTCACAGCATCCTCCGCTGGTCTCTGTTCTCAACAACCTTCCACAGTTTGGTGTTTTGGCGTTGTGAACAATTGCCCTGAACAATGTATAAGGGTTCTTTTCACAAGGTTTTTAGGGACATCTTGTTGTTGCCATGAAACATCTAGTTATGTACGGAAATATAAACACCACAGTTAATTGTAATTTTGGAGCTCTGTGTGCCATTAGAATATGTGATAACCAAGCTAACCAATCATCTGGACTTGTCTAAACGCTGTGACATGTGGCTAACCAGCTGAGCTAACAGATGTACAAACGTTTCTTCTCACTTGGTGTAAATGGGAAAGTTATATTGAGAAAAGTTTAGTTTTGTTGTAGCAATACCAGGTGTGGCCACTGGGGGAACATGGCTCTCAGGTATTTGTGGGACTTTTGGCCAACTTCAATTGGAATAACATTATTTTATTTCCAGAGGCCATTCCCAAAACTTTACAAGTAGAGCTGTGTTTTAATAAGAAAGTGTTTCAGAAGTGCAATAATGTTGATATTGGCTGTGTTCAAAACATCCAAACATCTCTTTTATAGTTTGCTCAACTTTTTCTCAACTCTTTTGTTCATGTAATCACCCAAAATAGATTCTTCATGCTGTTATAATTAACCAAGTGGAGTTTATTATATTTTTGCTACATCTTCTGTTTGCTGGCTTTAATCTGCTCCAAAATATCTTGTGAAGCTTTTAGAAAAACAGCACTTTCTTTTAAGTAATTTGGCAGCCCATTAAAATAATAATCAGTGTTCGGCACATCCTTTGAAAAGCACTACAAGCAAGATTTTTTCATCCAAAGACAGGATCCCCCCAAAAAATATTTAAATAAATCTTTTTTTTTTTCCTCAGTGTCTTGTTTTCTCGGTTGGAGCCCGTTGATGCGCAGAGTACACGTATGAATAAACCCGAATGTTGTGTTAGTCAAACCGAAGATCAAAGTGTTGCGTGAAAACCCACTGAGAAAAGCCGTGGTTTTTATTTTTAACCCCAGTTGGCACACCATGATAAGTTGATCAAAGAACTTATTTGCCAAAACATGGTATAGTCCTCAAAGCTCGCCTGTGGAACGCTGCGCTTCCTGTGTCAAGGTTAATCTCATTCATTCAGTGCAAACACAACACAGCTTTTCGTTTCGATTTTAGTATTGGTTTTAGGTCTGCAGTAATCCTGTTTATCTCGTTTAGAGGCTTTATAGGTTGAGTAAATGGTTTATTTGTCGTAAGTGTTGTTGTAGAGCTGTATAGAGATACATTTTAGAGACTCGACATGGTCTAAACCTCTCCACATAAGCTCACCTATGTAAACCTACAATTAAAGCTGGGTGCCATTAAAGGGAAGATGCTGACACTGCTTCAGTTTCTAAAGAATATTATGCAACTTCAGTGAAATTGTACTTGTAAACGCTATTAGGCCAACACCTACCTTTAATAAAGACCTCCCAACAGAGCTCCTTTGATCATAATGGCAAAATAATGTGGTGTTTTAGATATTATTTGAGAAATTGCTTATTGAAGCTGGACTGCTATTTAGTGTCAGGCCATTTATAAACTGGAAGAGAAGAATGCTTAAGAAGCTATAGCCTTTACGTACTTTTACCTACTTTCAGGTTTTCTACTAATCTTTCAGGCAGCACAGTATTTGATGAGGAAGGAAAAGTCCTGAAACAATCTTCATTTGTAAAGCTGGAGGTCAGGAAACGCGCAGATGGGTTTTGGGAGGCAGCACCAAGCAGGAAGAAAAATCCCAGAACTTGTGTTGCTCTGAAGGATGCATAATAGCTTTATGCCCTTTTAACAGGCCGAGAGTACTTTTATAAAGCACAAATGATAAATCAGAGTTAGATTTATTCCAAAACAAGTGAATAACATATGATTTGAACAATTAGCTGGTGTTGTCTAAATTCGTGCTAATGTTATCTACCCACTCACTGACAGCATGTAGTTTGTTGGTTGCCATTTGCCAAAATCATCTTATGCAGAATTTGCATTGGTGGCTAATGACCTTTTTTCCACTGAAAGTGTACTGACAGTCTGCCTAACATCCTCCATATCAAAATGTGCCTGCAGCTCACTTTGTTCTCAAAAATAAAAAAAGTCTGTTGAGCCTACACCAATAGTAGTGCAACAGGAAGGCATTTAGAAAGAAAAGACAAATGTTTTCCTTAACTTTGCAGCACCTGGGGCTTCTTTCTTTGGCCTTAAATAATGGCTGTTTGCAAAAGTACAGCTCTACGTAGTTGTCAGCGGTAAACACAGCAAAATGGCAACACAGGCAGTTCAGCTGGTTTGTGAGATGTTTCAGTCTGAACGTGTTGGCTGATTGGATGTACTTTGCATCTCTTCAGTAACTTTTCTGTTCTCAGGAAATCTCTGTGGTTGGTTCTGGTGATATTGCTGGCAAAAGAAAAGATCAAGCTACTTTAGATCAGGAATTTGCAATTCTGTAAAAATATGAAAAGTATAAAATGGTACATTTAGATGACATACTGCTTTTTTTTCCCAACTGAGCTGTAACTCATCTGGCTGACGTCAATAAACCTTCACACTTTGTTTGAAAGTTTGTATTGTCTTGTTTTGCTCAGGATTTAACCTTCTGTGTCTTTTGGAAAGTCTCAACTCACGAGCTGCTGTGAGGCAGAACACTTCCAACATTTGGCTAATGGCACCACAGTTCCCTCACACGATTAGGAGCGAGTGTGAAACTGCTGTATCAACCCCACCGATAAAGTAGTTAAAGAAACTATAGTGATGCTGAAAAGTGCTGATGGCAGCTGTTTAATATTGTTTTCACCCTTTAAGCCTGTTTCACATGAGAGGTTTAAACAGTCTGGTCTGACAGTGCATGCACTTAGCGCTTCGGTGCTTTTAATACACATCGTCCTTGTTTGCATAGCTTCATTTAATCACAAAGACTAAGTAGTTATTTAATAATTCAGTGAAGTCCATGCATGGGAGAAACACATGCAAACACATAGACTTCACATCAAGGCTTTTACTCAAAGCCTTTTCATTTTTCTCACATTAAAGATTCACATTGTTTCTATCTGTGGTGTCTCGAAGCGCTGTGGACTAATCTCACTAATGACAAAACTTAAGCTGTTCAGTTTATTACAGTAATTTCAAAAAGCAAACAATTGACTGTGACTGAATAGCTGTACAATATTCACTTATCCTATCAGTGTTTAAATGCACCAAAGTTTGTTTCTAACTCTGTACTCATTCAAATAGTTCCCTAAGCAGACAGACATGAAGCTCGTCGTTTACATATTCAAGCATATTTGTAGTATCTAAAATTGACTACATCTTCAAACCTTAAACACGCTCAGACCTGACGAGTCGGTAAGACCAGGGTTTGCTTTACTTGGAGCCGTTTAAGATGTATTTTCATCAGTTTGTAAACTCACAAATCTCTCAAGAATCCAGCTGCAGCGCAAGACTACTTCTTGATATTGGATTGGCTTGGGTGCTTACAGTTTGTTTTAGGTAAGAACCAACAATAAAGTTAAGACGATAAATCATTTTAGACAGCGTAATAGTCTAGACTACAGCTTTTAGTTTAAGGCAAGTTCTCGATAAGTTGTATGCAAGCTTCCTATGATTATATTCCAAAGAATTGTTTTTCTAAAGACAGTATTTCTTGGAAAATGTTGTAAACCAACCTGCTCACCTGCTCCATCTTCCCTTTTACAATGCGGCATGGGAGAAGGGTAACCTTGCCTTGTCTTGCTTTTGAATAAGCTTTAGCCTCCTGTCATAAACATAGTTAGAAACCCTTTTCTTCTGTGAGCTGTGATTGGCTGAAAGCTACACTAAAACACCTGCTTCACATGTAAAGAAAAGAGGACTGTAGGTTTGCAGATATAGAGCCACTGTAAAAAGAGGGACATCTATTGCGTGAAAATCTTGTATATTATGCCTTATGCATTACATGAAATTATATATTTATGAATATTGTATCTTGTGCTGAAATATCCTTTGCTTTATCTCCCGTCTGTGTTGTCAGGTGGACGTCTTCAGTCTTATACTGTGCTGAGTGCTGCTTGTGTGGTAATTCAATAGACAGATAGAGAGCCTGTTAACAGGTCTAACTCACACTAATGATTGTGTGTGTCTACTACACACCTATCCAATTCTCTGAGAGCGTACAGCTGGGCATTATACCGAGCAGCGTGCGTTCATATGTATTTGTGCACATCTTGTCTCGGCGGTTCCACTCGGAGACGTCTCGAGCCCGTCTTTGTTAGTGCAGCGTGTCGGGCAGACCTCTCGCTAAAGGCTGAGATGTTAGCAGACTGTGGTTGTTGAATTATTGATGCAGACTGTGACTGTGCAGCGCCGGCCATAGGCTACAACTTAAAAAATCAGAAGGTGCTGTGAACTCCAGCTGAACTCGAGGGGAATTGAAACAGAGGCCCCTCCTGACTTCGGCCTAACATGAAGCTTTCTTAAACCGGGGAGTGAAGGCGTGACCTGATTTCAGTGACATGACAAGTTTACCCGTCCATTTTAATGAGCCCGGGTCCCAGGGCGAGACTGGGATGATTAAATTTGGCTCATAGGCGTCAAACGTTAAGAGAGTGTGCCGCAGATAAGGACTGAGCTGCTTTCAGTTTGAAGTGGATACACGGGCCACATTAAAATATTATTAGCTAATGAATGTTGTAAAATGGGCAAACCTAGCTTTTTAATCAATTTTAAATTGTACCTAATAAAGGTAATAAGTCAACTTACAGACAAGTGAGAAATTATACAGGAAATTGGACTTTGTTAATGATCTCCACCTCGTCTATTAGTTTTAAGGTTTTAAGAAGGTGAATTCTGTAAAGTTCTGTTGTTAACAGTTGAATCAAATGAACAAATCTCATCTTCTGACCCATTACTGTGAGAGTTGTTCATATACTTTAGATAGTGTCCCTGCTGGGTTACCGTAGCTGCTCAGCCTGGAGAGGAAAAGTAAAGTGTGCACTTGCAATCGGCTATGTCACTAACAAATGCCTCCAAAAGGCTACACACTGCAACTTTAAACCAAAAGAAGGACAATTTGAAATTTGACTTTTTGTCTGGAACTTAATAAGACCTAGTCAGAATTTTGATCAAAAGCAGGAAGTTAGGTTTCTTTACTCCACCAAAAAGATGGTCTGGATTTCAATCAAAAAATATTACAATCTTTTCTCGGAGTGGATTTGTAAGTGTGGCAAAAGTGAACATGTGTTGATTAAATGCTACAAGGAAAGAACAAACATAAACCGTTTTGGCACAACTTACAGGAAGACAAACGTTTTACTAGCTTTTCATTTCATGATTCAGCACGCCAAGGAAAGTCCAGATCAAATGTAGCCACAACAAAATCACGTGTTAATGTGTAAAATGCCCAATAGAAGAAAAAATATTATGGCTTATACACTTCCTTCTTAAAAATCATAATCCATGAATGTGTTACAACTGTGGCCAGAAATTGTCCAATCATACTAATCTTTTCTTTACAGCAACTTTTCCGTTTAAATATTAATTTAGCATTTTTAACTTCTTAGACAAGAGAGAACTTGCTGACTCCTCATTTGCTGATGCCACATAAATGCAGATGAACGGCTAACGTCATGTTGCCCTCAGGACTTTTTTATTCAGAAAGTGCAAGTTTGCATCTTGAATCAAAGTGAACCAACTTTTTTGATTTTGTGGTACCTTTTAAGAGGACCTGATATTTTAACATAATGTCTTCTTAGATTAATACATTTTTTTCCACACCTCATTAGAAGCCATTGCCTAACACATACTGATAAACCAAGCAAGCAAAGACTTTGTCCAAAATGTTCATTGTCTTATGATCTATTTTATTATTATAACTTTAATAATTCACTGTCGGCAGCCACCACCAGGGGGCGCCCAGCATGTTTTGAAACTGGAGTAACCGGAAGAAACCCACCCGAGCACAGGGAGGACATGCAAACCTTGTCCGGCCCGGGGGTCGAACCCTGGACCTTGCCTTCAGGCGACAGTGCTAACCATTGCTAGTGACTATAAATACTTAAATTGTCAGCATATTTTTCAAGCTTTTTAATGAGTTTCTCTTTCTTTTCATGCAGGGATGAAAATGTGACTGGCTTAACTGGAGAAGCTTAAAAACAACATTGGAAACAGCGCACTTCCAGATAATATGACACGTCAACAGGTGAGTCTACAACTTACATTACAAACTTACAAATGGTGGATTGGCTGCAAGAGTTAGACCTACCCATTGTGAAAACTTTTTGTACTTTTTAGAACTACTAGAACTAGTCAGAATCACTTGAATGGAAAAAGAGAGCAAAACTGAAAGAATTCAGTTATATCAACAGGTGCACAGCTATCATTTGTAGTTACACAAAAAGAGATGATGCCTACATAATCCAAAATTAGAATTTTATTTCTGAAAGGAATTTTAGTCTGAATAACTCTTTAGATTTGGAGTTGAACTAAAACTGAGAGTCTGTGGCTTACAAAGATGTAAACATTCTCTAAATGTCCAGGCAGATATCTTTGTAAAGGCTTTAGTGTCATATGCAAACATGGACACTAGAAGTTTTATTGTTCGGCAAATACAAAGGCTTTCTGAATTCACTTTTACCAAATACTTCCATGTAAAGTATGTTGTTAAAACTTTTTTTTTTTTTTTTTATCTATTTCAGCCCATTACTACTGGCTACTGCAGCTGCTATAGAGGTTAGTTTGGTTTGCTTTTTGTTTTGTTTATTGGTTTAAAGTAGCCTCGGGTTTCCAGAGACTGACTGGACTTTTAAGAAGCCTCCCCTCAGCTCTGAACTCACAGCTTTAATTACCGGTCGCATTAGTAAAACCCGAGAAAAGCTTTAACCCGCTGCCTTTCTTCTTACTTTGTATATCTTCTTCTTCTCTTCTTCCCCTTCTTGCTCTATCAAAAGAGTCGGGGTGTGTTTACATTCTTAACTCGGCGGTGGCAGGTGGGTCGTGCAGGGAGCAGGCCTCTGAAGTCGGTATGACAGTAAATTGGACGAGAATTACTTTTGGAGACAGTCTTTTGAGTAGTTGGCTTGATTGTTCTTTTAAGCCGGCAGAACAGTTATTGAAGTAAGTGCTATACTTCTTTAGCCAAGGTTCTGTCTCAACTCTTAAAGACAATAATATACAGTAGAATAACTGTCTTTGATATTATTAATCAAACAGAACCCGGATGTTAGTGGCACGGTCATATAAAATCATAAGGATAGGCCATCATTGATGCATAATTCACTGTGGATTTAGCATGAGCGAGCTAACATGAACATTTTTCACATTACGTGCCTAGAGTTCACTTCAATGAGAAACAAATGTGAAAACAAATTATAAACCTTTTGGCCCTTTCCTCTGAACAAACATCAAAATAAATCTTGATGCAATCATTTTTTTTTTTTTAGCTTTTATTAAGTGATGATGGTGTTAGATGGAATTAAATCAGCATTATTCATGAGACCCTAAACTTAATCTAATCAGTCTAAACCATCATTTTAATAAACCTTATTGTGTGGGACCACCCACCTGTGTTAGGCACTAATGTCCCTTTTTTAATAAAGCAGTAGTTAACTACAGTCTTTCAGAGGAGTCCATCTGTAATATACTCATTTTTAGCCAATAAAAAAAGAGGAGTGAAAATCCCATGTCAAAGTACTGCTACAGGGCTGCACAATATATTGCGTGTATCACCAGTGGTGCAAAAGGTGAATATGCACAATATGCGGCGCATAGGGGCGCAGCACCTTAAGGCAAAGCAATTTTTTTTTTTTTTTATTTTCTATATGTAGGTAAGCTGCTGTTGTGCATTTGTAAATATTTTTTGTATTTCCTCAACACAGTAGGCGCCCTCATAAGATTCCATAAATAGAATTTTGGATAATAATGGAATATTGCGAGTTGGCGTGCCTGGCGGGGGCGGCAAAATTGTTGCTGCATGCCCCTCTGGCACTGGATAGTTGCGCTCCTGTGTATCACAATAACATCCTGTTACTGTATGTGACGGGCATTCACAATGTCCAAAAAACAATGTGACCAAATATAAAAGTAAAAATATTGAATTTAATTACTCTTTTATTCTGACAAAAGGGACATTCAAATATATTGTGAATGCATTTAGTCTCTGCATTAAAAATTGTCGACTATGTAGTGAACTATTATTACTTTTACCTCTCCCTTCCAGTCCCCCCATAACAGGTCATGTGACCTTTGCCCAAAAGAAACACAGCAAATAGTTTTCCATATCGCAATAATATTGTTTATCGCAGTTAATTCTGTTGCAAAATATTGCACAACAAAAAGTAGTTACTGTGACAGGCCTAATTATATGCTAATGTAAAATAATAATGTCAAATAAAACTAATGTCATCCGTCTTGTATTACCTGAGCTTGAATGTACTGTAACTATGATTCAAGTTTTTCAATTATGCCAAGCTACTACCTAGGACCTAAGTCAGTAAGTATACCTCTCAAAAGTAATGCATTTCTACAGTATATATAGTGTATAGAAGTTAGCTGAAGTCACCGAGTCACTTTGCTGTATCCCAGACTTGAAATTAATGGCACAGACCTACTCCAGTCCCAGTGAAGCATTTTTTAACAAGGCCCTGACCACCTCTGCATTGTGTGAGTTTGAGAGATGCCACCGCTTTTTTCGCAGAGCACTGCAGTCTTGTCTTGCCAACTGTTCAGGAGCTGGCACCTGGCCAACTGTGACAGTACTTTCTGGGGCGTTGAGTCAAACAGCGCGCACACACTCGCTCATTCAGACACATGAGGTGATGGAAATGCCATGAATCTGTCAGAGAGGCTGGAATGAGCTTAGTGCCACCAGGGGGGTGTGTGCTCTTCAGCGGCGTGTGCAGTATAAAATCCCAGGGACTATAAAAGCCTGCACACACGACTTGCTCTGGAAATATCTCACGCACGCCATCTGACTCTCTGTCTTTGTTTTTGGACTTTGGACTGTTTGTTTCTTGCTGGATTTCTGCCTCAAGTATTAATATGTAAATCAACATTAAACATTAAATTGTAACAGCTGATAGAAAATTAGTTTAGAGTTATTAATGTTTTTTGAGTGAGATTTGGTTCTGCTGACAGTGGAATAGTTTCTCTTTGGCTCGTCTGGACTATTTGTATTTTTTTTTTTTGTTAAGGAAGTATAGATATTGTGTTTTTAAGGGTAATAGCATAAAAAAGCTCTTGTTCATATGAGGCTTGTGTGAAATGAAGCAGTGGGTATTTTACAGCTGACAACAAGGTATTACTTAGTTGTAGCAAATTTTTTGTTGTAGCTAAAATGGTGTTGACAGTGTAACACAATCTAAGACGACTGATCTCAAAGCCGTACAACCCAATAAATGACTATGAATATGACGAATGTATGACATTTAGGACATTTGTAAGAAATTCTGATGCAATCAATATTAATAACAAAGTATAATACTGTCATACCATGATTTAGGGTGATGCCAGTGTAAACCAACAATACATACATCAAGTCTTGTGTGCGTTATTAGAGCAGAATCTTGAATAATTATATTAACAGAGACCACTGGCACAGCAGCTGGATTATGGCTAGATTTGTAAATCTACAAACTTACAAAAATCCATCTTGTACTGCTCAGAGCAGTACAAGATGGATTTTTGTACTGGTGGGTCGGCCAATGATGTGGCAGCAGTAACAGTTTAATTACTGTTACTAATGCAAAAAAACATAGTGTTGCTCTGATTGGATAAAATTGGAGTTACTTAGATGATGAATCCACCTCCAGGTATTTATCTAAAGTACTCTTATTATAAACTCTTTCTATGGAAGCCCTCCCAAATGGTTCTGTGTAATAGACATGACCTTCTTTGACACATACGCCATAAAGGTTTTCAGCTTCTGGGTTTATTTCTGTATTGTTGCCATAGAAACAGAAGACATGATAACTGGATAATCAATGTTACCCACTTCACTTTGACAATGGATAATCAGCTGCATATATAAATATAAATATGAGACAAATAAAAGACTTCATCACAGTTTCCTTAAAGACAATAAGTATTACTCACTACAAGATATAGGCATTAAAAATGTACAATACATCTCTGTAAGCCTTTAAATACTGTATGAGAACTGCGACTAAATATGCTCACATATCTTGGCGTCTAAGAATTTATGGCAACTAATATATGTTATGAAGTTTCAAAAAAGGACAACTGTATTGAAATCTTCTTCGCAACTAATCGTCCGATGGGTTTAAAGACTTCAAATATTCGTAATAGTCTTTCATTTTTTTCTAGGTTCAAAGTTATTTTAGGTATTCCTCAGTAAAATATCTGTTTGGGCAAGGCCTTTGTTACCCATTATGGCCGTTCATAGGTTTAGCAGCTGGTTACTTATTGAACAATGTGTAATACTTGTGCTGCATTGAGAATAAATGAGTCAAAGTGAGGGTAGTTAGAAAGGGAGTCAGGTAGAAACTCCAGTTAAACGTAGAAGGTCCATTTATAATTTAGAGATTTCAGATTTATTAAAGCACTGCTACAGTATTTATCAAAAATTTATGGTATTCGCAGCAGTAGTTTCTGCCACAAGGTAAGAGGAGGAGAAAAAGATCATTAGGTGATTTTTGCATGGCTCAGATTTTCAAGTGATAATCAGCATTAAAAACACGACTGTCATGTAAAGGCTAGCGTCAGAGGAGGCTGGTGTAAAATACAGACTTCTGGTCACTGGTTCGTGTCGACCTCGTGTGAAGCAGTGTGTGTGTTGATGCAAGCAACATGCATATTTAAAGTCTGTGTATAGTGTTGGACTGGTTTGTTGTGTCCTTGTTTAAACCAAAAAATGAAATGACATATTTCCCTCACCTTCATCACATCTATATTAAACCTGCCCGTGCACAGTGAAGGTGTAATTAAATGATATATTCTGATTTATGATTTATTCTCTGTAAATCCTTGAGTTCTTGTTGTATTACTTAACTATAATGGTCTACAGACAAATTGTGTAAAAGGTTTTATTTTTTGAAGGGTTTGTTGTAGAGCATGTCAAGAATTTTTTGGAAAGTTTTTGTTTTATAGATTGGTTACTTTTTTTCTCATTAAATAATGTACAATAGAGAAGAGAGATGCCAAAAACAGTGGCGTTGCAAAAGTGCAGTACAATAATCAAAATATCAATGAAGCACAAAAATACAATACAAAACTATAAAAGCAATGCATAACCTAAAACCTCAAAAAGGTATGACTTAAAACATGGAAATGTGTAGAGTTATATCCAAATATACTCCCTAGAGAAAATATAGAAACGGTATTGACTTTGATGATAATGTGCCTGAACTTTAATATTATTTAGTTTCATATCACTTTTTTCACACCAGCTCTGTGTAAACCATATTTACTGCAGTTAGTGTGTGTTGATAAGTCACTAAAGTACATTAGAGACAGAAGCCCTAGTCATCATGTGTGAGAGGTTTGTACGTCAGTGGTGGCTCGGCTCCAGGAAGCGGAAATGGCAGTCTTCCTGTCTCACACAGAGGGTGACGTGAGCTGATTGTGAGACATCCTGCTCACCTGGCACTGCCTACGCGTCTACCTGCCTCCAAATCCCCGCGTCTCGTCTCGCTGTCTGCCTGTCCATCTGTCCCCGTGTCTCTCGGTGCCTCTTCCTGTTTTACGCCGCAGAGTTCTTCCCCTCTGTCTGCACTGTGCCCTCCTGTCTTTGTCTTTGTCTGCCTCCGATCAAACGGACACATCTACCTGGTTCATGAGCATATGTTCATCCCCACTGCCTGTCAGTCATTGCTTTGTGAATCTGTGATGTTCGCTCTCGTCAGGACACATCTGGGCTCTGCGACAGTTGGACATTGTGTTGATTGATGCTGGTTTGCTGACACCTCAACCATATACTTTATTTTATTATACAAACCCGACTCCAAAAAAGTTGGGACAGTTGTACACATTGTGAATAAAAACAGAATGCAATGATGTGGAAGTTTCAAATTTCAATATTTTATTCAGAATACAACATAGATGACATATCAAAATGTTTAAACTGAGCAAATGTATCATTTTAAAAATAAGTTGATTTTAAATTTCATGGCAGCAACACACCTCAAAACAGTTAAGACAGGGCCACGTTTACCACTGCGTGGCATCCCCTCTTCTTTTTACAGTCTGCAAACGTCTGGGGACCGAGGAGACAAGCTGCTCAAGTTTAGGAATAGGAATGTTGTCCCATTCTTGTCGAATACAGGCTTCTAGTTGCTTAACTGTCTTAGGTCTTCTTTGTCGCATCTTCGTCTTTATGATGCACCAAATGTTTTCTGTGGGTGAAAGATCTGGACATTTCAGAACCGGATTCTTCTTCTACGCAGCCATGATGTTGTAACTGATGCAGGATGTGGTCTGGCAATGTCACGATGAAAAATGCAAGGTCTTCCCTGAAAGAGATGACGTCTAGAAGGGAGCATATGTTGTTCTAGAACTAGGATATACCTTTCAGCTTTGATGGTGCTTTTCCAGACGTGTTCTGCCCGTGCCACAAGCACTCATGCAACCCCCATACCCTCAGAGATGCAGGCTTCTGAACTGAGCGCTCATAATGGTTTGGGTTGTCCTTGTCCTCTTATGACCGGATGACATGGCGTCCCACTTCAAATTTTGATGTGTATTTCTCAGGAAATGAGAAAGACATGTTTTTTTTATATTAAATTGTGAATAAAATATAAGTTTATGAGATTTATAAATTATTGCATTCCTTTTTTATTCACAACTTTTTTGTAATCGGGTTTGTGTGTTTGTGATGAGTTGACAGTGGATAGTGCATTGATGGGAATGTATTGGAAGCTTCCAAGTTTCTTTAGTTTTGCAACTGCATTTTGTAATTATTGGACTGTTTCACTTTGACCTTCCAACCTTCCATGTTGTATTTACACTCAATCCAATGTTACCATCTTTAAATGTATATTGAGAAAAAATAAGATTGAAAACGATGTGGTACTATTGTAACTTTCCAGCCTGTAGAAAAGTAAAGGGACTACAGAACTAGCAGCTGATTTTTGAATGTGGTGGATATAGGGTAGTACATGAATATTAAAGCCACCCTACGGAACCTTTAGCCCAAAAACATATACTCACAAAATCACTTTGATGGTTTTTAGTTTTAGAAGAGATGTTCTTTCTTGCCATCTTAAATGTCTCTACTTGTAAAGATGGCGGCCGCTTTTCATGGGTTGCACAAAAGGGGATCAGCGCATGTGGAAATCATAAATATGGCACTACTGAATCAAAAACTATCCCATCAAGTTATGTTTCTATGATGTATGTCAATAATGGAGTGTTTGAAAAGCTTTTAAAACAAGCCTTTCGCTTAAAAACGAAGTCAAAAACAACTATGCATGTGTTACTTTCCCCTGTGTAGCAATCTTCTCGTCTGGTGTTTTTTTCGGATGCCTTACTGGCCGGATAGTGTCAGCTCAGTTTGGTGCAGACCCCACCACTGCGTCCGGTACCATTTTCAGCCATCCCTGCGGTGTGTGTACAAGCTCCAGCGGCATATGGCGGTAACATGCTGTCAGGGGAGCTCGTCTCCTGGCCTGGTCTCCTCAGCCCTGGGACAGATGGCTGCTCACTGGGCCCAGAAGACTGAGTGTGCCGCTCAAGATACCGGGCCAGTGCTGTTCTCTTACCTTGGCTCTTCCTGTTTGACCGGTGGCCTCTCGACATGCCAGCGCCTCTCTGTGGGCTCTGGTTCTCTGATTTAATTGGCTTTCCATCCAAGCTTAATGGAAAGGATACATTTCAATATAACGGTCTTGGTTTTATGTAGGAAATGAAAATGAAATGGAATTACTGTTTTTTGGTCGAGTCGGCCAAACAGTAAATTGACAGTTTTCTCTCGTGTCTCGCCAGTATTGTAATTTATATGAAACTGGGTAAATTTATGCAGGACATTGGCAAAAGAGAAGGCCAGACTAAACCAATGCATCAATCATATTAATACGCCTATTATATACTCCTGCAGATACATCAAGTCACATGAGAATTTCAAGGGCATGTACTGGCAATGTGCTGATCTTCTGTCCTTTTTGTACATTTTTCAAATTGGTATAGCTTTCAGATATACAGAAAAACTGGTCATTACTATTGTAATATGTTTAATTGTGAGCCACATTGTCATAAATCTAGCAATAACTAATAACTCCTCCATCTGCAATCTTATGCAAATATGTTCCATTTTGCAAAATGTTTATTGTATAGAAGAACACTTTGGCTTTATATGAATCTAAAATGACTTTTATGGTTATGTTCAGGCGAGCGTTGCACTGGTTAATCAAAATCATGACGCCTCTGTGGTTCAGCAGGGATAGCACATACTGACGCCAGAGCCACTAGCATTGAGGGTGTGTTTTAGGTGACAAGAGTAACTGTAAATCTGACATTTATTTGGATAAAACCTTTTAATAGGTGGTCACTGGCAGGTGCACACCTTCCAAATATTCATCTAAAAGTGCCTATTTTTTTCCAAATGTTTTCTCTGGTTGCTTTCCCAGATTGGTCTGTGCAGAATCCCATCTGGTGCTTCAGATTAATAATCTTTCTATAAACCAAACCATACAACTACTGTTTCATTTCCATAACCATTGGTTCGCATAAATCCATCGAATGTGTTGTTAGTGCCAAAACCAAAACTTTGCGAGTCTGGTCTTGTCCTTTCCAGCCTGCTTCGAAAATCTCAAAAATCACTGGAGGACTTAAAATATGTCATCTATTTTGTGCCAGGAACGTTATCATTTATTGAGGGTATTATGTTGGACTGAATGATGACTTAACAGTTCTAGTCTTGCACAAAGAGTACAAAAGCTTTTATTTACTGAAGTTTTTCTACAGTATTCTTTTCCAACTTATGGTTTTGATTTCATCTGTGTTTATCTCAAAGCCCAGCTGGCTGCTATATCGGTATAAAATAACACCATAACTGTAAACATGTTTTTTTTTTCAGTTTCTGTTTTTGTTTACAAACCATGCTCGTCCTGGTGCGCGGCCAACCTGAACCTACTGCTGTGATCACACTCGCGGTATCTTCAGAGCTGAGACAGGCCTGTGCTGCTCATATGTGTAAATCTACCTCCTCTCTTCACTGTTTATTATCGCTGGGCTGTAAAGACCGCACAGGCAGCTACATGCTTGGTCCAGGTTAAGATTAACTAATCACCTGGCAGATGACTCTGTGATCTCCACCAAATTAGCAGCAGGTTTGTGGTGTCTTTAGCATTTTTTGTGTCATTAGCTGCAATTTTATCCCGATTAATCTGTCTTTACAAGGTTATTGCAAAAAACTTAAGCAACAAAAGCTTTATCTAAAAAAAAAAAAAAAAAAGAAAACAGTTGTGACTCATTGGTGGCTTAATATTGTTGCAGATAGTTTTGCACACTAGAAATACGGTTTCTGCTAAGTATGGCCTCCATATGGATGTAAACAAAATAGAAATCATCAGCAATAAAGTCAATAGGTGAATTATCAGGTATTAAATCTTGACGTGAAGTGCACGAAACCTGCTGCAGAAAAAAGTTTAGATATCCATCCATCCATCCATCCATCCATCTTCTACCGCTTATCCGGGGCCGGGTCGCGGGGGCAGCAGTCTAAGCAGAGAAGCCCAGACTTCCCTCTCCCCAGACACTTCCTCCAGCTCTTCCGGGGGGAAACCGAGGCGTTCCCAGGCCAGCCGAGAGACATAGTCCCTCCAGCGTGTCCTAGGTCTTCCCCGAGGTCTCCTCCCGGTGGGACATGCCCGGAACACCTCCCTAGGGAGGCGTCCGGGAGGCATCCGAAACAGATGCCCGAGCCACCTCAGCTGGCTCCTCTCGATGTGAAGGAGCAGCGGCTCTACTTTGAGCTCCTCCCGAGTGACCGAGCTCCTCACCCTATCTCTAAGGGAGCGCCCCGCCACTCTGCGGAGAAAGCTCATTTCGGCCGCCTGTATCCGGGATCTTGTTCTTTCGGTCATGACCCAAAGCTCATGACCATAGGTGAGAGTAGGAACGTAGATCGACTGGTAAATCGAGAGCTTTGCCTTACAGCTCAGCTCCTTCTTCACCACGACAGACCGGTACATCGACCGCATTACTGCAGAAGCTGCACCGATCCGTCTGTCGATCTCACGCTCCTTCCTTCCCTCACTCGTGAACAAGACCCCGAGATACTTAAACTCCTCCACTTGAGGCAGGAGCTCTCCACCAACCTGGAGGGGGCAAGCCACCCTTTTCCGACTGAGAACCATGGTCTCAGACTTGGAGGTGCTGATCCTCATCCCAGCCGCTTCACACTCGGCTGCAAACCGCCCCAGTGAACATTGAAGGTCCTGGCTTGATGGAGCCAACAGGACAACATCATCTGCAAAAAGCAGAGATGAAATCCTGTGGTCCCCAAACCAGACTCCCTCCGGCCCCTGGCTGCGCCTAGAAATCCTGTCCATAAAGATAATGAACAGGACCGGTGACAAAGGGCAGCCCTGCCGGAGTCCAACATTCACCGGGAACAGGTCTGACTTACTGCCGGCAATGCGAACCAAGCTCCTGCTCCGGTCGTACAGGGACCGGACAGCCCTTAGCAAAGGGCCCCGGACTCCATACTCCCAGAGCACCCCCCACAGGGCACCGCGAGGACACAGTCGAATGCCTTCTCCAGATCCACAAAGCACATGTGGACTGGTTGGGCAAACTCCCATAATCCCTCCAGCACCCTGGAGAGGGTATAGAGCTGGTCCAGTGTTCCACGACCGGGACGAAACCGCATTGTTCCTCCTGGATCTGAGGTTCGACTATCGGCCGCATTCTCCTCTCCAGTACCCTGGCATAGACTTTCCCGGGAGGCTGAGGAGTGTGATCCTCTGTAGTTGGAACACACCCTCCGGTCCCCCTTCTTAAAAAGGGGGACCACCACCCCGGTCTGCCAGTCCAGAGGTACTGTCCCCAAACGCCACGCGATGTTGCAGAGGCGTGTCAGCCAAGACAGCCCCACAACATCCAGAGACTTGAGGTACTCAGGGCGTACCTCATCCACCCCCGGTGCCTTGCCACCTAGGAGCTTCCCAACTACCTCAGTGACTTCAGCCCGAGTGATGGACGAGTCCACCTCCGAGCCCTCGGCCTCTGCTTCCTCAGTGGAAGACGTGACGGTGGGGTTGAGGAGATCCTCAGTATTCCTTCCACCGTCCAACAATATCCCCAGTTGAGGTCAGCAGATTCCCACCTCCACTGTAAACAGTGTTGGCAGGGCACTGCTTCCCCTCCTGAGGCGCCGGACGGTTTGCCAGAATTTCTTCGAGGCCGACCGATAGTCTTTTCCATGGCCTCACCGAACTCCTCCCAGACCCGAGTTTTGCCTCCACAACCACCCGTGCTGCAGCTCGCTTGGCCTGCCGGTACCTATCAGCTGCCTCAGGAGTCCCACAAGCCAACCAGGCTCGATAGGTCTCCTTCTTCAGCTTGACGGCCTCCCTTACTTCCGGTGTCCACCACCGGGTTCGGGATTGCCGCCACGACAGGCACCGGAGACTTTGCGGCCACAGCCGAGTGGCTGCGTCGACAATGGAGGTGGAGAACATGGTCCACTCGGACTCAATGTCTCCAGTCTCCTCGGAATCTGGTCGAAGCTCTGTCGGAGGTGGGAGTTGAAGATCTCTCTGACAGGGACTCGCCAAACGCTCCCAACAGACCCTCACAGCACGCTTTGGGTCTGCCAAGTCTGTCCGACCTTCTCCCCGCCATCGGATCCAACTCACCACCAGGTGGTGATCAGTTGACAGCTCCGCCCCTCTCTTCACCCGAGTGTCCAAGACATACGGTCGGAGGTCAGATGAGACAACTACAAAGTCGATCATCGACCTCCGGCCTAGGTGTCCTGGTGCCACGTGCACTGATGGACACCCTTATGCTTGAACATGGTGTTCGTTATGGACAAACTGTTGCTAGCACAGAAGTCCAATAACAGAACACCACTGGTTCAGATCAGGGGGCCGTTCCTCCCAATCACGCCTCCAGGTGTCACTGTCGCTACCCACGTGAGCGTTGAAGTCCCCCAGTAGAACGATGGAGTCCCCGGTTGGAGCACTTTCCAGCACCCCTCCCAGAGACTCCAAGAAGGCCGGGTACTCTGCACTGCCATTTGGCCCGTAAGCACAAACAATAGTGAGAGACCTATCCCCAACCCGAAGGCGCAGGGAAGCGACCCTCTCGTTCACCGGGTGAACTCCAACACATGGCGGCTGAGCCGGGGGGCAATAAGCAAACCCACACCAGCCCGCCGCCTCTCACCGCAGGCAACTCCAGAATAGTGGAGAGTCCAGCCTCTCTCGAGGATTTGGGTTCCAGAGCCCAAGCTGTGCGTGGAGGTGAGCCCGACTATCTCTAGTCGGTATCTCTCAACCTCCCGCACAAGCTCAGGCTCCTTACCCGCCAGGAGGTGACATTCCATGTCCCTAGAGCCAGATTCTGTGTCCGGGATTGGGCCGCCGAGGCTCCTGCCTTCGACTGCCACCCAATCCACATTGCACCGGCCCCTTACGGTTCCTCCTGCAGGTGGTGGGCCCACAGGAGGTCGGTCCCACGTCGCTCTTTCGGGCTGAGCCCGGCCGGGCCCCGTGGGGAAAGACCCGGCCACCAGGCGCTCGCATATGAGCCCCAACCCCGGGCCTGGCTCCAGGGCGGGGCCCCGGTTGCGCCATACCGGGCGACGTAACGGTCCTCGATATTAAACTTTCCATAAAGGGTTCTGAACCGCGCTTTGTCTGGCCCGTCACCTAGGACCTGTTTGCCTTGGGAGACCCTGCCAGGGGCATATAGCCCCCGACAACATAGCTCCTAGGATCATCCGGGCACTCAAACCCCTCCACCACGATAAGGTGGCGGTTCAAGGAGGGGTTAGATAGGAAGTTTAGATATGTTTTTCTCAAAATTTAAAGGACTTTTGGTTTGATTAGGAAAACTTGGCCAGAATAATTATTTTTTTTTACGTTTTGTGTCATATGGACAGCCATTTTTGATTCTGGGACTTTGTATTTAACATGTAAAAATAGTGTTGTCTTTTCTCTGAGGTATTGTGTTTGGAAACATTTTACTGTAAATTAAGACGATAAAAGTGCTTGTATGTATAATGTATTGTACTTAGTTGTATGTGTAGTCAGTGTAGTCAATTATAAGTACTAATTGTACTTATTTTTGAGCTTCAGATTCACTCGAATTATATTATAACACTTTAGATTAGGGGCACATTTTGTCATGAATTCTCATACATGAGTACATGCAAGTTAAAGATAGGGTAAGGGTTAAGGTTAGGATGAAAATCTGATGAAAACATGATAATTCCTGGTGATTCCTGGACTTTTTAACACATGTACGCATGAGTTATGCATGAATTCATAATACAATGTGCCCCCTACTCTAAAGTGTTACCAATGGTGTATCTCACCCTTAAATGCTGAAAAGTTTATCTAGGATCAACACAAAATAACCGTGATAAGGCTATAAATGGTACTGTGGAAAAAATATTTCTATGTTTGCTAAATGTAAGTACATGTAACTATGGTCAAATTTTGTGGGTGAAAGTCAACTTTAAACTTTACAGTGCTGCAGGGAACACTGTCATTTATTGTTTGTCATATTACTATTAAAACAATTTGACAATACATACTATTCAGGTAACTTTATTCATGAACGGCATAAAAATAGGCAGAACAAACTCCATCAACAGCAGCAGTCAAATACAATTAACATGTCAATTCAACTCAACCATATATTTCCACTGTCTTAAAATAAAAACGTGTCTATAGTCCAACCTGATCCTGCATACAAGCCGTGTTTAAAGAATCTATTCAACTCCAAGCCCCATGCGGTCGACAGCTTCATTATGCAGTTTGAGCTGCCCCAAAACACGGCTCAGTCCTTCAGTGCTGCCTGCTAAACCTACAACTCCCAGCTTCGAAACAGTCTTAAGTTGAAGATCTCGGCTCGCTGAAGCATAATGAAATAGTTCTCATGTCTTTAAAACTTGCAGAGAGCACACCCAGGACCGATCTCAGACGTGACAAAAGTTCAAGATGAAAGTAGAAACCTATTCAGTGTAGTAGCGTGTTGCAGCTACAGATGAGAGGTCAAGGACGGCTGGGTTTTGAAAAGACCTGAGTGAATTCATGCTTCGCTCTCTCTTTGTTACTCCAGACTTGTCTTTGCACTAGTCACGAACAAAACCAATCAAAGTTGAATACTGACATCTCCCATTCACCACCGTTTGAAACATATACGAGTGTTTTTGGCTCTGTAGCAAAACCGATTCATGTGTGATTGAGCAGTGTAACCCTGTCTATAACGGATGTCGTGTTTCTCTTCTTTTGCTTCAATCCTCTTTCCCAAACCAAACCACTCCACAAACGTTTGAAATATGTGGAGTACCAATGAGTTTAAGAAAAAGAGCCCCATCTACAATACAGGGCCTGTAAGAGAAAAGATTGTGCATTTAGAAGCTAGAGGAAGGAGTTTTAAGGCATGAACTTCCATGCTATGTTTTTAACCTGAATATACTGACTTTAAATTATTATTATATAGAAAATTCCTGCAAATTTTACAAGTTACAGACAAATGCGTTGACAATGCTGAGTGCCTTCAAGCACTTAGGCTAAAGTAGCTAACACATAGCTGACCCAAGATGCAACTTTTCTGTACTTTTGATGGATTGGAAGTCAGAGACAGGCCATACATTCTTGATGTTTCATTCTTGGTTTTGGCAGCACATTGTAAAAGTGTGTTGTGTCCTAAACACAGATTTGATGTAGCAGATGTAGGTAGTGGTTAATATTTTGAATGAAGTTGAATAGAATTTGTTAAATTATCCAGATTACTACATTTTTTTTAGTATAAATGGTTTATATTCTAAATACTACCATTTTCTACAAACTTGCTTAAAACTAACCACACATCAACTGTTCTTGGGTAAAATCCTGGTTTGTATGTCCCATCCACCACCCTAACCTGTCTTTTCAGAGAAAGCTCATAAATCCCAGGTCAGAGAAAATGAGAAAACATGTTTAGATGTATTTAATCTGCCTGGGATTCACAGAGACCATAACAACATTTCCTGGAGACATTTAATTTGTTTCCAGGTTAAATGAGCAAATCGATATGTGCCTGTTTTGTCTGGTGCTTCAATCCAGTCAGAAGGGAGAGTTAAAAAAAATCTTGAATCCCTCTTTTTTTTGTTGAGAATATTTATGAAGGTATGAGTGGAATCTCAATGCGTTACTTGGCAGACTGAATTGAAATTCGGATAGACACTTTCTCCATCTACACAGAGGGCTCCCTGCTCATTACCCTATCTCCATCGCTACCCATCAGCAGCGCCACCACCCGCTGCATAGACATACATCACCGGCATACAGCACACTCTGTCATGTGTGAAATGGGCTGTGGTTGATCTCTGCCCTGAGAGAAGAGCGCCGAGACCAAAGTATTTTAGCAGACAAGATGAGAGCGGCTTTCTGAAGTAGAGAGGAGGAGGAAAAAGACGGGACACGAGGGGGAAAAAAGAGGAGACGGACGGCAGACTGGAATAACAGGCTTCAGGAGACGAGACGGCAAATGAGGAGGGTACTTTTTAGTGGAAAGTGAAGAAGAGAAATGAGAAAGAGGGAGCCCAAAGAAAATGTCAGGGAGTGGTGGTGTTATAATACTCGAGACTGGTCTTGAGACTATTGTCTGAAGAACGCTTTTGTAATGGTTGAAGTCTCATCTCTGAATAAGACACGTTTCAAACACAGAGGCAGCGTTGAGAAAAAAAGTATTCACTAAGTATTTTTTTAAAGATTACATAATGCTGTTACCACAACAAAAGTAACGTGTTTGGGTTATTTTCATAACTTTTGGATTATTACTCTTGTTCAGTGTTGTCGGTTGAATATCCGTGCTTATTTACAGAGTGGACTATAAATAACATGCACAAGTAGTAAAGACATTTTGACAGGTTTATGTTTAATTGGCCATAAAGATGCAGTTATTGTTACTGTTTTTTTTTTTTATATAACCTGCTGTCGTGTTATCTAGCATGCAGGACAAGCTGACGTTTTGTGGGGGACCTAAACCAAACCAATATGTTTTAATGCCTTTATTTTAATGTATCCCGAATATGCAGAGTTTATGTTGTGTTTAAAAACAGGGACATAAACTGCTTAGTTTCAGTGTCTTAGCTGAACTTTTAAGTGTGACTTTCCCTCACACTTGAGTAACACATCGGCATTGTGATTGGTCAAAGAGAGCCAAAACTAAACTGGAAGGACAATACATTTTTGAACAAGTACAGGACTTTGGGGCTTAATTTCTGTCTGTGGTGGTAGTTTTTTCTCAGGACTGTAATAACTGGGATAATGTTACTTTATTTTTAAATCCTGATTGTGGAGGCTGGTAGTTTGGCCCTTTGGTCATTGTGCAATAAAATCTCTAAAACGAAGCATTTTATTATCCATCCATCTTCTGTTCTTAAAACGTCTACAATATCATTCAAGTCTAGTGGAGATGTTGAAGAAATATGAACACTTAACACAAATACCACAAAGAGAAAAAAGTGTATATATACAAAACAACCACTTTACATTTAAGTAAATTTATGTACATATTAAATAGTTTAGTCTTTAGTTTTCATAGGCTTCTTGGAAAAGTGCTGGAAGCTATTGCAGTAAAGCTTTGGAGTTAACAAATGAATTTGAGCAGATGCAAATGAAGTCCTCTTTAAAGTCAGCATTTCTTCAGTCAACACTGTGGAACAGAAAAGGAAGTCAAAGGAAAAATGAAAAGCTGAAATGTTAACAGGAAAGAGTGGCTTAAAAAGAATAGTGAGTGTTTTTTTCAAAGACAGACTATAAGGTCCAAAGCCACGTGTTATAGGCTCCAGGAGTGCACTTGAGCATTGATCTTGGCTCAGAGGCATCTGGAAGAGAGCATCACAGAACCTTATTGCAACACATTTTTGCAATGTGTGCTATGTTCAAAGAGGACTGTCTGGACAGTTACCATCTGTAAAAGAGTCAGTGCCAGTGCTAAGGTAATCTACATTTCTCTGATAATGACAACTGGCTGAAGATATTTTGAACCAACAGTTACAGCCGAACATAGTGTACGAAATGGTTCATAGTGTGTTTTCACCTCAGACATTTACATATTTTTATTCTTTGATAACCTATTTTAGAGTTTCATGCATTTCTGACCTTTTTATCTTAAAGAAAGTAGATTAATACATGTATTTTTTGTTCATTATAATGTCAGACTTTAAAACCTCAATACCTCATAACTTCTCAGAACGAGGAGAAAACCATGTAAGACTAAGGAAATGTTAGTAGTTATCTATCAGAAAAAACACATTTAGAGCCCCTTATTTCAAGTGGCAATACTTTTTGTTCCATCCCACTTCAGACAAAGTGAGCACTGCTGGATAAGACATCATCTGACATATTTCCACTGGATGTGTTTCTAGACAACAGCATGCCCAACTGAGCTTAAAAAAAATACATCACAAACCATCATATATGTCAAAATGTTCTACAAAAACAAATGTAAAGAACAGTTTAGAAAAAGTGCAGTGCGTGAGAAAAAAAGTGATGATGAAATGGATACGAGCACAGACAGAAAGTGTGACACTGCACCACTTTGCAGCAACAGCACTGTCTGTGTAGCTCAGCGTCTGTCTCGCTGCCTGTCTCTTCATCCATTTGCAGGCCTTTCGGTACCGGCTGGTTGGTTGGATGAATGACTGACTGGTCGGCTGGCTGGAGGCATGCAGCAGTGTCCCCGAAGCTTTGCCCTTCCCTCCACCTCCATCTGTCTGCCGTCTCTCTCCCTCTCTGTCTCGCAGCAATGCAGCATGAAGTTGGTCTAGATTACAGAGAATACTTATGACTTGGCTTGTTTTTTTTTTTTAAAAGTATCGCCTTTAGTGATGCTGTTTCTCGAGCCGCGCGGTAGTAAACAACATTTGAATGCCTCTGTCGTGTGTGAAAAAGATGAACTGTGGTCTTATTTGGCATTGTCTTTTCTCTTAAAAACGCTGTATTATAAAATCCTCATCTTTTATTTGCAGCCACTGTCTCCTTCGTTACTCGTCTAACCTTGAGTCTGTCCTTTTATTCCCCGCTCACAGCGCTGCGTAAACTTAGTTTGACAATGAGCACGGTACAAATAAAGTTATCATTACCCCCCCCCCACATTCAAATCGCCCCCGACAAGATTAAAACACATTTCATTGAGGTTGAAAGCACTGCGACGCTTAGAGCGACAGATAGCCCATAAAGCACATCAACGCATCTCTGCATCCTCTTTTGCTTGTGCATTATTATCCCTAGAGTGAAGGGGAAGATAAATGCCACTGAGACACGTACGGAGACTTATAGGCCGATAAAGAGGCCATAATGTATCTGACCAAGTGTCCTTCTTCCTCCACTGGGTCATACCTGATTATCTTCACCAGGGAATGGACCGTTATATAGCTGTCAGACAGGATCGTCACAGTAAACAGGGCCCAGTTTTTGAAAGTACTAACATTTGTTGGCCGTGCTACTGCAATGCAGCAGTGTGTCGTCCTCTCTGCTCCTCTGCTCCCGCTCCCCGTCTCTCACTCTCCTGTGCTCTGCTGGAGGGAAGTCTAACACTCACCGCAACTAGAACCTGTTGTGGGATTTTGTGTAAGTATTGCCCTTTTTGTGTTTGTCTGTGCGTTTGAAGGGAGAAACGGCAGGGAGATGTGAAATCCTGCAGAGATAAGCCAGGTTAAATTGTGCGTACATACTATAAGCAGAGAGCAGAACACTTTTCTCCTCCTCCTTCCTCTTATTGAATGCATGCACAACAGTCTGTCATGTTAAATCACTCTTATGGCCTATAACTCTGCCTTCAACTACACTAGAAGTAATCATCTGTGGCTGGGTTGCACTAAAAAGGTGTGGATAACTACAAACAATGTCTCCGCTTAATCATTTTAATTACATAATTACAAGGCTCTAATGTGGCAGTGAAGCTGTCAGATCATCATCTAATAAATGTCAAAAGGTTTTGGTCGTGTACACGCCTTTTAATGTAGATTTCTCACTGTAAATGTCATCGGTCTCTGAAACGATTGGTTGAGTATGTGGCTGGTTGAGTAGATGTGGGCCAGTGCACCGTGCAAACTCTTCCTGTTTGTTTTATTGTATACAATTATCCAAATGTGACAAATACCCTGCCTTTTTCTCAAATGTTCTGTAGTCGCTCCTTTGTATTGTGTGAGCTGTATTGTTATGAATAGAAAACAATGAAATAAATGTACCTTAAGGCTGTTACTATGCTAACCTCAGTGCTCCTGATAAAACTTGGATGTCTACAGTGACTAACATGTTTCTTTGACAGCTCAGAGTAAAATGTCCTTTATGAATCCTTCAGAGTGCTGTGGTTTTTTGTGTTACCTATTAAAAGTATTATTATTCCTTTTTTTTATCAAACTTGGTAAAATGTTGCTTTGCGATGACACTGGTTGCTCAAGGGTAATGGCATGACAACTATACAACTTTTAAGTCTTGAATACATACTGTTTATAGATATACTTCAAGACCCAATAACTGTGTAACTGCCTTATAATACTCCAATCAGACCTATCCAACCTATCTTGTCTAGGAAAAAGTAATGTTGATTTAAAAAAAAAAAATGGAAATATGTATTTTGCTTCTGTCCTGTCCTTGCATGTCTGTGGGCACCTCAATAATAGAGAACCATGTGAACATTTGGAGTATGGAAAACATGCCATGACCTGAAGAATTGAGAACCTATCCATCTTCGTCACTCCCAAAGACAACCTCAACATCTTCCTGCTCTTGTCTTTTCCTCAGTGCTTCAGTGCCTCTGGTCTACACTACTGTCCCATACGCCTTCCCCTTTTATTCTTGCTGGCACTCTTTTATCACACATGACACTTTTCTCCACCCATTTCATCCTGCTTCATGTGCCTCTTCACCTCTTTTCCACACTCTGGACTCTGAACCTTCTTGACCTCTGCTCCCTGTAACCTCAACGTTCCACTTGGGTCCCTCTTCATTCACACATGTGTATTTTGTCTTGCTGCAGCTACCTTTTATTCCACTTCTTTTCCTGCACACTTTTTTGTCACCTCCTCTCGCTCCAGATCACAATGTCTGGCTCGACCGTCATGATTCTTGGCTTCAAATGCAGCTCCAACACTTTACAAAAATATGTTTCTAACAATTTGAATTGAACAAACCTTAGTTTCTGTCAACATTAATACCAATGAAGAGTTTATTCTTTAGCCTGAAGTTGAGTTTTGACTCTTAAAAGTTGGGCACACATACATATTTCATGTAAAAACAAACCAAGTAGTCTATTGCAAAGGTAGGCACTTTTTTGTTCATAAAGAAAAGAGCACTTTACAATGATATAACGTAGAGTATACTACAGGTAACAATACCCAGGCTCGGGTCAGGCTTGTGGCAGTGTGATAGGGTAGAAGGGCACAATTTTTGCTTTGGCACGGCACAGATCGACCCCAGTGTGACTGCATCATAAAGTTTTAAGAAACAGACTTTTAATCTCTGAGCAAGTATGTGTAAAAGTGCTCACTAAAACTTTCGTTTGAATGGACCTTAATGCTAATAAATTGGCTATACACCTGACTTACATCACTTTAACCACCAGAAGTCAAGGACAAAAAAAACTTTTAGTGAGAAAAAAGAGAATAATCTTGCCTTGAGTTCAAGAAACAAATTTTCATTGTGTGGTTGTCTGGGCTCAAAGAAAAATACCTATAATTTGTCCAATTTCCCAGAGCCTCTGATCATCATATTTATCAAGAAAGTGCACCAGCCTGGGTATTCGTGCCTCTAATGTATATAAAGCACTGTGCGCTCCAACTCTTTGCTGGTTAATCTGTTTATGTGCAGGGTGCAAGGCTTGTGGAAGTATTGAGTCATTAATTCAAGTCACAGGTAAAAGCAGGAAAAGTCTGGGAGTCTCGACTTATGCTTGATTGAAGTCCACACCTCGGCTCTCTAACTCGTTCAGCCCGATCTTCCGGCTGTAGCTGGAGGTCACGGTGTCTTCAGCCCGATGTGTTGTCTCCCACCCACCGCTGTCTGCTCATTCCTCCCTCGTTGTTTGCTACTTTTCTCTCTGGCCTTTTTTTTATTCTCATTATCTCTGTCTCAGTCCCTGTTTGGCGCACTCTGTCACTTTCGCTCAGCCTCACTCTGTCATTATTCTGCCCACATGTCTAGACTGAAGAGAAAACTTTTGCCGCTTGCGTGAGTGAAAACGCTGTGTGCTGCTATATACTTTATAATATGGCGGACTTAGTTTGTGTGTGCGATTGTGCTTTGTTGAGTGCTACAGGTCAAAGTTCGACCTTCTTTTTCAGCCGCAGAGTGGGTTCAGATTGAGTCTAGACCTGTGAAAAGAAAACGCAACATCCACACATCATCTGCTGTGACTAAATGACCATCGCAGCTGTATACGCTTTCACCTTTTTTTGTTAAAAGTGGATTTTTCTTTCTTTTTCAGATTTAATTACCATGTCTCATAAATGTTACTTTTATGACCAGCAATTCAGCAGCACTTTACCATATCTCTTTATTCCAATATATCCTACAAAGGAACATTTGCCGCAGTTCTTTTAAGTTAAAACACAGTGTGTGATATAGAGCTGTTGGAGGATTCATTTATGTAGTTGTATATCGTAAAGGCACAGCTGTAATGTTGTGAATCCTTGTGGTATGTTTTCATACAGGTGATGGATGTTTCTCTCACTGTATAGAGCAATATACGTCGCTGTCTTTGCACCACAGGATAATGTACCAGGAAGCTGTAAAATCCTGCAATTGTCTTTGAATAAGTTAAGTATGGACATAAACCTAATCGAGTTGAACAGCTGCAAAAACTTTTTTTTTTTTATTTTCAAATACTTGCTTTTCACTTTTTATAGAAAGAGTTTTGGGGTTTTAAATCAAGACCACAATATTACAGTTATTTATTTTTCCATTTTACACTCTTTTTTTTAATTATTTTAATTAAATAAATATTCATCTAACTGTGCCTTCTCTTGGAGTTGGTATTTAAGTGTCTCAGTCCCTGAAAGTTTCCTGGTCTTATCATGGTCTTGGTTAAAGTGGTCTTACAACACAGATAATGTTGCACATTTTCACTTGGGGTGTTTTAAATATGTCATAGTTGATTCCAGATCAGCGGACGCTGTGTTCCTGATTACATCCCATGAGTGACATTTTCAAAAAGTGATTAGTTTTACATTTTTTTTTCCTAAATAGTCTTATAAAACCTTAACATTTTGGATTATAGCCTGTGTCAGTGCTGGATTATGTGCTCTCATTAAGAATACAGCTTCTGTTAAACAATGAAATGAGATTGTAAAACTGTAGCATATGTGAGGCATAAAGAAATAAATGTTCACCTTTTATGTTGCATTACAATGTTTTGGGAAATCATTCATCTTCTTCCTCTTATTGGTGGGTGGAGCCTATCCCAGCAGCTTTGTTCTGGAGCTGGGTACACCCTGGACAATGGCCCATTAATGGCATTCAATTCACTGGGGCAATTTATTTTCACCAATTCATGTGTACATGCAGGAGCATTAATCGTGTTTAGAAAATTAAAGACTGTAAATATTTATGTTAATGTATTTAAACATTTTCCTTCCTTTTTCCTACACACTTAACTGAAAAATTTACAGCTTACTGTTGTCCACACACTTTTTTTTCCTCGTGCTTTTTAGCTTGAGTTGTTCTTAACAATACAATGATTTCAGTGTGTATAGGATTTATTTCTGTTCAGAAGTAGCAATAAATTACCCCTTTGCTCGACTGACAGCATGTGTTTTGCCCTGTTTGTATTTCGTGCTGCCATCTGTCGTAATGGACCACTGGAAGACTAATGGCAATGAAATGGATGCATTAGACTGCCTTACTTATTAGCCCAAATGGAAAAGTTAAGCTACACGTTCCATTCTCTTCTTATTGGCTCCAAAAAGTTTTTTTCTAGAAGCAACAAATTAAATTACAGCATATGTAGCCTGATGCTAAAGGGTTAAGAGAAGGCATCTGGACATGGTTTGGAAGCAGAAGGCGTTTCTTCCTTCATCCAAGGGATTCTGAAGTAGACTGGTCTGTGAAATGAATTTATATCCCTTAGAGGATGTGGATAAACCAGGTATTATACTCCTCCAGAAAGTTGATGGTTTGTTGTTCTGGTGGAACTGTCTCTGTCTGGACTTTAACACACAGGTGACAGATTGTGCCTCAGCCCCATCCTCTGTTTAATGACGGCTGTTCTACTTGAACAAAAATAGCTTTTTTCACTCCGCGTTCAAACCACATGGACTCCCTGGCCAAGATTTGGACATTTCTGTCCCAAAAGGAGTGACCACTCTCTTTTAAATGGAGGTGCACTACTGACTCAGGTCCACCAGGATTGGGTCTTCTGTGCTGATACGTCCTTCTGTGACGCAGTTGCTTGGTTTCACCCACATCGTTATCACATACAGTCTGATGTAAAGTCACACTTGAACTTTTCTTTAGTTGACTTTGCCACATGTACAAAAGATGCAGACTCTAAATAATATTTCCTTCAAAGTGTCTAAGTTGAATAAGTTACCAAATATAGGAAATCATTTAAAATCACAAGAAAATATGAAAAATACATAGAATAAATACAAATCATACACTTACCTCGTTCTGTCTTGTATTACTCTGTCTTGTCTACATTAATTGGCTCATAAATGAGTGTCTGCGGCTCAGCTAAACCCCTGTAGTAGCTTTGGAGAGCTGCTGCTTTGTTATGTCTGTGGTCCACACACTCAGACAGGACACTGATGAGAAACCCGACCTTCACGACAGTACAGGAGGTGTGTGTGCGGACGTCTGTGGCAGGATGACAGCACAGTGTGTTATAGGACTCGTCAGGAACGTGTTGAGGGTGGGATTGGATGTGTAATAAGTCTGCACAGAGGGAGGACAGCAGCTGACAGGACAGTTTCTCTGAGAGCGTTAGTTACTATTTTACTCCCGTATTTCCTTAAAATTCCATCTGGAATTTACATCTACAAGGTACATTAACCAGATTTTCTTTGATTTATTAACCTTTTTTGCAAATATTTTTGGGTGGTAGCTGGTAAATAAAACCAGAACCTTCTGGGAGACAAAGTTTACAAATCACTTTTTTCCATTTTCCAATAGACTAACATAAAATAAGCCTCTAGTTATGTGTTTATAGTTTTACAAAAGGGGTTGTTTTTTGTATTTTTCCTTGTGGTTCTTGCTTAACATAGTCCCAAGTGATTTCCAACAGTTGAACCCAACAAGGATTTTAAATAAGCATGTATCTTTTACTCATTTCTGATTCAATAATAAGTTAAAATTTAGAGACTGAGTAACTGAAAGGCCGTCCTTAGCCATAAAACATTGTTCCCTCTCTGAAGCTGCTGTATTCAGTTATAGCGTGTAAAACAATGTTACACTGTGAAAAAAAGAATGACTACAGAATGTCTGTGACAAAGAACTCAATGTAAAACTGAATTATACAGACTTTGCTGCTGACACGACAAGTAGACATTCTCTAAACTGAGACAAAATCTGATGAGTCAAGCTCTGGGAACATAAAGCAGAGGTTTGCACCAGATTCAAATATATTTTTTCCAACAACATGGTACAAAATTATATTGTCAGTATATTTGTGCTCATTTCATTATGTATTTTCTTCCCGCTTCAGTTTGCTTTCAAAACATTTTAGGAATTAGCTTCTGTCCATGTCCATAAACTGCAGTTGTAGTGTTAAGTAAATATGTTCAGTGTGACTAAACTGTGTTTGTTGTGTGACACCTAGTCATTTAAGTTTAAGATTAAATAACCACCAATCCCAAAAAAAAACCTTGACTCCAATGTAAAAATAAATTTTGTTTTAAGTGTGACCGGACACCTACAAAATACAGTGAATTATTATTTGTTTGTAAATTCATGCATGTATATTTGAATTAGAGTGAGAATGGTTGTCTGTCTCCAAGTTTTAGCCCTGCGATTAACTGTTTTTCCAACATATACCTGATGCCCAAAGCAACTGGGATAGGCTTCAGCGCCCTGTGACCCGTAACAGAAGATCAGAGGTAGAAAATGAATGTGTTTGGACAAAATGGACGTATGTATGGATGTGTGTTCTTTCCTGCAGTGTTGTCTATAAAATAAATCTGTGGCAGCACCAATAATACAATTTAAGTGACATACAGTATATTAACACACAAACCACATTTAAGTGAAAAGATTAGGGATTTACTGATACTTGAGTACTTATTAAATAAAATATGCTAATATTTAACCATATTTAAGTTTTAGTTATCTATTTATCTTGTATTTAAGGAGCGAGTTCTCTTTTCACTTTAGTAAAACAAGATTTGTAGTTTGCTTTTTTCCACCCACTTCTTTTCTCTTTATGCTGGTCTTTGTCATTTTCTGTACTCTATTTCCAAACAGTTGGCATTATTTTATTCACATTGCAATAAAGTGGAATACTTATACAACAATATCAGATCAAAAGAGTTCAAGTTAAAGAGGACTGAAAAATTACTCACTCATAAAAATTATTTTATTCTAAGATCCTTTAAACCTTGAAAATTGCAATAAGTGCATAAAAAGTACTTGCGATTGCTGTGAGAACACGTGAATGAGCCCTGGTATGATCTCCATGCACATTATTCTCACCCTATTTGTCAAACATTGATTATAACTATAGCCACGTCTATGTTGCCTTTTCCAACTAAGCCCCCATTAAACTGAGAAGACTCTGCAAACAGGTAAACAATTATTCAAAATCCCCTTTTATAAAATTGCTACAAAATCAAATAAACCTGGATTTGGTGTCTGCTGTTTCGTCTGAGACTCAATTTACAGCAAAATCTCTTCGAAAGCCCATATTTATGATAATATTTTCAGACGCTGCACACCTTGCTCGAGTCCGTCTGTTGAGAGGAGACACGTTCCAATAAAAATCCATATGGCTCCCTCTTGTGCACAGTGAAATTATAAACAACACTTCTTCCCCCAAATTGTGAGACCTGCTGTGTTTACACAAAGCAGTGGCTGTTAATTCCTTTGCAACGCTGATACAGATTTATTTAAGTTGATAAACGGATTGACACAAGCAGACAAATTACACCTAAGCATTGATTATTTATGAACTGCCGCAGTGATTGTCAAACACACCCATTCTCTGCTGACATTAGACATTTATGAATAACTATTGGACTATGTTTTGCCGATGTGCCTTTGTGCCTGTGTTTAAATTAACTGAAATGTTTTTATTGACTCAACTGGTGGGACAGGACCCCAGAATGGGTCTCGGACATGTTCTTACTAGGACTTGTGATCTGTGGTTTAAAAATATCTGGAAAATAGTGAGTTACATATGTATATGTATAACCCTTTTTATGACAAATATGTTCACAAAATGCTGTTTACTGGCTGTTCCATCCATATTCTTCCACTTATCTGGAGTTCAAAGTTCAAAGTTTCTTTATTATCCCTCTTGGGTAAGTTATTCTTGCAGCATCATGCTCCTTAAAAACATACAACATAAAAGTACACATCAACAACAACCCAAGAGCAGAATCAACAATGGAAATCACTAAAATCACAAAGATAACAAAGTGCAAAATGGAATTAAAAACATGAACAAATAAAGTGTGCAAACAAGCAGTTATTTTTGTGCAAAATTTGTTCGGTATTTGAAATTACAAAGTGCTATGTGCCTTTGAAGTGCCTCACAGCTGTTGGTAAAAACATGTTCAATCTTTTTGCCCTACAGCCCAGACCGCTGTAGCGCCCCCCAGAGGGCAGCAGCTGAAACTCCCTTCTGAGGGGATGGTCCTGGGACTGCGCTATAGCACCAGCCTTCCTCTGCACCTGTCTGCTGTAAATGTCCCACAGCTGAGCCTGACTTCTCCCTGAAATCTTACTGGCCACTTTGACCAGACTACCTAGTCTGTTTTTGTCAGTGAGAGGCTTCCAAACCAGGCAGGAATACAGAAGGATAAAACTGATTCAATAAAAGCACCATTTCACTTGATACATTAAAACTGTTCATTTGCCAGGCAGCAGTCTAAGTAGAGACTTCCCACTCCCTAGACACTTCCTCCAGCTTGATAACAAGGCATCCCCAGGCCAGCCGAGAAACCCAAGTCCTCCTGTGTGTCTCAGGTTTTCCATGGGGCCTCCTCACGGTGGGACAGGCCCAGAACACCTCCCCAGGGAGGTGTTCTGGGGGCATCCAGAACAGATGCCCGAGCCACCTCAGCTCTACGCCGAGCTCCTCCCTAGTGACTCTAAGGCCCAACCACCCTGCGGCAAAAAACTCATTTCGGCCACCTGTATTAGGGATCATGTCCTTTCAGTCATGACCCAGAGCTCATGTCAATATATGAGAGAAGGAACGCAGCTCGACCAATAAACTCAGAGCTTCACCTTGCAGCTTAGCTTCTTCTTCACTTTATGAGCATTTAGGCTACACAGGCTAAAAGCTGCACGTCACAGGTCGCTATAACACAGTGTAGTGGGAATCACATGGTACCATATAGAACAATAAAATGTGATTTCCATTTAGACTGTGATAAAGGTATAATCACATTACAGGGCAGATATTAATTTACAATAAATCATGATGTCTGTAAGAATGTAGTGATTGCCCTAATTGGAAAAAAATAACTTAGATCTGCCTGACGGGATTAGCCTACACATCACTAAACCTACAAAACATACATTAACGTAAAGTGAAGATCAACATTAAGTTTCATGGATATTCCACGAATACATAAAGTAACACACACAGTATACACTTCTTCAACCTGCAATCCTCCTTCTGCTGTACTTTTTTAATTAGCCCATGTCAAAACTCGACTCTCTTGGTGCTATTAGGGAATGATTGGTGATGGAAACCGTCATTCCTGAAGCACCAGAGTAAACACGCACTTTGTCGTGTAATAAATATTATAATTTAGAGAAAGTCGGAGTGATTTATGGTTTTGCCTTGTGGCTACGTCTCTCTCTTTGCTGTAGCGCGGGGATCGTTGAGCGAAGTCTAACAGCCACCTGTGAACATTACTGAGCTGCTGTCTGCGTCTGAACAGGCTGTAAAACATTTGAGCATAAGGAAGACTGCTACTCATACTCCTCAGGCTGTTGGACAAAGAAATGGGCTGTAGGATAAGATATTTGTCAAAAGACTATGGACAAGGTCTTTTATCTCTGTAGGTAAAATGTTCTCTGTGGATATGTGTGTTACGCGGTTGGTTTGGTCATTATTTTTAGCATATCTCTTACACCAGGTACGAGCACCATTAGTGGCTTTCCTGAGTGGTACTAAGGGAGTCTCCGTCTCTTTATATTTCTGAGACTGACATTTAAAATCATAATCAGGAAATAGATGTTTGTTTTCAGACCATTGTGTTGGCCTACACATACACTGTGCATAACCTGCAAAAGAATATCATTTATAAATGACCTGTTGCTTTAAACAGCTCTGGAAAAAATTAAGAGACCGCTGCAAAATTATCAGTTTCTCTTTCTCTTTTTTCTTTTACTATTTATAGGTTTGTGTTTGGGTAAAATTAACATTGTTGTTTTATTCTATAAACTACTTTCCCCAAATTCCAAATAAAAATATTGTAATTTGGAGCATTTGTTTTAACTACTACTAATACTAATGTTTTAACTTAGGAAGAGTTCTTAAATCAACATTTTTGTGGAATAACCCTGATTTTGAATCATAGCTTTCATGCGTTTTGGTTTGCTCTCCACCAGTGCTCTCTTAATTTTTCCCAGAGCTGTATTATTGTGTGCTCTTATATGTTGGAGAGCATTAAGCTCAGGTGCAACAGTTGTTGAAATGTCAAAATAAGTTGAAATCGTCTAACCATTACAGTTCTGGTCTGAAGATCTTATTACTAGATAAAAAAACAATTCTTCTGTTAATCAAGTGCACTTTCTTTCCAGTAGATAACAATGATAAACATGTACTCTCATACAAACTCTTGCACTTATATTCTCTCTATTATACTACTTAGCTTCAAGGTGGCACTTGGAAAGTGAAATAATGTTTGAGAATTAGTGCCTTAGAGAGATAATAGAATGAGTTCAATTCAAATTAAGAAAAAAAGTCTTCTAGAAGCACCTGTTCAAGATGGAGACCACATTAAAAGTCTTCACCAAAATAGCCACAAATGAAATACAGCTTGAACTGCAGTTATAAATTGTGTGTCTGGCCAAAAGATGGAGCAAAAAGAAAGATATTGTAAATATAGTTATATGGTTATTACAATGGTTATTTCTGTATCATGAAGTATGGTTGTCCAGATACTGACTAGTTCTTTGTATGGAGTCTGTTATACTCATCTGACCTCCTCTGACACTGTCATAGGAGTACTTGACTCACTACAGTGTGAGTTTCTGTTTCCTTTTTTTTTCTATAACCAGCACTGCTCAGAAACTATTACATTTTACAAAAGTAAAGCGAACTGCAATGATCTAAACGACTCTGCTCCACAGAACATAGTCTGTTCCACAGAACCCTCTGGGAGGGCTCCTGCTGAATGCGTTTGCTTAAAGGGCAGGTACTTTTAATGAAACTCTGGTGAGTGATTGGATTTATGAACTGCAGTTTTATCCAATCAGAGTTTATGTTTTTAACGGTAAAAACCTAAACCATGCCCAGAGCTGTCAGTGCTGCCACATCATTGGACACAACGAGCCGTTAAGGCCAGGGTTCGGACCTTGAAGACTTTCCAGTTCCAGTTCAGTGAAGCAGTTCAAGATGGATTTTTTTGTCCAGCTGCAGCGCAAGGATAATGATGCTCTGTTAAAGAGTCAAGTGAATTTAAACTTGGCCTAAACTAATAAAAGTATTTAAAAAATAAACAACGCTCTGAAGTCTGTTTAGAGTTCCTAAATACTAGGTACTCTTTACTGTCTAGTCTTAAGTACTCTATTTTTACTTCTTGTATTTATAGAGTGGTATCAGGACAATGTGAAGATCTACTTTTTAAATACTTATTTTTTTAAGCTCTTACAATGTTCTTGTTCTTACATGCCGGGCTTGTGTGGTGTGTGCTACATTTTTACAGCAAGAAAACATTTGAAAACCACATGGGTGCCTATATTTACAGACCGTTTGTACAATTTGTACGTTACTTAAGTGTCCAGTAGGATATGGCACAGTTACCCTTTACTCTTTGAAAGTTTGTCTTGTGTATGGTCTTTATGGCAGGTTGACGGTAGTGTCTGAGTTTATGAAATTTACCATGACAGACAGATCAAATCAAAGAGAAGACAAACTATATACCTTAACACAATAGGACTGCAATAAACCTGGAGAAATAGATTTGAAGTGGGCTCTGGGTTCCAGTTATGTGCCCTCTGTGAGCCGTTACATTGCCACTGTGGACAGCTGTCAAGATTTAGACAGATGTGTCCAGCTGGTTTTTTAGACAAAAGTCACATGGGTAAAGTTCATGCTGCATGTCTCAGTTTTAATGTTATGTTTGAATGTTTGTTCAGATTATGGCTTCACAATCGGGTTTGTTGTGTGAACATTAGTCAGATGATAAGATGTGGTGTCTCCTTAAATACTTAAGTCTCTGTTGTGGCCATTTTGAGTCCCTTTTGATTATGTAAGGACATACAGTAGATTTAGTTATAATGATTATAAAATAGTTCTGGTTGTAGTTTCTAGTGTGCAGTTTTTTATGAATAGTGCCGAGTGACTCCAAAATAGCTGGCTTTCCCTTATGCTGGATTGATAGTTAAAGTGAAATGAGTGACTAAAGTGATCAACAGCTATTTTCTTCTATGGGCGCTCACATTAAGAAGCGCCAAGTGACATGGGCAACGCAATTAACGTTTATACAGTGACCCAAGAGGGTATATTAATGTAACAAAGGTCAGCTTAATGCAACTGAAGTGACAAGTAATCACAGAGAAAGATTATGTACTTGCATTAATTTCAGATACACATTTCTTAAACTTAGACTTGCTTCTCCTCCTGTCACAGTTGAATGCTAATTATACCTCCATCGTGGAATAACGCTGGTGGGGTTATCTACAGTTGGGTTCTCACGGTATAAGAGCACACACATTAATGTCTGCTGTGTCTCCTCGGCCTGTTGTGTGTTGACGAGTTGACAGGAGCCGCTATCAGTCTGTAATCAAACCCTCGCTGGCGGTTCGTGTTCACACACTGGAGCATGCACATGTATGCACCAGCACACTGTATACACAACAGTCCACGACACAAAGGGGTTATTGTGCCAGGGGGTGTGTTTGTCATCAGGTGTGCTCTGTATGAATCACACACTCCAACAGTCTTTTTTTTCTTTTTTTTTTGGAAAAAGATGAGTATTTGAACCATTAAAAGACAGATTCAACCAGATTAGGGTTAACCTAATCTATCCCATTGTTATTTTTACAGTGTTTCCAAAGTAGTTCCCTTAGGTTCAATCCTTAGACCCTGGCTCTTTTTTCGGTATTTGATTTTGATCCAAAAATAAGAATAAAACTAAAAAGACAACATATGACTGCTCTGTAGTCTTCTGATTAGTTGCTGAAAATTGCTGTGAGTCATACATTTCATTAATTATATTAAAAATGTTTTGAGGTGTAAACACTTGCACGTTTTATTGTGTATTGTTTAGAATTTTTGTTTTCCAGGTTCATGTGCAGTCATAAAGAAGATCTGGACATTGATTTAGATTTATCCCAATATTCTTGCCCCTTATGTTTTTTATCTGTCAGACTTTGGGGTCTAAATTTGTTTGAGACTGGATAAACTATGAATATTTCCCCTTCTGTAAAACAACTGGGAATTTAAAATTTGTGTTTTGACCCTCTGGGGCTGCTGTAGTTTGAGGTGAAGGGGAGTTTTAACCAAAGCAGTGAGTTTGTATAAACAATTCAAGGTAATGGCTACAGATAAGCTCTGTATAACAAACTTAGAAATATAACTGTATCTACGTTAATACTTTCACAAGGAATGAAAAAATGCTGTTCTAAAACACTGTTAGTGTTATCTCACATCATCGTTAAAAACACTGGGACATACAGTTGGGGAAGGATTTCAGACTTGACACAGTGTCAATCAAAAATACACAGTCTATTGTTTGAAGGAGATCACAGCAACACCTCCATGTAATCGACACCTTAGACTTTTATTTATATTTCGTCTCTTTTGTTTTCTTTTGAATCCTGCCACACCCTGTGCTTTGGCCTCGGTGAGAGTCTGGGAGAAGAACAGGAGAGAACCACACAGTGAGAGACAACAGTAAAGAAGGAAGAGCGTATACTATAGGGAGAGAAAGACAAACAGAGATAAAGAGACGGCACACAGTGGAGGAAGGTGTGGAGACACAGCCGTCTCTGGTATCCAACAGATGGTGGTGTTATTGGTGCAGACGGCTCTTCTCTCACCGAAAAGCCCTCAGAAAACTCTATAAAACACTTCAGGGCCTCGTGTTTTTTCACTTCATCAAAGTTAAATGAAAGACAAAAATTGCATAAAATGTGGGACTGGTTTTAAAAGTCTGTATTGTGTTGTGATGTTAATTTAAAACTTGGTTTGGCATTACATGTGAGTCCTTACAGAATACCAATAAAAAATTTAAATAGGAGTTGACTCACGGCACATTTTTTTTGTAATTTGGTGATAGAGGGATGTAGGATGCTGAATCAAACATGGTTGATGGAGAAACAAGGCAATAGTGATGTTACCCACTGAAAATGGTGATGTGCCATCCTGACATTTTATGTAAAAACCAACAATCTAAGACAAATCTGAGGCCAACTTTAACATGAACCATATAGTTCCTAGCTTTGCACTGTACATCGAATCTTAAGAAAAAGTATATTTTTAAATCTCAGGATATGAATACAGTGACATACAGTTGATACAGTAGTTAAAGTGTTAGCTTGACCAAAAGTATAAACATTAAATTTAGATTTTTATTTTATTTTTTGATAAAGACTGAAGACTATTCAAAAGTGTTAATCTGGTGTTTACCAACAGGGTATTATATCCCCTGCATGAGTTTTGAATGATTTTTGACACATTTCGACTGTTTCTGTACCAATAATCGTATTTCTGTTTGCCTTATTGTGTCATCACAGGTCAGTGTTTGTGTTAGCTATAATCACTGTCTTTCACTGAGAGAGAAAAAGCACTTGGAGATTTGGTCCTGAAGGTCGTTCAAATAAGAAACGCTGCGATTTGGTCCTGAAGGTTGTTCAAACAACAAACGCTGCTTGCGTTTTTGTCTTTCACATTCCTATGGTTTGACTTGTTCTCATGAGGGAGTTTTAGTTAAATAGGCCATTCATCAGCTCTTCTGGTTCTGTTTTGCACACAAAGGCTATAAAAGTGTGAGTTCAACCCCGGAGATTTGGCGAGAAGTGAAACATCTCCTGAATTGCGCTCCCAGCTCGTCTAATCAGCCTCATTCTTCCAGACACGATCTCTCCTCAGGGCTGCGTCCCACGTCTTCCTCTCGCGTCGATGAACCTCATTGTCAGTGCTCACCTGAGACAGCGCGCTCACTGGAAACATTTATGCCTGTTTACCAGACAGAGTGCTCTTTAGATGGAGTGAATATATGATGCGTCCCAGCTGTTCAGACGTAAACTGTTTAGGTTCCTATCCATAAACGCGCACTGTTGGCTTCAAGCACGGATCGCTCCTTTGTGCTGTGATTCCTTTTCAATTGATCTGGAGAGCGCCAGCTGAACACAAATTGCTAGACAGAGTTTAGAGGCATAAAAATACTCCTGGGACACATACTGGAGCGTATAGATGAGAGACAAAATGAATGTTGAATAACCTCCACTGGGAAATTGCACCATTGCTGCAAGAAGCTAAATCAAAGTCAAGAATCAACAGATGCACGCAACACTCTGAGAAAACTTTAAATACATCAATAAGAAATATCAATTACATATCAATTTATGTAAAAGAACAAAAGGGGTTTTATATCTGTCTTAATCAGTATTTTAATATATGCTGTTTTATTTATAAAGATGAGACAAAAAGTGTCATAAAGTCAAAAGGTTTGGTTGGACAACTTCAGAGTGAGATACTCATGTTACCCAGGTCAGATATTCCTCAGGGCCCCTAGTGTCTACAGCAGCTACTTTGTGCAAGAAATATTGTACTTTGTTAAGTAATACAACACAATACAAGAATAAACTGAGCATAATCAAATGTAATGTGCTCACACATTCACACAGTAATGTATTACAACCAATGACAGAAGCTCTTGGGTTGCCATGAGTGTAAATATATATTGGGGAGCTTCCTGAAGTTAAGAGCAGAAATGATGGCAAAATGAGTAAGCTTTGAGTATGGTCTACGTTGTGGTGTCTTGACATCGGGTCAGTGAACCTACACAGTCACATGGTTGTTATAATAATATTAAATTTTAATCAATGAGGAAACCATTTTTACTATATGTCTGGTGGTTATTTGTCTCTGTGTTGTGCAACCGTACAAATCCAAATTGACAAACACTGTGGTCATTTGCCAATAATGTTAAGTAAATAAATTATTGTGGTTAGTGTTTGTAGTTTTCAACTGCTTTGGTTATTTTAAGTTATACATTCATTGTACAAAATTTACAGTTTTGTTGCACTTCTGTCAGGCAACCATAAACAAGTATTCGGCCAGATAATTTTGAATTTGGCTGATTAATGTAGCACTTTGTAGCCACAGTACAAACCTAGACTTGTTCAAAATTGTCTAGGTTATTATAGGTTATATATTGTTCTATGGTTAATCATTCTTGCAGCTATATTTCTTGCATTCATATTTGGAAAGAAATTCAATAAATAAAAAAACTCTATAGTGTTCACGTTGTCGGCACATATTGCATTGATCTCAGCATTTTCCTGCTGGCCTCTGAGCACAGCTGGACTTTGGACTCTTTGGTGTGTGGTCACGCAGAGTTGGGTGAGGCTACAATTCAGACAGAGCTCACTCGGTTAAGTTACTCCCTTGATGTTAAAGGCCAAGCAAGTGTGAAATTATGCACAGAAGATATGGAAAATTGATTTCTCAATAAGTTTTATAAGGCAGCCATATGCGGCAATCTGTGTTTTTGCTATTAACTCTGAATCAACATCCAAAAGCACTCAACCCTATTTAGATTCTGGCTCTAGATGCAAGACAATTTCAATTCCCAAGTGTCCGACACTGAAACTGTGCCCATTGTGAGCATACAACTTTTAAATTAAGCACAAAATACAACCTATATTTTAATGAAGTAGCTAACAGCAACCAGATTCTAAGCCATGCAAACTCTTTTAAAATCTTTAATATTGTACTTAAAGAAACATCCTTTTCTTTCTGCTGTTTTTTTACCCAAGCCACGTTTTCCTGAGCTACAGATCTGCTCACCTGACAACTCTGATAAAACGATGCCCCACTAACGGCAAAAAATGATCTCACTGCTCGTCCACACACGGTTTTGCTGTACGTAGAAGAGTCTGTGTGCGTGTTTCCAGATGACAGTGATTGGCAAAAGCATCTCTGGCTTCCTGTCCGACCCTATCAGATCAGCACTCGAGCTCGTCAGGCATGAAACTTCTGATAGGACACTTTCTGTCACAGCAAACACTTATCTTCTGTAAATATATGCTACATGCAGAGATGACACATGACTGAGCCGTTCCAATGTCCTGATCTTTTTTATCAAAGGCAGTGGAAATAGTGCTTCTATATACAGCACTCTGATATCACTCATACACAGATTAATCCAAAAGTGATGGTCTTAAAGATATGGAACTAGTGATGTTATTTGTTAAGGAGTGCAGAAAAGTAGTAAAAAAGTAATAAAAGTTCAATGACTTTAAATAAATACATTGCATCCGGAAAGTATTTATATACAGTACAGTGCTTCACTTTTTCCACATTTTGTTTTTCTGCTATTTTTTTGAACACACCCCTTTCAACTAGTTGCCCAATTGCACAGCCTTAAGAGCGTGCATATCAAGAATGCTGGGTCTTGTTTGTTTTTTCTGACAATCTACTGCACCTACTGGTAACTCGTTTGCCACTTAGCAATATAAATTATACAAAAAACCTGGATTATTCTGGTTAGTCACATTGTACTGCTATTATTTTGAACAATACTGTATTTACAGCCTTTGCTCCATACTTTGTTGAAGCACCTTTGGCACCAATTACAGCCTCGAGTCTTTTTGAGTATAATGCTACAAGAATAACACACCTATTTTTGAGCAGTTTCTCCCATTCTTCTTTGCAAAACCTCTCAAGCTGCATCAGGTTGGATGGTGAGCATCAGTGCACAATCATTTTCAGAGCTCTCCAGAAATGTTTAATTGGGTTCAAGTCTGGGCTCTGGCTAAGGCCACTCAAGGACGTTCACAGACATGTCCTGTAGCCATTTCTTTGTCATCTTGGCTGTGTGCTTAGGGTCATTGTCCTGTTGGAAGATGAACCTCTGCCCCAGTCTGAGGTCCAGAGTGCTCTGGAGCAGGTTTTCATCAAGGATGTTTCTGTACATTCCTGCATTAATCTTTCCATTGATCCCGACTAGTCACTGTAGGGACGGTATTGGCCAGGAAATGAGCGGTGCCTGGTTTCCTCCAGACATGACACTTGCTATTCAAGCTTTGTTTCATCAGTCCAGAGAATTTTGTTTCTAATGGTCTGAAAGTCCATCAGGTGTCATGACTTCTGTCCCTCACTCTACCACACAGGCCTGATTGGTGGAGCCTTGCAGAAATGGGTGTTCTTCTGGAAGGTTCTCCTCTCTCCACAGAGACATGCTAGAGCTCTGTCAGAGTGACCATCAGGTTCTTGATCACCTCCCTGACTAAGGCCCTTCTCCCCCGATTGCTCAGTTTGGCCGGGCAGCTAGCTCTAGGAAGAGTCTTGGTGGTTCCAAACTTTTTACATTTAGATGATGTAGGTGTTATGGACTGGCAGATAACCCAAACGCAGACACCCACGTAAAGTTAACAAAACAGATTTATTGAACCAAAACAACTTAAGAATAGCTGGTTCTTCGGGAATAGCGAGGTGCAGCAGGACAAGGCCGGGGCTGGGCTGGAGCGGGACAGACGGCAGGACTTGATGGTTTCCGAGAAGGCAGAGATGGAGCGGGAACCGGACTGGCGGCAGGACAGGAAGGATCTGAGATGGACAGAAGAACAGGTAAGTAAGCATATATATAATAGGACATTCGAACGCGAGACGTATTACTAACGGTAGTAAGTGTTACGATCTGGCATCGAGGAGCAGGCTGCGGTGCTTCTTAACCTTTGTTGATTATCCACTCGGATCAGCTGGGCTTGCTCCGCCGGCGCTCCCGCACACCTGTTTCCCCTCTGCAAATCAGTAGGGGCGGGGGAGCCGGGTGCGGAAGCCGCGGCCAACTGTGCTCATAGGAACCTTCAATGCTGTAGGAATGTTTCTGTACCCTTTGCTAGATCTGTGCCTCAATAATATCCTGTCTCGAGCTCTACAGACATTTCCTTGGTCTTCATGGCTTGGTTTGTCTCTGACATGCCTCGTTAACTGTGGGACCTTACATAACCAGGTGTGTGCCTTTCCAAATTATGTCCAATCAACTAAATTTACCACAGTTGGACTCCAATCAATTTGTAGAAGCATCTCAAGAATGATCAATGGAAAAAAGCGTTCTCCCATTTAAACGTATCAAATTAAAGAATTTAGTCAAGCTTTTTATAAGCATGGGCGGTAAACAGAGCTTTTACTGTTAGCTTAGCATCTATTATGAAACATTTCTAAAGTGTGTTTGAATTGACATAAACATTGCTTCTAAAGTTGGTTCAATCTAATTTTACCTATTTTTTTATTATATTTTTATGATTTAGAAATGAGCTTTTGAAAAGTCTTTCCTTGAAGGGTTAAGCAAGTGAGCTATCATCACATTTTCTTATTGTCTAATTGTGGTAATGTTGGCTGAATCTATAGTTGAATCCTCCAGAAAAGTCTGTTTACAGTAACACTGGAAATAGTTTGTCTCCATAATATTTAAACCCATGAAATCAATAAGCTGTAAAGACTTGAAGTAAATGGAACCCCTGAGAGTGCAACTAGTTTATCACAATATAAATACAACACAACCTAAAACGTTATGGTGTCGCTTTAAATAAAGACAATGAGGCAAAAATGATAGATCTAGAAATCAATTTTTCACTCATTTTTGAATTGGAGTAAATGAAAGTCACGCTTCTTCTTCCTGACATTCCTCCTCAGCCACAGATTGCTCAACCCACTATTTCCATTGGCTCTCTTTATGAATAAGTGATTTATTCCGTTTTTTCAACCTTGGCAGAGAATAATGAACTGTTTAACTAACACTTCATATTTCTAGAGGAACTAGTAGACAGTGAACGGAGAGAAAGGATAAGATCGATTTAAAGAGTGATTAGCTGTACTGCCGTAAAATAAAAAAATTAAAAAGAACCAGCCTAAAAAACCTTGCAGAGGATCAAAGCATTAGCAGAGGCCCAAGGCTATATTAAACATTTTAATAGCTGAGTTCAGAGCAAAACAGGGAGTGTGACCAAAGCTTGTGATTTAGCTATCCACGAGGCATGAGAATTAAGATTAAATAAGAGTAGAGTGTTTGTGTTTGAGCCGGCAGTGCAGAAATCCAAACACCAGCAGCACAAAAGGTCATTTGAACTCTGTGCGTCGTTATGCTTCACTAGTGTTTGGAGGTTACAAACTCACGCTAAACGGAGCCACACACTCTACCGTCTTCAGTAAACTGTGTTAGTCTAAGTAAAATTAAACCCCTTTGGTGAGACTCGTTTGAAGTTCGGAGATGAAACATAAAAGAGGTTTGGTACAAGAAAAGAAGGTTGGAGTGGGGTGAAAGTGCTGCTGTGGTCAACAAGGACTGTTGGAAATAAAAAGTAAAAGAAAAGTACAGGAGATGAGGATGAAATGCAGAGATCATCCAGGTCTAAAGAGATGATATAGAAGGGTTCTTATGTTATGTTCTGTTGTGTAGCGTCCATTCTAAGAGCAGGTTATAACCAAGACCACAGTGTATGAGGATCAGGACAAGACCATAAAGTGCCAAGACATAGATGTGACGTAGAGACTTGCTCCAAGCCAAGAAACCGTACGTAATCAGTGACCCTTAAGAACAGGCCTAAAACTTAAAGTCCGAATACCACTTTGTTCAGGAACTCCTAGTGCAAGTACTTACAGATAATGGCACAAGTTTTCTATCTGTTGAGCTGTTTTCAGACTTAAACCAAACCTAATTATTTTACTTTTGCTTTTAGTTAACAGCTTATTGCAACAGGACTCATCTGTGAGAAAATCCGACCTTAAGACGCCATCTAGATTTTATAATTAAGGATTTTAATAGATGAGAATGGTCAACCCACAGTGGGAGCTTGGCCAATCACAGCTCGCTTCCGGGAAAAAGGAGCACTCTCTCGTTGACCGACACTGATTTTAACCAAAAAAAGTCAACCAGGAAATGGGTAATTCCATTGCAAAAGACGTTTTATTATTCAGCAAAACAGCTCACAAAAGGTAAAAATAGAGGAAGTGAGGCTGAGGGAGGGACAGCAAAATCTAAATCGAGTGCCGGAGATAAAAGCAGAGCATTATTTGCAATTTGCTCTACTTTTATGAACTTCAGTCAATATCGATTCAATATGTGTTTGATTTATTAAGGCTGTGATACCCTTGACACCGAGTACTGGCTTCAATATCAGGACATCCCAGGTTCACTCAGAAATCAGTAATTAAAATAGTTCTTGGTTGCAGGAAGTTTTTTCCCCCAGACAAAACAATTATGATTATATTGGGCCAGTTCACAACACTGTCAGCTCATCATGACCACAGTGTTGGTAGTGCGTTGTGGTCTTGATTTAAAACCCAGAAACATGCAGGAAAGAGAGTAAAAACATGATTCTGAGATGAGAGAGTGAGTTTTTTTTAAAAAGAGACCCAGACATGTCTTGATTACCGAGACACTATTTTGGTCTTCCGTCTCCTTACACTTAAACTCTCATCCCTCTCTGCCTCCCTCTGTTTTTTTTCTCGCGCCGCTGTTAGCCTCTCAATCAAAGATGGTTTTTACTGGCATCACTGCAACATGATCCACTGTGAGCAAATGGAAACAAATGTGAAGTAAACAGCACAGTGCACCTGCCACAGTCCATGCGAACCTTTGAATAAGCCTTTCTGATTTAAAAATCTATTTAAAAATATATTCTGAAATAAATTTATTGCAACAATGGTTTACCACAAATGTAACACAAAAATATATTCCTTTAGATAATGTAGTGATGATAATTATAGTCTATAAAATTTAGAAATAAAAGAAAAGTTTATTTTACCTCTGAATAAACACTCTTGACAAACAATTGCACCAACAAAAATCCTTTCTTACTTGTTTATTAAAAACTGTAATACATCTGTTCATGCAGTACATAGGTTAAATAATTAATTCAATCTTTTTTTTCTGTTTATTTTGTTTACTTCATCTTCTCCTTCTCTTCGTTAAGAAAGTAAATGGATGTAGCTGACCAGACTGCCAACATTGTGGATGAGTTGCTAAATGTTGCTTCCGCTTGACCGCACACATTGATTAAAATGTGTCAGTTTACTAAGGATTTGTTGTTTAAAATAAGAAATTAACCAGTGATGTTTGTAAAAAGAGCCACACTGGGATGTTAATCAGTTGCTGATTGTAATACTATTATAGATAAGATAAGGTAAAAAGCAGGGGCCTAAAATTCTCAAGGATAGAAACTTCTTGATGGGAGTCTAAGTCAAAAAGTAAACTAATTGAAAGGCTTTCACGTTTGATATCTTTTTGGAAAGAGGATTAAGATGACCCTATGTGCATTTTGCTGACACAGAAATGAAAGCTCTTTCTTTCTGCATTGTTTGCAGAGGTTACCAGGCAAATGCACTTAGCCTTTGACCTTGGAGATGCCTTTGTCTCATATTCAGTACGCAATTATTAGTTGATTGACTGGGATGATAATTATTAAAAGAAATGATAACTGACTGATGTCCACTGGCTTTATGAAGAAATAGGCCTCATTATCAGACACGGTATTATGCCAGTGGTTGTATTATTAATTCATAACTCGGGTGTTTAATCAAACTTTTTCTAATGACCTTTTTTATTCAGTGTTATTCTTAAGGGGTTCAAACTCTTGGTCAGACAAAGAAAAAGTAATTTGAAGTTTTCCACTGTCTTAAGGATATGGCCTTTCCTCGGGGCCAGAGCTCATCCGACTGCACAGTGTCAGCTTTGTGATTCTTTTTAAAATGTTAAAAAGGAGAAAAAAGGTGATGCAGAGTAATCGCAACCCCTCAGGTTTTCACGAACAAGCGCCCAATGTCCTGTTTTAGGCAAATGTTCATGAATGTTTAATTCAACTCACTGCCTAATTAAATTTATGAGGAAAAGGCAAGCGTTTTCTGTGTCAGTCATGTTTTTGTAAGTTAAACTCGAGCATCTTTGATCTGCTGGGGTAAAAAAAATCAAGGGGATTCTGCCATGCTTGCTGATCAATAGCAATTAACGGGCAGGAAAAAAAAAACGCAACCAAGGTGACTTTGCGTTCACTTAGATGCTATGCACATTCTCCTTTAGCAGCTCTCTCCAGAGTAAACTGGCCTCAGTCAAATGGACACTCACCCCCAGGAGGCAAAGTCATTTTTCATCCTGCCCACCCAGGAATAAAGCCATCTCTGATCTAAGACGCACCATGTGGAGGAGTATCAGCGATGAACCCAGAGGACGACAGGGGGTCAGGTAGCACAATTCAATACGGGACACCTGTCGGAAGAACTAGCACACACACTGATGGCAGGGGTCACTGGGGGGGCAAGACCAAAGTGGTGTGTGAAGAAGCTCCCCAGTTGCTTGATTACACCACCTACACTTCTCTTGGCCCCTCTTTCATCCTTCCTCTTCAATTTCCATTTCTTTTTATCTTTTTCCCTAAATTCCAGACCCTTACATTTCTTTTTGGGATATCTTGGGTAATTTGTGCCTTCACAATCCCATTTCTGTTGTCCAGTCTCCTATTTATACTGAAGGAAACTAGACATCAGAAAAGACAGGACATGTGAGCTTTTATAGAGAGCATCAGCATTTTAACGTCTTCAGCCTAGTGTGAGGTGTAATAAGCATGACACATTAAAACATGGCAACAAAAAAATAAATAAATGAACTTTAAATGGACACTAACTGCACAGGGCTAACTCACTGAACTTGATAACGTTGTATTGCACACATCATTTTATGTAATGTGTTTTGTAATGCATCTCCTTTAAAACTTGAGATGTCTCCTATCATCTTACTCCATTTCATGTCTTTTACCACCAAGCTTTGTGGAAAACCACACCTTCTGTAGTGCATGGGACATGTTTGGGAAAAGCTAGCTCTATTTAAGTTTCTTTCTGGGATAGTAAAATATTTGGCATTCATTTAAATAAAGACTACAGAGCGTCTTTCCACAGAACATTTAAGGAAGAACCCTCACAAGGACTCAATGTTTACATGCATTTGAGTTTTCTGGTTTGCATTGGATTCTTTAAGGATAGTTTTTTTGTATTTGTCCATGTAAACCCATATCCTGGTTTCAGAAACTGGGATAAAATAATAAATTCTGGTTTTGAGAAATAAGACCTCCTTAAGAAACCTGGATATTGTTGCATATATCCTGTGTCCAGTTGGGACTTGCCAATGTTTTTTTTACCATTTAGCAGGTCCACTACTGCCCTTGTACATGCAGTCTTCTTTTGTTCCTGACATTTCAATGTGCTTGACGACAACATGTTGTGGCCACTGGTGAAGGTTGATAGGTCAAAGGGGGCAGTTCTAAATTAATTTCTTGTAATATACCCATTGCATATAATAGGTCACTGCTTATGTAAAGAACATGCCCTTTGTCTGTGAACCCTGTCTCACCTGTGTTAGTACCTCCCTTTGAGCGATCACACCTCCCATCCAAAGTAATACTTTAATATAGGTAACAGTGGGGTGTAAAAAATAGAAATGTCATGCTATAGAATGGTCTACTGATGGCAGGGTCATTGGCGGGGCAGGACAACAGCCCAGTGTGGAAGAACTCCCCAGTTGCTGGATTACACCCCCTGCACTTGTCTTTTCTCCTCTCCCTCCTTCCAATCCTGTTTCCTTTTCTTTTTATTCCCCATTTTTCCATTTTTCTCTTTCTCACAGCAGTCCGCCCCGTCGCCCCCCTCCTCTGCCAGGTGTCGTATCCAGCTCGCTGCAGTCTGTGCGCCGCTGATAAAGGCTGGTTAGGTTATAGGAAGAGTTAGCGGGGCAGAAACAAAACGCCGCGGCTGGGTTTTTAAATCAGAAAGCTGTCACCCAAGCACCGCTGGGCCAGTGCTGCCAGGGGATAAACCGAGCTGGGGAGGGCTGTCTGGAGAACTGGCAGCTGGGCACAATGCCGGTTGGCGCGGTGAATAGCCAACTTACGTCACACTGACAGGAAACAGCCACAATGCTTCATCATGGGAACATTTCTATTGGGAGAAAATGACTCAAAAGGAAGTATTAATCGGTGACAGAGAATGAACCGTTCATTAGCTTGCACTACAGCTGTATGGATGTCATTGGACTGCAGTTGCCATTAATCATGGAAGGCATAAAAATGAACTATGATGCCACTATGATTGATTGAACTCATTTGGCTCGATTGAATCTATGTAGCATTACAGTGTCTTCTAGTAACGATAACACTGGACATTTGGGAGTAAAAGTAAAGTTTTGTAGAGCAATCAATACATTGAACATCAATAATACTGTAAAGTAAACATTCCAATGAGGCAGTAAAGAAAATTAAGCATGAACATAATCCTTAGACTTATTTTTATTGAGATTGTTCAAATTCACCACCAGATGCTGCCAAAAACTAAACACTGCACCTTTAAAACTGTACCAATCATAAAGTATGGTTGTGATCACGACTGTTTAGTAATTTTAAATAGCTGTACGACGAAGCTTATTGGTTCACACTGTGGGCTGGGGGGGGGTTGATTAATACCTCCGTTTATGCTATCTAAAAACTATTATTTTACTATGGAGTAAAAGCCGAAAAGCCCGGATGTAACCGCCATTTTATTACCCTGTTGTAATGACAATATCGGTGAATAGGGGAGCTATGGGAGAATTACATCCATGTTTATTTACAATCTATGGATTATATATAAATATAGTGCAGACCTAATCTTTGTTTGCATTCTTCTCCTTCTTTTCATCTTTTCAATATTGCAGAGAAAGGTTTGCAGTGTTTACACTATGTCCCAACATTTCATGTCTGGTCTTGAAGTCTTCCCAGTAAAACCTATAATATAAAGGGACTGACATAGCATCGAGGTCAAATCCATTTCTGTAGAAAAACACAGATTATTTATCTCGGGTTTTCCATCTTTCTTATGTTCAGTGAGGTAGAAACCACGTCAGGGTATATGTAATGTCTGGAGGCTGCGGATAACATCTCGTCTGGCTTGGTGTCACATGACCCAGACTTAGACGTGCTCATATAGACAGACTCATTTACCGACAGACTGGTAATGTGGGCCTTATAGAAAGTGGCTTTTAGCGACAGCTCGCGGCAAGTTTTACGTGTGATTTTCTTTTGTCTGGGAGAGAAAAAAGGGGGAAGGTGGAGGAAATAGCTGAGGTAAGTACATTGATATAAAAATGACACACTGTTGTAACCAGACAGAAAATTACAGAGACTGCCTTCACCCCTCCCAGCCTGCTATTCCCCTTCCTCATCTCCTCCCCTGCTCATAAATGTTAACCTGCAAAAGAAAACACTAAAAAAAAATGTCCATCCAGACAGTGTATGAGCCTATGCACATGAATGTGTGTGTGTGTGTGGCGGGATGCGTCGTATTTACACACAAACACCAGAGCCAGACAGTGTGTATGAAGTGCGGCTTCACTGAGTCCATCAAGTGTAATGATTGCAATAAATTCCCTCCTGGCTGCTTCTCTCAGCATCCTCTCCTCCCCTGCATCCCTCCATCACTCGCTCTCACTTCTGCTTCACATCAAAAACGCTCCTGTCCCCCAGCCCTGCCCCCCTCTGTCGTTTAACCCACCCCCCGCGCCTCCATTCGAGACGCTTTACCTTCTGAGTGATGTCTGTTGTGTCTGGCCGAACAGGCAGGTCTTGTTCTCATTTTGTTTCATTTCTGTCCTTGGTTTGTCTCGTTTCCTCCAACTCAGTCTACAAAATCGAATGTATCTGTTACCACTGAGGCATTTCGGGTGCGGTTCACAGACTGTGCCTAATTTTGAAAGTTCTTTATTTTTATTTTTTCAGAGCAAAAACACTAGCTCCAGCAGGATACCTTTGCAGAGCTCAGAGGTGGGTAAAGTAGTAAAAAATCTGTACTCTGGTTATTGTGTAAAATAAATATTACTCAAGTAAAAGTGAAAATAGACACAAATATAACTGCTTCTTCTCAGCTTTTTCAACATTAGTGGGAACCCAGACTAGGATTCAAAGCAGAACTCATGATGTCAATATATAAAAAAATAATCTTGTGTATTGTTTAATGGTGATTTTTTTTTTATCTCCAAAATGTAATTAAATAAAAGTGAAAAGTGTAGGAAGTAGATGGGAGAAAATTACTCAAGTAAATGTATTAAGATAATGCACACTCCTGGCTTTACTTTTCCAATAATTTTAATCTTTCCATAATAACAGATCTAACATTGATGGCTAACTAGCTAGCTAGCACACTACTACATTAGCCTGCACACTTCTACTATTGCAATGATCTTACTTATCACTGAATTAAGGCTTCAAGTTATTTTTTTATTATTGTAAGGATGGAGCAACTACTTAAAGATGGCAAAGGAACCTCCTTTAGCTGGGGTTAATCGCTGCAGTGGCTCTTGACTCCATCTAGTGGTAGAAAGTGTAATAACAGGCAAACCAAAACAGCACATTAACTTCTTTGAGACTGATTTCTTTACACTTTATTTCCATTTTAGTAAGCTTCAGAGTGTTTTAATGTTGAAACTTAAATGTACACAGAGCATCATCCCAATACTGTTGCCTTAGGATAGTAAAATAAAAGTTAAAATACTACTTACAGTACTATCTTTAAATATACTTATCGCTCATGCTCAGGAACATAAGAGGCGACAGTGCCACCTACTTTCACACATCTTTTCCAAGTCTGAAATTTGATCTTAATTATTAATAGATTTTGAAATGTTGCTTAAGCAAAGGTAACATTTTTCTTTTACCTAATACCCTCCACTGCCTCTTTAAGATTTTGATTTGTGGGAAGGAAGCTCTGGTGAAAAATGGTGATATTTTATGTCACACGCACCACATCATTTTTAACATTTCCAAAAAATTGCAGAAATATCAAATAGTGATGAAACTTTGCTAAGACTGGGTTGTGTCAAAATTTTCATCTCATTTCAACGTTCTCAATTTTGCATCTTAATTTTTGCTGCCTTTTACTGACTTCTTTCCCCTGTCTCCTTTGCTTTACGCCCTTTTAAGATCATCAATCCCATCCCTGTCACTGCTGAACTTTTGCCCGTAACAACTTATTTTTCATGTGTCACAACTTGTCCAAAAGTTTGGCACACTGACAAAGTAAACACCTTCTCTCCGAGAAAAAACTCTTGCCACAGGTGCTTGGCAAAGACAGAAATTCAAAATGAATTCTGATCTTTGTTTAGAAAAGCCTTTGGAAAATATTTAATTTATTGAAACATCAGGGGTGCTTTGATGAATTAAATATTTGTCTGGAGCATTTTTCTTGACAGTCTACAGACTCGTTTTTTGAAAGAGAATGAAGCCAGCAGGTTCCCTTCATCTTTTGCTTCCACAATACGCCTCCCCTGCGCTGATTTAACCACTCATACCTCCGTCATCCCCCTCCCTGCTTCCTTGTGGGCAGATAAATCATCCATAGAGTGGCAAAAGCTGCAATGACTCATCTCCCATCCAGAGCACCTCAGCAAAGCAGAGAGATAGACGCAAACAAAAAGACAGAGAGAGAAAGAGGTGCTGAGATGGAAATTATAGCGGCGCAGGAAAAGTCAAATGAGTAAGACCGGTTGTGAATACTAAACGGAGGCAGTGCTGAAAGAAACAGCCGGAAAGGAAGTACCCCCCCCAAAAAAAACATGTACAGCTGATAATAAATTTGACAGATGAGGCTTTTTATAGAAGTGTTTGTCGAAAGGTGGGTTGAGGCCCAAAGGTTGGTCACAGTAGATAAAAAAATATTGGGAGAGTTCCTTTCAAAAGGTATTCTAGAAGTCCTGATAGATTACTGTTGAATGTCCTTGTTTATGCATAAATTACTTTATCAGATATGACCACAAATATTAAACGTAAAGGGACATAATGCTGCTTTATTATTAATGTTGGACACATATATAATCTACCGACATCGGCTGTCTGCCATCTTACCTATGCCATAGTGATGAACGCCAATCTAGTTTTTAGTTACTTTAAAACCCCATCATGGCCCCTACGCAAAGTCATTTATGTTCTTATATCATGCTTGGTTGTGTATGCTGTGTTGTCTTAAATTACATTATTTGGTAAAAGAAAGTCTATAAGATACTGAGGCTTATGTAACACATTCCCCAGGACACTGCCTAGTTTGGAGAAGTAGACAGGAGCTAATGAGGCCAGTGTGTTAGATAGAAGGTATTTACATGCATTTTTTTCATCCAAGGACGACCCTTTATTCTTTTTCTCATCAATCTAGAGCTCCGCACTCCCCAGTACAGGCATGTCCATGTGGTTGTCAGTATATATTTTTTAAAAGTTCTCTATAAACCTCACTTTTAAACTGTCAAAGAAATAGTGTTATGTGTATAGTATTAAAACATTTTTACTGGAACCATTTGCAGCAGTTCATTGTTTAGTCCCTATAATTATGTTCCTGTCTCCTTTACACAAAATAATATTATTTGGCTATTTCTTGGGTTACAAAGACCAATATGTGCATTATGCAAACATTTAAAGCCCATTATTTGCCTATTGCTAAATTTACACAGCAGCAGAGAATATACATAATGAGCCCAAGTGAAGGGCATCATCATTTGTTAACAATTAGCCTGTGTAGTGAGTGGTGCTAGGCCTGTAATGCAGTTTCAGATGCTAAGCTAAAATCTGAGAAGGTAATTTCACCTGGAAATACTGGTGGAGAATCTAATAAAGGCCTGAATACCCAAAGGAAATAAAGCTCTCTGTTTAGTCAAACCTCATAATAGAACTATATCAATGTAATTGTTGATACTCTGCTAACCTGAGGTTTTAACAGTACTGGTAAAACATAGTGTTGAGTAATATCTGCTTAAACACAGTAAAAAGTAATTACAGTTTTGCCTAATAAAACTCATAGTTACATGTGTTGATGGTACAGGTGTGACAATGGTGGTATTTAAAGGGAAGCAGGTTGTGGTTGAAAATAGGCTCAAAGCCCAGGTTTCAGCCGCATCCTGCAGAGAATCAAGCAAACGAAAAACCTGTTAATAAATACCTTCACTGAGCAAGCATAAAACTGCACACACACAAGAATGCACCCATTATCATACCTACTATGATTTTTCTCCAAATTAGATACATTTCAAATTTTAGTGAAGCATTCCCAACGAGCCCCTAGTTTGTCATAACTTTGCTTAGTGCTTTGACAGAAATGGATGTCAGACAAATCAATGTGTACAGCACCCAGCTCCAGCACAAAATAAGCAAAGAAATCCTGGTCAAGTAAACCATACACAGCCACAACGAGGAAATAGGTCAATTACTTATGGCAATTAGTTATGGCTTCTCTGTAACTTTATGTCTTTATGGCAACACCTCTCTGATAAAGTCTAAAAGATTATAAAAGATTATGTGAGGCCCGTGATCTCATTTGTTAGTGAAGCGACCATGTGCCTCCGTAGTTGACCCACTGCATAACCTTTGTTCCTAATCCAGTCAATTGTTTTTTGTTATTACATTTGTTACATGTTTACATTCATGTGACTGTGTCTCGTGTATGTTCATCAACATGTGCTGTCAATCAAATAAATCAATAAAAGAAAAAACAGTCAAATGTGTTAATCATGGCCAATTACACAAATTCTTGCAAAAAACAATCATAGTCAAACTCCAGAGTGACATTTTAGGTAAATTAGGTTGGGTCATTTGGTTTTGGGTCTTTGTAGACTTTTTGTGAGACCAAAGGCAATATAACTTCACCAAAAATAAAATGCAAAAACACATTATAATTATAACCATCAAAAGGTTGAACAGTAAACACTCTTTATTTTGCACTTTGTTCATTCAGTACAAGTAATGTCAGTGTTCAGATAAATAAATCAGACAGGGACCACTTTTTCCTTTAATGTGAACGTACCTCATGTTTTATGTGAGAAAAGCCAAAGTGAGAGACTGGAGATATCGACTCCTGAAAGTTGTAGAGAAGATGAAAAAGCAGCGCAGCCCTGGCTATTTCTCTAGAAGACATTTTTACTCTGTTTTTCAATTTACAGTTAATGAGATTTTCAGCAGCCTCTCTCTGTTCGGCTGTTAGCGTTTATCCTATTCTGTCTCCCCAGAACCATCTTTTAGAGCTCTGCCGTTGCACCCTGTCTGAGCGGGATTGGCTTGTTTGTATAAATAGCTTAGCGCCACAAACCCTGTCTCCGGGAGGATATCTGGTGTTATGTGCGTGTAAATGTATATACAGACAAAATGCACAACGAAAAGGGCTGTAGTCAAGTGTCTGGGAAAATAAGACACTCCGGCACTTCCCCTGTCTGCGTTTCATACTTTTTAAGGTTAGGATGTGCTCTCTATTTACTGGTGCAGTCATGGTTTCATTTGGTGTGGGTTAGTGCTGGTTTAAGCCATGGTTTTAGTCCTAAGGAAGTCCTGTTGAGTCTGAGCACAATCACTTCATGTTGAGTGTATTCATGAGTATATTTCAAGATTTACTTTCAGTTTATTTGAGTCTTTTTGTCATATATTAGTCCTTGGTTTAGGTGTTGTTTAGTCCTGAGACTTCGCAGTTATGGTTTATTTCTTTGTGGTTGGTAAAAGCCTAGTTTAGTTTAAGGTTAAATATTTGTTTGGGACTTTTTTGTCTTGATTAAGTCTAAGCTCAGGGCTGGGTTTTCACTTGGATGTAGTCTTGGATGCACTGAATGCTGTCCTGTTTTAGTCCCTGGTTTGGGATAGTCCTTTTTTAATCCTGGGTTTAAGTTTATGCTCTGGGCTCTAGGTTTAATTATGGTTTAGTAAAACTTCATCTGGCTGAAGAGTTACAGTGGCGTGAGTTTTTGTTTGTTAGTTAATCATGCTTTTGCCGTGATTCTGTCTTAGTTGTCCTTCTCAAAAGTCTTCCTCATCAAGACGTCAAACAACAAGCCTTGACCCCCTCCTTTTTCCGGCTCTGAGTTTTACATGAATATAGACGTCTGAAGAAGAATCAGAATGGTTATTTAACCTCGACCTGCTTTGTTTGCACTTTTAAAATTCAACACTATAGAGGTTTATACTTTCAATTTGATATAGAGATAATATCAGTGTATGTTTTCCTGCCCAATTCTTCATTTCCTTTTCTCCAAAGCGACTTACATCACGTTTCCATTCACCAGTGTTACAGCTGGAACACCACTGGAGGCAAGGTGGGTTAAGTGTCTCTACCAAGGACACAACGACAGTATGAACTGTGGGGAGAGTGGGAATCGAACCACCAACCTACCACTGAGCCACTGTGACCCCTGTGTCATTCAGAGATTAATTCTTTTTGACAAAATCTGAACACAGTTTGAGTTTTGACAATAGAAATGTCAATTTAAATGTTTTACGCCCTGCTATATTGTGCCAATATATTACCACTTGGTTGATAAAATAGCAACTATGACTTCACAATATATACTGTAAATGGTTGATAAGTTACCATAATTACAATAACAACAGCCGTAAAGAACTGCTTGTATTGCAATATTGTTAATTCTTGTGACAGATATTTGCACTTAACATGTCTAAATTATCCAGATTTTATTGAAATATTGGTACAGCCCAGTACTCACTGGCTGTTTAATGTTAAGGCTGGACAATAATATGTATCTTCGGTGTTTGGGCAAGTATAAATGCAAGTTTTGGAGTTAATTTAGCCCTATTTGTAGACCAGAGTGGCCATTTAAGAGTGTTATGCATATACAAGGACATTTAATTGTCACTTCCAATTTTCTAACCTTGGGCTTGAAAATGTTTCAAGACAAGTGCAAATTCAAAGCCAATGAAAAAACATGACTGTTTCAAAGACACAGCAAAGACATGTTAAAAGTCTGTTAAAGTGGCAGAAGATTGGACAATTATTCACAACAGGGAAATGCACAAATCTGTTTAGCTGTGTGTTACCTTTGCCTGCGGTCATCATATCAACAGTGTGTGTGTATGCATGTAATGACAAAATACAAGCTGAGTAAATGGAATGATAGGGATTACGCAGAAGAAAACATGTCTGTTTCTGTATTTCAATAAGCTGGCAATGTCTAATCTCTTATATATCCACTGAACCTTCTACTCAAGTAACCTTGAAAATGCAGGGATGTGTAACTGTATGTTTTTATAAAGTGCTTGCATTTTGGTTGGATTTGAAAGTGCTGGGACATGCCCTTAAACAGCCTTGAGATCTGTGGTTAGCGATAATGTATACCTCCACACAGAGATTCCCACAACGATCCCATAGCTCAGGGCTCACTGCGAGCGGCTTGTTTTTAGGCCGTTTCTGCTTTGTGAGATAACATACCACAGACAGGGGGGAAGGGGTTTGAATACAGAGGAACACCGAAGTGCAGGGTATTTGGGAGGAAGAGTGTGGATTACGACATCAGAAATGACAGGCACTTGAAATATGAACATGGAGCTGAATTTGCAAGTATTTTTGTGGTGCTCTTCAACACCTGACACTACATGCTAACTCTCGTCTTTGTTTCGGTTCTCATGAAAACCTTTGACGCTGACATTAAAGCGCAATAAACTCTACAGATGCAAAGAACACATATTTTTCACAGCTGCCAGTAAAAATTTAAATTAGCTTCAAAAAAGCGACATGTTCATAATGTAAACCCACTAAGGGACACATTCCTTTTGAATAAATATCGTATATTTCTTGTTAGTTTGTGGTTATGTGACGGGCTGTGATATCAGGCGTGTTTTATTCCACAAAAAACTATTTATGAATCTGTTTTGTGCACGTGGCTAGTGTCACTGTCAGCTGCTGCGTGTTAGTTTTTCCTGACAGGTATACATCCTGTTAGTCAAAACTCAGGATAAACAAACTCTTAATTACACACAAATCTAAACATCAAAATAAATGAAAAGCTGATATTAAAAATAATTTTTCAGATGCCGTTATTTGAGGTAAATGTTGCTTGTGACTATCTTAATGTTCAGAAAACTCAAGGTCAAATCCAATCACTGATAAAGTAAAAAGCAAAGCCAGTCTTTATTCTTTTAACTCTCTTTTGTCATTTTCATGTCACTTAAACGTGTGTGCACGATGGCAGAATAGTGTGCATCACAATAACTCAAACGTTAACTCACACTTATTGCATTTGTGTAGATTCTCATCTCCTCTGTGAGCTGACCGTTTTTGCATTTCTGTACTGAGAAAATAACCTGATGTGATTAAATACACTATAAACACCTTTATATAAACACTAAGACGCTTTCCTGTTAACTGTTTATGAATATATTGTAGGTTTTCGAGGAGGCGCCTCATGTACTGACCGTAGAAGTTGAGCAAGCGAGAGAACTTAAAAATATGTTCAAATAAATCAACTTTTAGTGTTTCTTGACTGTGTATCTGCACCCTTTATGTTGGAAATTCACCTGTTATACCATTTATTTTCGGTGTCTGCTTCCTGTCTCATCTGGTCTGTGCTAATAGACCAGCAATTATCACACATGGCACATCACAGCTGTGTCCAGCGCAGATTTGCTCATTGACTTAAGTGGCTTAATTCTATCGCCTGCATGACACTCACATCTCACTTTTCATTCATTTGGAGTAAATTAATACCGTTTAAGAGGATATTGGTGAGTTTAAAATGCTGGCTGTTTTTGAAATTTTTAATTTAGTCGGAGTAATATAAAGGCGAGACCTTTATATAAACCTGACCGGCGTGTACTACAACCCGAGCTTTAAGTCTGTTTGAAGTAAACAAGACGTGTTTTTGTTTGTAAAACGAAGCGTATGATTCATACGGCTAGGAAACAACCTGTGTTTGTGAGTTTATGCACAGCGCCAGTGTGGTATTTTTGTTACAGTACAAACATACAGTATCATTACGAGGGTGAGTTGAAGGTAATAGGAAACATAGTGAGTCACTGTATAGGAGCTGATATCAGGGTGAGCCTCTATGACAGCAGCCTGAGGCAAAGCGCTGGTGTTTCCTTCCTTATCTCCCTCCATCCTTTTTTCCTTCACCCTCATTTGTGACCATTAGTGAGAATCTAATTTCCCTCCATAGGTTACACATAGATGAAGACGCTTCAGGTACAGTAGCTGACAGATGCAGGGCGGGAATCAGGCCGAGACAAGTCTGTACAATTAGCCGGTGTGATTAGATTAGACGACTGTTAGCCTGGGGATATACTGGCCTAGTTGGCACACACACACATGCACACAGGCTCAGACTTTTATTGCAAGTGAACTAATCCAGACTTATGTAATTGTCGGCTCGTCAGAACAGAGAGGCAGGCATGTTGTGTGGCAGTTAACTGTGCCTTTGTGACAATAAGACGGCAATAAAATGTGGTCAGTCAGTTATGAAATGCAATATTCAATAATTATACCATTTAAAAATTCGACAAAACACCAAAAAGCATTTCTTACTGTGTGTTAAAAACAAAAGGGTTTGATCTATGAACAAAAGAATGTTGTGGTCTTGTGCAGGGGTATTAGGGGGTATTCTAGATACAGTACACTTTGTTGTTAGCCTGGAGGTCTGAAGTTCAGTTCTAGGGAATTTGCCTGTTCTCGAGTTGTTTTTCTCCAGTTTCCCACTATGCCCTTTAGGAAAGACGTTGCCTGAATAAGTTGAATGCAAAATAAAGTAAATTATTGTGAGTGGTTTGCAATATATACAAATAATGTAAGATTTAAACTGACACCTTGAAAATAAATCTCAAAGACTTACTAAAGTTACTAATGGCCTTTTCACACAAAAGTTCAAAAGGCAATGTCTTCCTGAAACTCTGTGGACCTGTTGTTCTGTGGCACTGGGCATGTGCCAGCTTTGGTTGGTGTGTTGTTGCAGTATTTAGTAAAACACTTTTGGGGCTAAAAATGTGTTTTTATTAAATGCACATGGGAATAGTCACAGGAACTTTTCGAAACACACAACAGAGACAAACACACTTAAACAGAGATTACCAATTTTATTATTTTTTTTTATTCTTGCGTTTAGTTTGACAACGGGAATCATCTGTGAAAAAAATAAGACCTAGGCTTCATAATTAAGGACTTTAATTGATGAGAATGAACAGCCCACAGCAGGAGTTTGGCTAATTACAGCTTGCTTCAGGAAAACGGAGCGTTCCCATTGGTTGACACGGATGTCAACAATACATTAAACCAGGAAATTTGTTATACCATTGCCAAATAAGTGTTATTATACAGCAAATCAGCTCAAAAAAGATAAAAATAGAAAAAAGGGCAGCAAATTAAAGGTTGGCAACGCTTTAATGCAATGTTTAACGAGGCAGAGATAATTACAGGATCTCTACAGCCTAATGGTAAAGTCAAAGCTAAAAGTGTAAGGTAAGCGCTAAACTTTATGAATGTAATGTATTTGTGTTTTATGGTGGAAAATTGGTCCACTTTTACCTTTCTTTTTTTGAATTAAAAATCAGAAAAGGTTACTGCACTCCTGTTGGGGCAGGGAGTGGTGGTGAGACACTATTGTGTTCATAATATTTATGTATAAGTAAGCTTTTCAGTTTATACTAAAACTTTTAACACTGATGGCCAGGACAGAAAGTACTTAGCTATAACTATGCATATCATCATAAAGCCAACTTGGCGTCTCAAAGAGCTCATTTCCAGCCATGAAAAAAGTGAAGCTATGTTAGCGCTCATTTGTTTGTTTTTTTCTCCAATGTCAAATCTTACAGTTGCGCTACTGAGAGACACTGCAGTCTTCGGGCAACACAAGGTGAATTATTTACTGCTGATTGTTTGCAGGGAGCAATCATGTTGCCTTGATTGCAGTTAGGACGCTTTAATTGGGAGACTGCAGGGAAGAATCAGCGCACAGAGGGACAGAAGCTTCAGTCTGATCCATGAGCCATCACAGATATTTAGCAGTAGTTACAAAAGTAGTTATAAAACTTGTATAGACCAGACTCATTATTTTCATATTGTAGTGTAATTGTCATCACTGCAAACACCTAGTGGCACTTTATAATGGACTGTGAAGTTAGTGTACTGCCATGAGAATATAATTACGAACATTACATTCGGTCTATGCAAATACATCCCATATGCAGTGTCAAGGTCGACTTAACCCTAATAAAACTTTCCCCCTTGGTGTCAGTGTGCATCCAAGAGCAAAGACCTTTTTAAAGTTACTTTTTCTCTGTGCATAAAAAGTGCTTTTTAATTTAGCCTATTTCATTTTTAACTTGGCAGAGAGTATATTTGCTCCTCAGTCATGATACAGACAGACAAAGAGTGCTTTTTCATTATGTGTCCCTCGGGGTGTGGACTTGTTAAACGGTGCCTTATCCCTGGTGGCGCAGTGCCGATGTCAACATATGGTCTAAAGTGGTCATACATATAATGAGCTCAGGCCTCAGAGCTACACAGACTCCCCCTCATTAAATTCAAAGAGTTTTAATGTATAGTATACATTAAACTGGAGTATAGGGCTGACCTTTGGCTGATTAATGCAGAATGAGATCAGTGCAGGCCTGAGATGCTCCTAAAGGACAGGGAGCCGCAGTATTTTAACAGCATTATTAGCTCACTCATTTTCCTTAGTCAGCGCCTTGTCTTACTGCAGTTTTATGGCTGCTGCGAGACCAGACGGAGAGATTAAGGACTCATAACAAGTTGTTTCGTGTAAAGTGTCACCTCTAATGTCCTTTTAGAGCCGGAGTGAATGAGTCATTAGGCGTGACCTGTCTACCTTGGTTTCTGCTGGGACTTTGTCGGATATGTCGCAGTTTGTGGCATGAAGCAGCGGCCCAGAAATGAGGCCAAGGAAAGGATTCACACACACTGTCCTCTACAAAATAATTAATACTTATAGACCTCTTTTATGGTTAATGAACAAGATGAGTGCATTCTGGTAATAGACATTAAAGGGAGAACATTCCTTTATCAATAAAGGGCGAGGGCATGAGCCATATATTCTGCCTAAATATGATGATTTTAGCAAATAAAAACTGACTGTGTGTGCTGTCAATGAGTAGGTAGAATTGTGTTGGACACTTACAGAACACTGATAACACTGCATGGAGGAGCCAGAGGCAGGAGCGCCTGCAGGTTTTTAGCGTTCACACAGAATTAGCACCGCTCCTGATCCACACACAACCACAGGCTCATCGCAGTCGCTCAACACAGAACCAAGAAACTAAATAATAATAAAAAGAAGACCTTGTATACATATTAGATGTTACTCTTCTCCTCCCAGTCACATCAAACAGTTTAAGCACTTCCTCACAGTCGTGTCTTTAGGCGCCTCAATATTCTGAAAGTCCGCTCTGCCGAGGCAGTTGAAACTGGAATAGTAAAAAAAACTTTTTGCACACTGTGTAGCTAATATTGGGGAAGAACTCCGTGGTGTACTTTAAAACCTGATGTCACTGCTGCAGCGTACCATTAACCTGCTCCCGTAACTCTTCAGCATCGGCACAATCTAGAAGTGCATCAGCGCCTACTCAGTTTATTTATTCATTTCCTGTCACAACCTGTCCAGCATTTTTAATCCAGAGTCTTGCAGTCGTGGGAGGGCCAGGCACGTGTCTCACTTCAAGGTGATCAATAAATGAAAAAAAAACATTTTGTCGCCAACTCCCACATTTTCCCGTTTGTTTCGAACAACGTCACTAACGCGCTGGCATTACTTGCACTCGGTAAATCACAGGTTGGATTTCTGCAACAATAACAGTGCAGAACATGTAGCCTACCTGTGGGACCAACGGAGGGTTACTGTGGGACTGCAGCTCCGCGGGAGGAGGATGAGAAGATAGGCTAGGTCTGAATAATCTGAAGGAGTTTCCCAAGTTCAGGTGAAGAAGATGACTGCAATCCAAACGAAGGAGATGCAACATTTGCCTAATTTTTTTTTCCTTTTTACAAGCGTAGACTAAATTTAACTGTTTTAAAAGCAGTTTACTCATTTTGATTTGTAATGTTTTTGTTTTTTTGTAGAAAAAGTGCCAACCAAGCAAACCCAATTACATTTCTACGGAGCCCCTCTGGTCTCACTATGTAAAAAAAAAAATATATGTAACTAAGTCGTGGCCACGAGATAAGCTAAGTCGTGGCCACGAGATAAGCTGAGTCGTGGCCACGAGATACGCTAAGTCGTGGCCACGAGATACGCTAAGTCGTGGCCACGAGATACGCTAAGTCGTGGCCACGAGATACGCTAAGTCGTGGCCACGAGATACGCTAAGTCGTGGCCACGAGATACGCTAAGTCGTGGCCACGAGATACGCTAAGTCGTGGCCACGAGATAAGCTAAGTCGTGGCCACGAGATACGCTAAGTCGTGGCCACGAGATAAATAAAGATCAACAAAGTATTTCTGATTATGATTTTAAGATAGTCTACAGTAGTGTGCAGACTGGTTTATTAATTATTGAAGTGTTTGACATTTTGGAAAAGCATGTTTGTGTAGCCTACGATAAAACGTCAGCAGAGGGCGTTGTAGGCTTAGGTCACGGTACCTCTATTTGGCTATATGTATGAGCCTTATGGGTGGCAGAGTTAGCGTGCATGCTTTCGGGAGAAAAGCTGCTCCATTGTGCATTCTCCTTTTATATTCATTCATATTTACTTATCTCGTGGCCACGACCTAGCGTATCTCGTGGCCACGACTTAGCGTATCTCGTGGCCACGACTTAGCTTATCTTGTGGCCACGACTTAGCGTATCTCGTGGCCACGACTTAGCGTATCTCGTGGCCACGACTTAGTTACATATATTTTTTTTTTTTACATAGTGAGACCAGAGTGGCTCCGTACATTTCTGTAATTGGGTCCCAAATTATACATGTCTAATATGAGACCTAATGTTAGGGACCATTTTAACTTTTACAACACACTACGTAATATTTTTAATTTTTATTTTTATCTTGCTTTCTTAATGTTAAACAAAAAAAAATAAAAATAATAATAAAAAAATATGCACAGAAAAAAAAGCTTTTTCTTATGGTATAGCCTGCAGGCGCCACTGGCCAGAGGTGTCCAGTACAATGATTGTTTTAGGATGTGCTTCCTCACCAAATACTGTTCAACTAAGCTCTAAGTAAGTCAGTTAGTAAGTCCATTTTATTTATATAGCACCTTTCACAGATATAAATCACAATGTACTTTACAAAGAATTTAGTTGTTACTGATATCACCATGATAAAATGTATCTACAGTAGATATTTAAATATTTTAGTGTTTTCCTAACATTTAAACTAAAGTCTGTGGTTTTATCTCAGTAGGACCAGGCCAGCATGATTTTCTGTCGGTAAGAGGTGAAGATTTAGTTTGTGAGGAATTTATATTCTCGCACCACCATTGGGAAATTAATTCTCTGCAAAAAAGCCCATCCTCGTGCCCATCACAAAAAGAGCACTGGGCAGCTGTCTGAACCAACTCCAGATTTAAAGCAGTAACTTAGTTACAGGTCATACCGTAGGCCCAGCTATTAAAGGTGAAATATCAACAAACAGGCATTATATAATGTGTTAATGTTTTACATAAGAAAGGACATTCCTTTGAGGACAGCAATGTCCAAATTTAGTCCAGAGAGGCCCAATGGTTTGAGAGCGAGGTGATGGAAGCCAATTATGTTAATGTGGAAAAGCCCTCTTTGAACATGGGAGGCGGCCTCAGATACACTGCCCAGTATTAATTACAACAGTGTTCTGAAACCTAAATCAAAACAGTTTCACTCTAGAAGAACAACACCTGGATAGAACAGTGACACTAACAACTCACCTGAGCCTTAACGACTCTCACATCAGGAGTCACACTTTCTTTTCATAATAACAACTATGAGACCAGAACAGCCTGGTCCAATCAGAGTTAGTTTCAGGTCTTCAGGAGATTAAAGCTTAGCTCTCGAATCAGTCGATCTTAGAATTGAATGTCTCTTGGATTAAGAGATGAAAGGTCTTCACCTTGAAAACTAAGTCCAGAGGCCTTTGATTTGACCTTTTCTTCAATGTGTTACATACTTGATAGATGATATTTCAGCATCTACCAACTGTATTTATTTACTTAATAAGTAAATAGTGTTATCTATTTTCAATACAGCTACTTAAAAAAAGCGATTAAAATGCATTTCATTGACACTTAAATCTATACACTCTAGAGTAATAATTTACAACTTACAAAGCAATACTTATTCATTGTTTTTCTTCATTTACATTTTGTGTTTTACTCTAGAAATTACATTTTAACATCTATTGTGTGTTAATGATGAAGTGTTAAGTGTTGCCTTACAGAGTGTTTTGCAACGTCTAAAAATAACGTAACCCAGCAGCAATTTTGATTCTCTTATTTCACCTTTGATACAGTTTGTTGAGTTGTGTTAATCTTGCACACAGACACACACATGGCGTTGTGTTGCAGTCTTATCCACGTAGTTTTTGTTGAAAAGCTGCACTTTGATGGCTACGACCTTGTAGATACATAAGGATTACATTTACATGGAAAATACAAATACATATTAATGCATGGAAATTTTTCAAATATGTTACTGGTGGAAAAGGGATTGCATGTGATTTTATTTCTGCATCACATCATGAGGGAAACACCTGAGTACTCCTCAGCATTATGTATGCATGACAGCTTATGTATAGCACAGGTGACTTTGCATCAGTGTAGTGTGGGAATTTGCATCCTTACAGCCTCTGTGAATGAGTGTGTGTGCGGTCGAGTTATTACGTTCGTGAGTGCGACATGTCTCAGCATCTTCTTTTGTGTGTTTAGTCGGTGGAATTCATTTCCTTGCAGACAGTCAGTCAGATCTCTCTCTGGGGAGGCGGCGCGCTCTGTTTGTCGCTGCTGTGCTGTCTGATTTTCTTTTTTGTATTTTTTGCCTCACTCAAAGATGGATTTTTTGCTGCAGTCTGTAATGTCTGCTGCCTCCAGCTGTAGTTCTGCCCCGTGCTGTGCTGCTACATTTTATTGTTTTGATCATGAATGCTTTTGTATTGTATATATGTGCATATTTCATGTTTACATGCTTGTATGAAAGTGAGGTTAGACTTGTGTGTCTGTGAGACACATCCTTTCACAGAAGCCTTTGAATTAATTTTAATAATTTCAAGAGTGAACTAAAAGACTTTGTTGATCAAAGCCTCTTCAAAGGACAGTTGCTGTGAAATAGGTTTTTGTTTCTTAGTTTTATTCACATGTTTGAAAGATGGTAAGTTATCCCCACATGATATTACTAATAATGAAATTTGAATAAGACTCTGATGTAGATTTTCCATCAAAAGCCTAATGTTTTGAAAAAGCACTGGTAAGCCATAACATTTCGACCAACTATTATGCAGCCTTTCCATATTTTAAGTTAAAGGCATGGCTCCATCTTGTTTGTGTAGCTCAACCCACAAATGTATCACTTTGCTGCTTTTCACCACTCAAATCTTTAACCAGTCCATTTTGCTGCTTCCTGTGTATTAGATTCAAAGACACAATGTTCAGTTCCTGCCTTACAAAAACATAAACAACAAAAACATCATTGACCGAAGGCCACGCCTCCCCATAAAAAAACATTTAGCATTAGTAGATGGCATTTGTCAATTTGGTCTTCTAGAAAAAACTTTGAGAACGTCCAAAATCTTATGAAAGTCAATGAGACAAGCTTCTTTTCCCTTTTGGAGTGGGCGGAGTTGGCAGTCTCTATCGTCTCTTTAGTGGTTAGCTTTAATTTCTGAACTCTGAATATAAACTGCCTCAAGGAACTATGGCACTATATCCCTCTAACAAAGAGTGAGTGTGTATAAAAAAAATATTTGAACATTTTAATGGGGGACATGCGCAAAATGGGCAGTATCTTCACCAATAATGACCCCCTCTGGAGACGAACACTGAATATTTAACACTACACATTCATGGTCTCTTTCGATACAGGAGGAATGAAGACGTGCTTTTCTCGTTTGGCCTTGAAGCTCTCTTGAGATCAGTTGTTTGGCATAGACTGTTCACCTGTTTGCTGTGGTTTCATGTGGGAGAGGACAGTTATAAAAATAGTAAAGGTTTTGTATATGCTTCCATCTTTAATAAACGTCAACTCAGTCAGATCAAAGCTTTTTTCTGTCTCTAGTGTTTTTGGTGGATTTGCAACTTTTTGAACAATATGCTGCATGTTAATGGTAAATGGTAAATGGTAAATGGCATGCATTTATATAGCGCTTTCCTGCACCCTTCTCGGGCACCCAAAGCGCTTTACATTGTGCTTCCACTCACCCCATTCACACACATCCACTCCTGGGGCAGACAGCGAGGGGGGGCTGCCACACAAACGGCACTCAACCTTCTCCTACCACCACCAAACACACCTCCACAGTAACACACATTCATTCACCAGTGCTACGTGGCAAGGTGGGTTAAGTGTCTTGCCCAAGGACACAACGACAGTTTGAACAGGGCAGAGTGGGATTCGAACAGCCAACCTCCGGTTATAGGACGACTGCTCTACCACTGAGCCACGCCGCCCCACATGTTAAACACTTTCTACCTAGACACTTCGACTCAAAAATAGTCCATTTATGTTTTGCAAGGTTTCGAAAAAGGACCAAGCTAACATCTTATTGTCATGGACAGGATTGTGATGGTGTTTTCTAAATGTTTTAAAATAATCTTCCAATACTTTTAGCCCTAAACATGTACATCAGACCGGTCTTACTTTTTAATGATACGTGGATTAGTTTTTGGTGCAATTTTGGTGCTTTGTTTCCAATAGGGCTCAGTTTGTCTGCTGTAGGCAAGAACAAAGAGTAATGACTCTCTTCAATGGGATCTATGGTGTTGAGTACATGTTTTTTAAGATGTCTTTTTATGTATTTTACATTTAAACAAATGAATGTGCTTCATTTCATCAATCTGTATAAAACACAGTGTCCTTTTGCCATTGGCTCTGACTTACATCCATTAAAGCTAAAAGAAATGCTAAATAATTCTCAGTATTGAGCAGAAGTTCACATAAATGCCACTGGAGAAGGTTTTGTTGAGCCTCGCCCGTTTGACTGATTGTACCTGCAGACCATTTGTGTGTCTGTGATTTCTCCTTTAATCCCCGTCGTGTTGATACTCTGGACAGCGAGCCAATCAGCCTGCTGACTAAACAGCACATCAGGAGGCATTTTAAGCAAATCCTTGGAGAGCCCTTGAGCTGAGGCCTTTGATCACTCTCCTTATGGAAGTGTAGGCTAATTTCACCAGATGGCTCGTCTCTCTTTGTAGTCTTCTCGTGGAGCTCGTCTGTCACTTTGGATTGTTAGATTAGCAATTAAACACATATGAAGTCTGCCATAACAGCTCAAACCTCATGCACAACACAAAAAACATACACATATTAAGGCTGATGATATATCAAAGCATCTGGTTTGAATATTACACTGCAGTAGTTCCCGGCTCATTCTTATTCACATGGTGTATACACAGCTAGTGGTAGTACACTCTTTGAATCATTACTGAGGTATTTTCTCAATAAGCCGGTGGCACAGGACATAAAACACCTGAACGCTGCCTGTACATTTATGTGGACACCGGTGAGGCGATGATATTCATGTATTGTTTTTGAATACCTTTAAGTGATTATGCTGCTGACGATCCAATTAGATATATCTATTCATACTTTCATCTTTTCATAATTTTACTTAGGTGTCAATTGGTCTAAACATGACCCGTTTGTATTGTTTCTTGTTACATACCTGTATGTATATAAATGGTCTACTTACGTTAACATGCAAGGCTAAAGAGAGTTTTCAGCATCAGTGGACGACAAGGGTGACAAATGACTTTGGGGTAAAAAAAAATATCTTGTTAGATTTCCTCAATTAAATCAGAATTTTCAGTGTAAGAGTTTCTCATACATTTAGTTTTATCTGAACGTAGTCAGTAACCAACAGATCATTGAGTACATGTCATAAGGTGCTGGTCCTTATGTAAAATGTTGGTGTAAAGTTTTCAATAGGGTAATAACACTCTATGCATTTGTTTAAATTGGAAAAATAGACATTGAAAACACCCAGTAACAGGTTACTTCCTGTTCATGTTCCTACAGCTGCCAAGAGCAGACAAACTGAGCACTGCTGGAGGAGAAGGACATTCATAAGATAATATAAGATAGGACTTTCTTGATACCACAGAGGGGAAATTCACTTAGACAGGTAAAGTGCAGAAAGGAAAAGAAAGGTGTACATGCAATATAAAAATGTATATACAATCTCAGCAGCATTTTAAATAGAATATTATATAAATAAATAAAAAAAACTAAGGCTAAATATATACATATTTACAAAGTAGAGGTGAGAGAAAGAATGGACTTTGCACAGTATCTTGGCTTATTGTTACACATGTGAATTATAAAGTCTCACAGCAGAACTTCTTCCTGCTCTGAGGGTGTCTCAGTCGGCCTGTACAATCTCAAGGACTTCGGTCTCCTCAGAAGGTGGTGGCAACTCTGTCCCTTCTTGTACAAGGCGCTGGTGAGCCCTGGATAATCACCAGTGTGTGTTTGGTGTGTGGGGGGGAGGGGTTTCCTTCTCCTGAAGTCAATCACATCTCCTTCGTCTGGCGGATGTTGAGCCCACTCCAGTCGATAAAAGTCCATGATGAACGACCTTTACTCCAGGTTGTTCTCCTCAAACACACTTAGAGTCATCAGAAAACGTCTGGAGTAGGTGTTGTAAGTGAAGTGTAGAGTGTGAAGAGAAACAGTGAAAGTATTGTTCCCTGAGGGGCCCCAGTGCTGCAGACTACCACCTCAGACTTACAGTGAGGGAAGTAGATGGTCCATGCAGCCAGGTGTCCGTAAACTCCTGCCCGCTCCAGCTTCCCTTATAGCAACGCCGGCTGGATGGTGTTGAAAGCACTGGAGAAGTCAATAAACATAACTCTCACGTTGCTCTCGGTGGTCTCGGTGGTCAGCGCCATCCACCCCGATGTTAGGTCGTTAGGCGAAGGTGAACGTTTTTTTTTAAACAAACAAAATGTCACGAAGACCCCACAATGTAAATGTAATAAGCAATGGATCGTATGTGTCTTTTAAAGAGATCTCGTCGTCTGACTTGTTTCTACTAGATTTCTTCATTAGCCCTGCAATATGCGATTTCGTCAGGTGTTGCCAAAAGCTACACACCCCACCTTTACACTGTTGGCAAATGACCATGATGACTCTGTTCTACCCACCTCTGGACAACAGTGACCTGATTCAAAGCCTGTCTGATTTAGAGCACTCTTATTGTCACTCTCACAGGTTTGTCTGTCAGTGTCCCATCCTCTTCCTTCCTGTCTGTCTGTCCACGGATGATGCATAGCCAGATTAGAGCCGTCACATTTGTCACATTCATTTAGCAGACTGCGTGATACGGTGCGCTATCAGACGACACTGTGACGAATGACGCTCTCAACCTACCTACCTTTGTTTGGTTTTGCTTTGCTGTCATTTTGTGCATCATTTCACAATGTCTATCCCTTCTCCTGCTTTGAATGATGTATGAGATAATTCTTCCATTTTTTTTTTCACTTTTCTGCTTGATTGCCTAAGAAAGCTAACGAATGATACGCACCAGGGGTGTTGCACTCAGGCAGCATGACAGATCAGGAAATGTTCAGGTTCAACAGGAAAAAAAAATAAATCTCATTAATGCATACAAATATACAATATGTTATAATTTAGACATTCTGTGACTATCAGACAATAAATCTTCCCCTGATTTAGTTCATGGCCCCTTCTAATACACAATATTTTATCAATGTATTTGAAGCATTTAGGGACATGTCTGTGGAGAATCTCAGTCATCATACAACAAAAAAGGGTTCAGGCACAAACATCTGGACAGTATTGAAGTTATACAACACATTTTTCTAAACAACAAATAGCAATGAAAGTCAAAAAAGGAAAGGATGCATAATTTTTTTTTTTACAGCTAAACTAAAAATTAGATAGCAGCAGTTTAGTAGACATTACTATAAAACACAGTGCTATGTTTGCTCTTTTTCCTGTTTGGCCTTAAAGTTATCCTAAATATTGTCTTTTTTTATTAATCAACAGTAGGCAATGAAAAAGCTTTTGTGGTTTTCTGTAATGCAACTGCATGGATCTATACTGGAGCATATTTCTCTATTACATTTACAGGATGGTCTATGTTGTTCAGTGACTATTCTAATCTATTTATAGTCTTCACTTTTTGTTATTTTATTTCTTAATTAAACTATGTCACTCTTGAGAGGCATTGCACTGTTGTTTTGTTTGTAACTGATCCCTAACTAAATTGCAAATTTTGCTCCAACCCCAAATTAAATTTTCAAGAATGTTGTATTATGTGTTTTGGACCCATTTCCAAAGCTGAGTCTGTGTACAAACTGTTCTTTTAGTGCACACACAGAGCTGACAGTAAGTGGACCGTGAAGAGGATATGCTGAAATTCACAAAAAAAGTGTCTTGGATAAGAATTGCTGACACTGTCTTTACTGTCTCTAACATTGTTTGCAGAAGTACTGCAAACTTTTTAGTCAAAAATATCTCTACTCCCTAACACTATATCTGCTGTATATATATTGAAAATGTGGGCTGGAGTGAGGAAGAGGAGGGGGTAATATTACTGCAGTGAAGCAGGTGTTGCCTGGAGGAAGGACGACTGGAAATGTGGCCAAAAACTGCTGTGTGCAGAAACTCGAATGCTTTAGAAAAACCATTAGACCCCAAAAGCTGTTGCCGTGGCGACCAGCAGTAATAAATAAACAGTGCATTAGTCAAAATAAAAAAAAAAAGGTCTAAAACACCTGGTTTAGAGGCATCTGGTTCTAAAAATCACTTAGGAATAAATAGCTGCCTGTCTCAAAACGAAAACAGTGACAACTGCATTTAGTGTTTGCAAAGGCCCCAGTGGGAACAACGCTCTACATAGTTTACATAATTAGGCAAAATATGCATTAGACCACTGGTGATTATCTGATTAAAATGCATAAAATCAAATTTAATCTTTTAACAAATCCTCAAGAGAAAGTTTACATGACTAACACACAGGAAGGCCACTGTTACCGCACATTACACAATAAAGTCATTTCTCTATATCTTTAACCACCACCTCTTGAATTTGTTTTGGTAACAAAGTCCATTAAGAAGGTTTTTGATTTTTCTGTCTGTGATGACCCTCTTTATATTGGACTCACGTTTGTAACTCAAACAGCGTCATCATTTCCAGAGCTGAAATTTGAAAGCTGAAGTAAATAAAAATTACATTTTTATTTTTGGATCGTTCGGATTTATCTGGCTTGGTTACATAGTGGTGTGCTCTGCTATCACAAAGGCATTTTCAACCAAGGACCAAACAATAAAAAAGACTGCACTTGTGAAGAGATACTAGATGGTGCTTTCAGCAGAGGGTGTCTGGATAAAGGCTCAGTCTGGTTGGTCATGACATTGCAGTTGCACTTCTTACCTCCTACTCGAGCTACACATTGCCTCTGGTCACGTTGTCCTATTTCAGCAAACATTGAAACAGAAGCAAAAACAATATCGGGTCATTTGATTTTTTGTGTTTAGACGCCGGTCGTCTGTGTGGTGTTTACATTTCAGTCAAACTGTACCAGAGGTCAGCTGGAAGCAGACTGACACGCACTTTTTCAAAGGATCTTGGTGCATATGTTTTGCACATTAAGGTTTGTATGGCGTCATTACTTGTCCAAGTAAATGTTTGTCTTCACATAAACTGTTGTGTGTGTTGAAATGCTGGAAAACTGTTAAATAAATGCAGACCATTTACAATAATATAGTTTTAATTAGAGTAAACTACACTAACATTATTTAAAACTCTGCCAACAACACTACATTCAATTTAACGTTATTATTCGCCAAGGGCAAATTCAGTTATTAGGTCTCTTTGAATACATTAATAAGCAAATAAGTTGAATTAGACTTTATCTTCCACAGGCTGATTAATTGTACAGTCTCAGGCAGATGCCGTTTTTGTGGCGTTCTGTCCCGCAGCTCACTCGGACGTCCACTGGCTGCTCTGTTGTTCAAAAGCCCAGTGCATGGGATGGTCTGTGTGTTGGTCCATGTGTCCCTGTTGTGTGTCTGTTGCTCCACTACTTCAACCAGAGTCTTCAAACTAATACCTACCAATCTTTTAGATTTTCAAGCCACCTGCAATCTATTTTTCTCAGATTCCCACAGACTGCAGCATAAAAACTGTATTAGCCATTACTGCTGATAAAAATAAAACAAACTTTGATGCATTTTGTTTATATTAACAGTAACGATGCAACTCCAGACACAGGCAGAAAATTCAAAAACAAAAGTTTATTTACTGACAAAGTAACAAAACAATATCCAGGGAACAGAATAAACCAAGGCTATGGTCTGAGCACAAATAATCCAGGAATACTAAATACAAGACAAGACAGGCTAGGAACTTAGGACATCAATTCAAATAAAAACAGGCAAGGACTCCAGGACATGAAAATACAAGGACCACAGACCTCACGATCAGGAAGACGACACAACGACCTGGCACTGAGCAAACAGACAAACCGGCATATACAGACATCGACAACAAGGGACAGGTGAAGCACATTAGGGCGGGGCAGGGAATCACACATGAGGGAAAGACACAAGGCAGGAAGTAAATCATCAAACACAGACAGGGGTAAAACATTTCAAAATAAAAACCAGAAACTCAAATACAACTTGAAACAAAATACTTGAAACAGATACAAACAGATTCAAAAACTACAAAGGACTTACATCAGAACAAAACTGAAACAAATACACAACCAAATCAGACAGACTATAAAACAGACATGAATCCTGACACCAAGTTGCCTATACAGTCCTATACAGTCCACAGACGGAGCTATAAAAACCTGTCCTTGCCGTGTGTCCTTCTAAGACAAACAGTAGGTCTTTACTGAAGTGTGAGACAGTAGCAGCTGGGCTTGACCTTAAAAAGCTCACACTAACTGCGGCCTGGCCTTGAGCCAGCCTCAGCAGACTGGAGTACAGTATGGACGGGCCTAATGAAGCACACTAAAGTGGATCTTTTATTAATCATCTGGGGTCCTGCGTAATCTACACATCTATCCATGTGTGACAGCGGGCTTGTCCTTAGTCAACCTCCTCAGGTCTCATCTGTACGTTATTGAGAGCCTCTCAGAGCTAATCAAATCTATCTCTAGGGTATTGACACGCAGTTGGTTAAAAGTAACTTAAAGCCTTAGTCACTGATCGATGAGCAGCAGTTTGTAGCTCCCTGGTTTTAGCGTGGCTTAGCAGGACTCACAGCACACGAACACAAAGCACTGTAAAGTCAAAGCACTGTAAAGTCAATGGGATGTCATTTTGAAGCGTTTACAGCAATACAGACATAGTAGCATACATCTTGAACATATTAGAATGAATATAGAGAGTATGTAAAGTAAATTAATTGCAAAACAAATAACAAAATAGATGTGTAATTGCACCAACAATGCAATCATGGTAAAGTAATGACTAGTCAATGACAAATGAATGGATGTAAAGAAAAAGCTGAATTCAATGCAGTATTATGTGGATTTTTTAAAGAAACAAAGACTTTTTTTTTTTGACAAGGACTCTGAGTCAGAAAGTGCCTGGCCGTGTCCACAGTTGACCTCTTTCTTTGAATCCGAGCATCAAAAGGGGGCTTTTTGCAATGTTTGAGAACCATTGTTTCCATGGCTGACTGAAAACCTTGTAAATGCTTCAATTATAATCATACTTTTTAGAGTCGGAATGTGAATTCGAGAAAGTGAAAATGATTGAAAAAGCCAAGTGATACATAAAACCCACTATTAAATTTCTTATACACCTAAGATAACAAGAAATAAGTTCTTCCACCATCATTAAGCTACAATCCTTAAAATAAAATATACTGATATGCATTAGTAAAAGCATGTTATGTACCTCTTAAGCTCAAAAATAGATTTTAAACGTCCTTGAAAACTGCTTAAACTTTACAGATTGACTTTAAAGAGTAAGCATTGGATGAATTTTGAATGCTCTTATGCTCACTGACCTGTTAAACTGTATATGATGCTGTTTAGATAATGATTCACACTTGAATTTAGCAATTTGAAGTTCTTTACAATTTTAAATAAGTAAATGGCTTTATTTGGTTTGCAATCCACAAAATAGTGTAACCACCTCAAGCCTAGCCTTACTTTGATTTAATTTTGAGGTTATATCCTCCACCTCTTCCACTTACAGACAACCATATATCAATATCAAGCAGGAATCTCAGTTCACCTCTACTTGTGTGTATTTGAACATGATTAGTGCAATACAATCCTCTGAAGTAGAATTCTGACAATTATACAATTATAGACAATAGAATTAGACAATGCAAAAAAAAAAACATGAACAGCTGTAAGATGCTAGACCTTGGGTATCTTTGAAAAGTGTTTGATTTTGACTTTGTAAAGTCTTTGCAACACATATCCTGGTGATACAAATATAAATTGAAAGTGCCTCTGCGCCTGTTACAGCCAAACTCTGAATCACCTCCTTCGCCCCAGTTTTGGATCCTTGTTATGCAATCACATTTTTAGCATGCTTTAATTTTCAGCGTAACAGATGTGACCAGCCCCACGGTTAAACGGTCTGTTCCCCTGTCCGTGTTTGTCTGTCTGACTGCTGCGTGGCTGATAAGCACTTGTCCCGATGTGACCCCATAGTTGAGTTGTAGCTGGCTTAGGTTTCTACACATGCCCATAAGTTACATTAGCAGACAGTTACTACACACAGAAAGCCACTGTGACTTCAATAAAGCAGTGATTGAAAGCCTTAACGAACAAGAGAGAGCTCAGAGGTCTAGTATAGTATAGCGCCATAAGAGCAGCGCTGCATTGAAACTTCAATACCTTTCTTAACGGCACTTGAATGCAGCGTACATGTGGGTTTGTTAGTTGAAATACAGTTTCTCTGTGACACTCAGTGCTTTATTTGTACGGCTGGTGCTCATTTTAAAGCAGACACACATAGAGGTCTCTAGAAGGAATGTTTATTATTGTAACTTCAGTGCGTTTTCTTCAGTTGTAGCTGCAGTGACTGTATATTAATAACAGACACTATTAAGTCTGCCATAAAAATGTTTTTATTTCTTGACTATAGACTGCAAAACAAGCCAAACTAATTTTTTTTTTATTCTAAGTTAAGTCTAAGTTGTCATTTAACTGTTTTCATAACCTTCTTTGACTTTCGTAAAAATAGGTGACAGGCAGGTGTAAGGCAGAAGTCATGTGACGTTTTGATGGCTTTATCAATGGATGTAGGAAAAGGGGCTCATTTTAAAACAACTCCATGAGCAACACTATGTAGCTTTTCAAGATTTATGCCCCTTTAAGACACTCTCATAATAGTCATGACAAAAGAGACTTTAATAGATCTATGCACAGGCAAAAGCCAAAAACCCAAATAAATTGAAGCACTGTTGGGCCATAAAAGTCGACCACAATGATGTGAGAGACTGAGGTCATCTGGCAAACAATTACTTAAATTTATTGCTGCTGAAGGTGGCTCTACATGCTTTTAAATCTGAGGAGTAATTAGTTGTGCCCACATAGTTTTTCATTTTGGCTTTATTTATGTCAAATAGATAATAACTAAGTTTTATTTTATTGTCTTTCTACAGGATAAACACATAATTCAAAGAGGTGGCAGTAACGTTTTCACATGACTATATCTTTATGCAATAAGATATATGGTATAGATTAAATGAATTAAAGAGTTAGTGTGGAGTATCAGAAGAGTGAAGTCTATATTTGGTGGTTAAGGTTTACACGGTGTTGAATGAACAGTAATGGCTCTGATTTCTCTCTCTCACGCCTCACATCCAACTCTATACCCGGCTGACATCCCAATACCTCTGTTTTGCCATGACCGCAGCTCATCTAAATCATCTGCCTCGTGTTATCCTCAGGCTACAAATGCTGTTTACATACACAGAAAATATTACTCTGCTTTTCTTAAATGGGGTCTTGAAAGAGTACATTTTGTTTGGATATTCAGAACTGGGCCTTAATGCAGAATGTGTTATTTTCTGATTAAATTGTGTGACATGATATTACTTGGGTTTTAAGATTCTTTATACACAGCACATTCAGAAAAGCCGTTTTAATTGAGTTTTTTATCACAGTCTGCAACACATGACCCATCACCTACAATACTGTGTGTGTACAGCAACAAAACCAGCCGCGGTTTCAAAGACTTGGTTATGAATAGCCCATATTTCCATTTAGGAGGATAAATACACCTGTTTTTGAGCATTATAAAATACTTTTAATTATGCCTAATATTGAAATTCCAACCTTTTGAAAGCATTAGTCAAAAGGGATGAAAAAAATGCTTAGGTGGATGAAACCAGTCTTTGAAAAGTTCGTCATCTTTTAAGAGTGAAACTTCTAAACCAACAAAAATAACCACGTTTTATCAGCCGCAACGGTGGACACTACATGGGATTTGTTTCAAGGTATTCTGAAAAGCACTATTGCACAAAATGTTCATGGACAAAGTCTATGTACACTTCTACTAAAATACCTAACATAGGTTATACGTGACAATCAAAGGAACTCTGATGTTATTATTTTGTCCCATGTTAAAAAGTTTGGAAAAAGTTAAATAATTAATCCCTCTTTTGCTTTTGTAACACGCATTTATTTTCTTTCCAGCGCTTAATGCTGATGTAAGTTTCACAGACTCGTCTTTGTTTGTCTTAGAGTTGTTCAGACGGTGGCCAAACAGGCTCAGAGATAAGACTCCAGATTCAGAGGTGTCCCGGAATGACCAGACAAACGTCCACCTGGAGCATCCAGCTCAACGTCAGCCCATGTTTTTACAAAGCCTGGCCAGACCACACTGTCCCCAGATGAACCGTTCCGCAGCCAGAAGGACAAACAGAGTATTGGTTGTAGTATCTGTCCTGAGCTGACCCACACAGACAGACAGAGAGGCACAAACAGACCGTGGACAGTGGTCAGGGGAAACTGACTCCAACAGGCTGTGCAAACTTTGAAGCTTTTGATAGGACTATGTTTTTTTGCAGAGGTCATTTTGTCCAGAGTTTCCACAGTGCAGTTATCTCCATTTAGAATAAGTGTCTTATGTAAAGTAGTATGTAATGGTATCAGATACAAACTCATGGGCTCCTAAAGAGACCATTTGCTATTTTAATTTATCCACGATAGAGCATAGTAGTGAGGCGGTGATAGTGTGATAGTATTCATGCCATACATCCTTATCACCAACTAAAACATCTTCATTGACACTTTAATTAAAATGGATCTGTAAAGTGTTCTTTTTTTTTATTTCACAGTGGTTTGCAGTTCGCTGGGTAGTATTCCTTATTATAATGATAACGAGTCATCAGTCTAATTTTTGTGACTCGACTTGAGCCTGAGCCTTGGATAGATTCGACTTGGACTTGGTTTTTGACAGATTGGACTCAGATTTGGACTTGTGTTGCAAAAACGTGTGACTAGACTTGGACTTGTGAACAAATGACTGGGACTTAGACTCAGAATTGTGCTCAGAAACTCGGACTTAGCACTCATGCATTGGGCTCACAATTTTTTACTTTTTTCATGAAATTTCAATTATTGTGTCAGTTTTGCCCCCTAATTATGTTTTCTGATTTGTAACAAACTTTGGTTCCTTGACTCAGACTTGGACTTGACCTTCACATTAACTGACTTGATTTGGACATGACTTGAAATTGTTTGGATGACTTTGACTCAGACTCGGACTTGGACTCGGACTTGAACACTTAGGACTTCAAAACTGACTTGGACTGGAAACCTGGTGACTTGAGTACAACACTGTAATAACAGTGATGGCCTGTAAAGAAACTTACTTTTAAACTGAACAGAGCTTTGTATATATTTGAAAAATAGACATTTAAATCTACATTAAACCCAGGCGAAGGATTTTTCAGTTCTTGTTCCTATTTGTAGAAGTGCTCAGAGTTGACTAACTAAGCCCAGAGTTGGCACACTTACATTCATTCTGTTGTGTTGCTTTTTGTTCAACTTTTTTTCCTGCAAAATGTATAAAGCAAACTCATCATCTTACCGGGTTCTACAGATTTTCTTAATGGACAATATCACACTCCTGCAAAGATACCATAGGTAACCAGAAAAAAGGATGTGAGGTTGCAATCTGAAAATTTAACACCAGATTCTGCAAAAACTACTCACTGCACCTTTAATACAGATTGTTATATTAATATCTTGCATTACATTTTGGATCAATCAGAAAAGGCATTAAAATGGTCTGACTTGGGATTTGAAATGAAGCAGGGTTTTGAAGCTTTTTGACAATATACTTAATTTACTTTTGACTTGTATGTTACTGGTAGCGAGACTGGTCATGTGACTCTAAAGCAGACTGAATCCACGCTGACTGTCTCTGAACACACAGCTGTGATATTGCTAAAAACTGCTGCGTCATCGCTCAGACTGTGAACTCCATCAGCCGTGACAGGGATAAACCACAGATTACCACTCACAGACACACAGGCATGCACACCCACTCTAAAGCACAACCTGCTCCTCTCACTATCAAACACTGGATTAGTCTGTGGTAATTCAGCTCTAACGCCATAATCAATTAGTCCTGTGCAGTTCAGTGCAGCTGCTTCCTCTCTCTTCAGTTTTCAGTCGGTCTGATCTCCTCCCTCTCTGCTCTCTCCTCTGGTTTTTGATCTAATTGTGTCTTCTCTTGTTTTTGCCAAGTCTTATTCCCTGCCCATTTTCTTTATTCTTACCATTTTGACTCAACTTTCCATTCAGTTTTTTTTTTAAAAGGTCTTCAAACTCTTGTATATGCATATGTATTAATCTAGTTCATCACAAAAATACAGCCTTAAAAGATTGTTGAAGTACTATGTTTAATATAGTAGGAGCTATGTTGACTATTAAAGGTGCACTGTTTAGTATTTTGTGGTAAAATTGCAAGATACAATTACAGATCCTTACTTTCTACAGTCTACGGTAGCCTTGCAGGGACATGCTGTATATTAAAAACTATCTCAAAACAAGAAAAAAGATTGATAATATTGCTTTGCCTGAATTGTTGCACATATTACTTTTAGAATAATGTTTACACCTGGGACTACTGTCAGTGAATGCACCACAGCTCCAGCTCTGAACAGACTCCTTGCACCTTATTGACTGCACTGCTTTATTATTCACTTTATCATTACTCTTAAACGGCTCTTTGGTGGAGAGTCATTATTTAGACCCAATCTGTGTCTAAAAAAGAAACAAAATGACTGGTGTTCTTCTTCAGTGCTCACTGCAGTGCTCAGTTTGTCCTAGTATGTGTAAAATAAAAAGAGACAGTGAATGAATGTAAGGGTCTTTCCACTGGGTTCTATGGAGCTTTAGAGTTACAAAAAGTGTTATTTTAATGAAATTATCTTCAAAGTCAAAGGTCAAAGTCAACGGCGGATGATTAATATAGGATATTTCATTTTATAATGGAAACCTAAATATCCAAAGTATTGAACAAGCAGAATATATTTAATACATTATGATTTAATACAACTCTCTTTGTCTTGTCCTTTCTGAACCCATTCAAGGATTTAAACTCTATAATCTTTACAAAAACCTTATGTAATAATTTCCCTCTACTTAACACAATCTCAGTTCCATCAAACAGTGCCCATTCACTTTGCTTTGTCACCAAAAAGAACAAATGCTGACTCATAAGCACGCGCTGAAGGCTCACGCTGTAGTAAATATCAGTGTACGTCACTGTTCTCGTCTTTCCTTTCCCATTTGTCACTGCCGGCGCAGCGTGTATCCGCGCTGCGATAAGGCTCGATAAGAACAGGCAAACGGAGCGGAAGATAAGACTTTGTCGCGACCCTGCATGCCAAGCTTGTTCCCAAAACCTCAGACAGGGCGTGTGTTTACCGTCTGTCTGCTCCTACCGTTTCAAATTCCCTCCCTTTCACCTTTTATTTCCATGTCATTTTGGTAAAGCCTGTCTTTTCTCACTCTTTCTATAAACATGGGCCTTTTTTGGGCTTGTTTCCTGTTTGTGATGCTACCAGGACTTATCTGACATTCAAGATGAAACGTTGCAGTAGTTTTTTATAATGGTCCATAATGTTTCCAGATATGTGGAGTAATGTCTAATTATGTTAGAGGAAAAATTATGGCATTTTTTGAGTAAAAAAATGAAACATGTTGCCTCTTGTACTTGGTTGACTTTCTAAGATACTAAGACCAAAAAAAGTTGACTAAACTGTTAATAATGCTTCATTGAAATGTCACAAGAATAAAAATTTGTCACCCTTCAGCAAGAAGAGACCTTTCTCGAAAAAGAGTAACCAAATCAAAAGACTTTTGTCGTTTTGTTTAGGCTAGACACACATCAGGTTAATGTTTAGCAAAGACACCAGGGCTTTGACTAAGATAAAATACAATTAATTGCCGACTTTTGTAACAATTTTTCAAACTAAGATGCTTTTTATTTCCCCAACTTTCTACACAAACATAATTTTAATGTGAAAAACAGGAATGTGAATGTAAAATAATAACAAAACTTGTCAGCGGTCCTCTACACTTAAGTTGTTTCTAAAGCAACAAAACCGAGCTGTTACCCCTGTTCCCTCTACCTCCTTGTTTGGGTTTTTATTACTTTCCTCTCTCATCCAAAAAAAAAGCGGCACTTGGCACTTTTTGAAATGTAAATAAAGTTTTTGTTGTTTCCTGAGCCGTAGCCTCCTCCAGCCCTGTTTATCAGCCAGACTTCAAAGTGCCACGCTGACATGTGGCTCTATCTCTGGGCTGCTCTGTGAAATAGGGTCACGGGCGGCGCTTGGCTCTCACAAAAAAAAACTTCTCCCTTTCATCTAAGAACCTAGTGGGTGAGGGGAACTAAAGAGGGCCATGCCAAGCAGCCACGGGTGCTAGCGTGGGCGTGGGTGCGTGGGCGGACGTGTTGTTTTTGTGCTCTTTTTCTCCACTGGTCACTCCGCTAGCAGGTAGCCTCATAGATAGGTTTACATCATTCGCTTTTGATTGTTATTCACCAAAACTTTGTCTTTGTGTTTCTGTCTAGCTGCGGTGCCAGTGTGAGGAGACATTGCTGCGTCGTGCTGAGCCAGGGGCCACTGCAACTGGACTGAAGACATAAGAGGAGACGAAAGAAAAGAGGAAGTAAAAACTTTTTAAGAGCCAGTAAAAAGCAAAAGAAGTTTGGTTGAACTTTGGAAGGAGGATAACAAGACTAACTGTGCTGCAGAGAGGTCAAGTCAGGGGTCATACCTGTGGACTACCGCCTCTTTAAAACAACTCGGCTTCATAAACTATTATCTGTTGACCCCTAACCTTGGACAAGCCCCAAACAAGCTGCTAACACTCCTCTATTGCCTTCCCACTTTTTCTCAGCCATCATTTAAATCAGTATTCAGACGTTTAACCTGTCCATAGTATAGTGCAATACCAGGGTCTCTCCTGATTACGGCACATGGACTGTTGATGAAGAGCGATGGCAGCGAGACTGACAGGTGCCGCCCCTTCCTCTCGCCCCCCCTCCCTGCCCCCTGCCACAGTCACCGCCGCTCGGACCGGCTGAACTCCTGGCATCCATCACAGCATCGGCAGCAGCTGGCACAGAGCTGGACGGAGCAGTATGCAGGAAACTGACTTACCGGCCACAAATGCCTTTACAGGTAAACACGGCGGACCATTTGAGTCTTATTATTAACTTATGAAAACACACACATCATAGGATTGAATCGCGATTGTGGTCGTGTCAAATACCATTTCACATTTAAAGTGCTCACTGGTATGGTTTTGTTTTGACACATAGCAGGCTGTAGTGGTGTAACCCAATATAAAAGGAGAAACATTGAGCGTAAAGTCTTGTAGTTTTATTATATTACAATGGTTCTATGTCTTAAATAAATGACCTCACAGAATTTGATTAAACAAAATAAAAAACAAATAAAAAAAATAAAATCAGTTCAGCTTAATCAGATTACAAAAGCATGAAAATAAATGAAATAAACAAGAAAAAGAGTTGTTCTAGTCCTGCTTTACCATTGCAGTGTATCTTATGTGTTCAAAGAGTAAATGTAAAGTTATGACGGATTTTATGACATGATAATGTTTATAGAGTACTTAGACTAACACTAACTAAATTAAGATAGGAAATTATAGTTCTACCTGATGTATAAGTTCTTTAATAAAATGTTAATGATAAGTTAATATAAATATGGTCATACAATGCTGAAAAGCAGTAAAACTAAATGTATCTCAGATTATACAAAGGTTGTAAAGTCTGCTGTAATTTTCAAACATATTCCATATTATTATTTTAGCTTGTTAGTATTTGTGAGAAGTTGCCATGGGTTACTAGTCTAATATCCATGTTTAGTGGTTAGATTGATCTGTGAACAAACATATACCAATAACCTTCCCCAATTTTGCTTTGCAAGACTTGAACCCTGCTGTCTTTTGTCCAGACCCAATTCCTTTTTTTTTTTTTTTTAAGAACAAGAACTCCACTTAAGTTGAAGCCTGTTCATGTTCAGAAAGCTGGACATCAACAAACTTGATTCCAGCGACATCATTTCTTTCGCTGTATCTTGTAATCACATCCACAACGGCCACTCGAAGGATTTTTGTCACCTGCACTAAACATTTAAGTGTCTGCCACTCTCACTGTGGTTTGTGTGTGCTTTTATTGTGGTGTCAATTATGTTGTTTACGCTTCAGCTTATTAGCCTTGTTAAATTCTACTACAAGTCACACACTGAGGTCATTTACTACCAATCCCACAATGCACTGTGCCAGGTTTACAGGATGTCTGATATAGTTTAGGTGGCACAACAGTAAACTCTAAATGTGGAGCTTGATATGATGCAATAAACTCAATGGCAGTTGTAAATAGGTGAGTGGTTTTGATTGTGGCTTTTGAGGCATTTTCTCAGCACATGAATTAGAAATATCACTAACAATGACAACTTTCACTAAAACAAACTGAACACAATTATTTATTTATAAGGATTCTTTCAGTTTGTTGTGTCCAAAATGTAAGAACATCTTTCAACCATAACATTATGACAACTTAAAGGAGATATAAACTGAATCAGGTAAACATTGTTTTGAGGAAAAAAAGGCTAAATTTAAATGACTTTGACAAGACTCTTGTCAAGCACCTGTCACATTTGTGCCGTCGCTTACGGAGAATTAATTGGTTTGTGGCAAATTTGCTCGTGATTAATCTGAGGATTGTTCTTTACAAAGTGAGACAGGATCAAAAAACAATGGTGCAACCAAAGATTGCTTTTGTGTTAGGATAACCTGGCTTTGAAATTGCATTGACAATTATAATGTTATGGTTAAATGATGTATTTAAACCTGCACTGAGAAAACTATAAGGTGCTAGACAGATTGGTTTTAAGCAGTCATAGGTTTATGTTTAAGTCCACAGCACTTCTCTTTATATTATTAAGATAAAGATAAATAAAACCTAGTCCTTTTCTACTAAAATAAAGAGAAGAGCTATAAAAGAGGATGGAAGTACAAACAACTGAGGCAGAGACACATTAGTGCAAATGCTGTGCAATGCAGAAAGTCCAGTGCTTTGTTAAAGTGAATGAGTGATAAAGTGACAAGTGAAGTGCTAAAGTGCCAGGTCTGGAGTCATTTTTTTATCTTGAGGATAGTGTAAGAGTCTCAGGAGGAGAGATTATTATTTATGAGCCCCACAGCAGAGAGAAAGGAACTGTTTTTGTGGCACCAGTTAAAGCTATGTGAAGCACAAAACCATTTTAACCCTGAAAGAGACCAAGGATATATTATAGCCATTAGATCATATACAAACACTCACAGAACGCTCCCGTCTAAATACAGTAACCTTTATTAATTGCTGACTTGTTCATACTTTTCGTGTGTTGACATTTACGAGGCAATCAGAGACGGCTTTGAGGTGAAAAGTTCACCGTGCCGCTGTCTAAAATGTAGTCCTTAGTGAAAGTAACACCGCTCATAATGCTGCCCGCTGCATTAGCCTCTGTAGACCCGAGATTAACTGTTTCTCATAATCACTTACTAATTATGATGGTTGTAATTGAAGTTGTGTAGCGCCGCTCTTTCTCTGGGGATTTACTCGGCTTCTTTGTGCGAATGAACAATGAGGAGGACTGTGAGAGGCCAGCGGTGCCTCAGTCAAACCTCGAGATTTAATCTGGTCTTAGAGCAGGCGTTCCGGGAGAGCTTGTTACTGCCACTATAGGTGAGTCCAATCAAAGGCCTTTCACAGAAATAATTAAATCTTACCCAGACGACAGTATCACATAGACTTTGTCCCTCCAATGAATTCTTACGAGTATGTTCTCAGCAATGAGTTCTGCACTTGTTACGTTTACTCTTTACTGTGTCCCTGAGTGGTATTTTTTATTCACACATGGTCAGACGATCAATGCCTGGGAACAACAGTCCATCCTCTGCCGTGTTGCTTGTAGCTGGTCTGGCTTACTGTTCTTGTAACATGTTTTTTAGTTTTCCTTAGAAGCCTGGTGTTAGTCTGTAGGACAGTGAGCACACGGCACATCAGAGGCGGCGAGACTCCACTGACTACAGAGCTTATTTTTTTATATAGAACATGTCTTAAGCTCAACTAACAAAGAGTGTCAGTAACTCAAAATCTTTTATCTGGACAGTGTTAGTGGATACATTTCTTACTAGATTCTAGGACTTGGCTTAACATTGCCAATGTTAATGTGGCTTATGAAAGTGATTTCAATTAATATTTTAAAATAATGTTTGTTTGTTTTTTCTATATTTTACATTTTGGAAAAGCTCACAGGTGGGTGCGCATTCATTCATTTATTTCCTTCTGCTTAGTCCCAGTAGGGGTCTCAAGTGGCTGGAGCCTATCCCTGGACAATATCCGGTTAGTCGCAAGTCTGACACTTGCAACACTTAAACCAAATCCATTTTTACTTTATCTGTTTTTTTTCTCTCATTTGTGTTTGTTTAAAAAAAAAACAAGCTTGTCTTTACTTTTGTTTGATGCAAGAAAAGACAGAAGTGTAAGTGAGTAGTTACTGTTTAGGCACAGACAAAAAGAAATATAAAAAAAATAACAGGCTTTCAGAAACTGCAAAAGGAAAAGACTACAAACAACCACAAACAAAACATAAAGTCCAATTGTGTAGATATAAGTTTTGAATGGCTAACCTGACAGCTTTACCGCTCAGTCAACGCACTGCCATTATATTCTTCATGTCACGGCAGAGAAAAGTACGTTTGGGAAATTTAAACGGCACAAAAAGCCATTGTTCACTGAATTCACAGATGCTGTCACATTTTTGCAGTCTTTCCTCAAACCCTTTTTCTGAAGAGTTGTTTTTTTTTTTTTTTTTATCAAAGCACTCCAGTGATATGGTCCTCATGCTGTCCAGACTTTAACACACAAAACCATTCAGTAGAGATTTTTTCATGTTGCTGTCAAGACCATAATAACCAAGACCAAGTATGATGCAAGATCAAGACAAGACCACAGGGGGAAGACCGAGTGTAGACTATTGGGTGCTACACAGGGAGACATAAGGTGAACATTCAAAAAAATCCATACTTTTTTTTTGCGTTATTCTATTAAAAACTTTGTAGGACATGAGATACTCTTAATTTTAGTTGGATCTTTTAAAAGCCTGAGAAAAGAGTGAAGTACTTTGACTTTTTTTGCGTCTTGTGTCTGGTCTTTTTTTTTTTTTTTTTTTTTTCCTTCAGCAATGTAGGCATTACCTAGTTATTCTAACTATTGTATAACGCTACTATAGCAGTATGACCCAAACAAAGCGGTAGATGCATTTCATTACAGTTTTCTGTCATGTTTTCCTGTTCAGCAGAAAAATAGCTTTGTCATCATGCCATACAACTATGAGTCACTGAAATAGGAAACAGAATATAGATATTTTTTTTCCATCTGGTCAAACATAATGTTAATAAATGAATCCATTATTATATTGTATAGTGGTTGGTCATTAAAATCTACAGTCCTGCATGTGATACTGAGACCTTTTAAACGATTAAAATTAGGACTAATGTGTAATTAAACCTGGCCCAGTGCCCTTTTAGTCCTCGTCAGTCAAATCCAAGTTTACTCTGGATTTTACCTCTTGCCATATAGTCTTACTGTACTTTTATTTTCTGTCAGCTGTTGTTGTCTAAGTGAGTAAAATAGTAAAACAAAAAAATACAGATAGAGTACATTCACCTCTGAATTAGTCTTAAAGGCGAAAGGAATAAAAGGGGAGTTCCAATGTGTAAAGATGTTCTTTTCACAAGAAATTCCTGCATATAATACTTTTAAAAGTAGTGTTAGTAGAGAAAGAGCTCTGCAGTTCTTGCATTCCACACATTATGTCATCCACACAGAATGGTTGACTGATTATTTCATTATCTGAGTCCGCTGCCAGGTCTTCAGAGTTAAAGCAGTGGTGTATTTTCCGTCACATTTGCAAACGCTCCTTCAGACTCAACCATGAAGGTGACTGAAGGCATATTTTAACAGCCTTCTCTCATGTCACCTTCCAGTCTGCAGTCTTTTTTTTTTTTTCTAAGGCACCGCAGCCAATTCCCCATTTCTGCCTTTTTTCCCGCTCTTTGATTGCTGAGTGTTCGGAGCTACCTGTTGGGATGTTTCCATTGACGCTGTTAAACAAGGCATTCAAAGAAAAGTGTGTCTCCTTCACTCGCCGCTGCTTTGTCAAAGCAGTCTGACTATAGCTGCCGAAGCCCGAGCCGTTCACTTAAACAGATGAGAGCGAGCAGAGGTTGACAGAGCCTTTAGTTTGTGGGACAGGGGAACTCAGAGACAGACATCTTACTCTGTAGCGAACGGCGCAGACTGACTGACTAGCAGCTGACAGTTTGACTTATAACTGGGCCGCGCTCAGTTGTTCCCCATGAGTTAATTAAAGTGAACTTAGAGGCTATGGGGCTGCCATGCTGCGTGTGTACTCTACAGTTAAGAAAATGATTAATGCACTGACTTACACACACACACACATACCAGATTATTCATGAATATATCTACGTTAAGCCTGCAGGTCAGACTAAATGTTGTTGCTCATAGATTACATTTTTATAACCATGATATCTGACATTAGAGCTTGGTTGCTTCTATGGTTTAAACGTTATTATCTTTGTTTCTCCAGTCTTCATTTTGGTGTTACTTTAGTCTTGTATTCCTAAAACAAGATAAATGAACTCACAGCTTGGACCTTTTGTTTCCATGGGAACGTCATTTAAGTGAAGCAACACTGACAAAATGGAGCAAAATATGGCTCATAATCAGTAGGTTTATGGTGATAATTTAGAAGTTGGAGGATTGTTGGCATGGCAACAAAACTTATTCAAACTCATTATATAGCCATCTTTAAATAGTCTAACAATGATTTAATGGTTCACAACTGATTTATAATATAACATTATTGTTGTAATAGGATTGCAAACTCCCATGTTTCCCACAGATCAACACTAATCTTGGTTTGGACACAGATAAATACAAATAAGAGGTATATCTCCTTAGTTGACTAATATGTGTGACCCTGAGTGTAGCGCTCTCACAACTCTGCTCAGACCTTGGAAGATATGTAGTAGGTCACGTTGCTGTTAAAATCTTAAGTGTAATGTTTAAATACAATTAACCTACAGGAAATACAATGTGATTCTTTCTAAAGACAATTGAGTCCTAACAATGTGTGAGTTTTGATGTCCCCACCACCTACATTCACTCAGATAAACGTCTCTGCTTTATTATTCAGACTGTCGACTGTGCACTTCTCCTGAATTACACAAACTGCATCTCTCACACAACTTTTAATTGGTTTGTGACACTGTTGCTGTTCTTCAAGACATTTTTCCTTGTAAAAGTGTGAAAAGTCTATCTAGACTCAGACTGTCCGAGTGAGAAGAAATGTGAGTGGCCGTTTGAGAACAGCGCTTAGCAATTGATCAATTATTTGTGTTTTCATTTTAGAAAGTATACCTTATCAGTCTTCCTCTTCCACACTATGCCTCCTCCAGCATCTTGAACATACTGTGGACCTTATCTTACTTTAAAACTATGACATAGCCACCTGTTGCATGATGTCGTGAATAATAAGCAGTTATAAACAGGGAGTAATTCCCCATTCAAACATTTGCATCATACCGTAAATCCGAATTGAGCATTAATTAAGTCTCACAGTCTGTACGTAGCCTAAGTGTCTGCGCCCTGCTGTTATTGTAAACACTGTCTCGATACAGAGAAATCACTCAGCCACCAAAGCACAGTCTCTTACTTCTCATAAGCACACGCATTACATAATTCATCAGCTGTGTGCGAGCTCTCGGGGTGAACAGGGGAATGAAGTCATCGAGCGGGAGTAAACAAATGTCGATGTAGCACACAGGTGGTCGATAGCTGCAAGGTTAGCATAAGGTTTTGTTTACTGTGCAGAGTTCACGTCATGTCAGATACACAGATATGATGTCTAGTCTTCCACTTAGGTCTGCTTCTGGTGCATTTTTAAACCACGCTGATTTCCATAGTGAGCTTGTTAACGGCGTGCACACGTACACCAGCCACAGACCAGACCAAGGCCACGTTTTTTACCGCAACACTGGAAAATAATCATCCTCTTTTCTTTATTTCTCCAATAGCACATCCAAACGTTACTTCACTGTCTAGTTTAACATATTCCTTCTGTCTGTTCTTTTTTCACATTCACTTTGATAAAATAAGAGACTCTCTTTTGACTGGTCCTTTGACTTTTAATTTTCCTTCATGACTTTTCACTGAGAACTTTCCACATTTCTTTAATCAGTAACCTTGTGATATTTTCTGCTCGACTTCATCGTGGCAGAGGCTTTTGTCTTAATTCTCTTTCTCCTTTATGTTACCTCTATTCCTCTTTATTAGTGGATGTACAGGCTCACCCGATACTTTTTCATTATTGTTCACTTTTTGGCCGTCTTACAAGAAATACTTAGGACTGGTTTAGGTATTGACATTGGTCTACAACTATAATTTGTTTTTTTCTGTCCTCTTGTGTCTTTGGGGTTAGATTGAACATATATTTACTACAGTTCTTGCAACAGATAGTTACACTTGGCAAAATCCTATGTTGTGGTTTTAAATCCCAGAACAATTTATCAAAGATAAAATCAGACAAAACAAAAGGCAGATATCTGGCAGTTTCAGTCATTTAGGACAATCATAGCAAATCATAAACTAAACAGGTTTGCTGGATGCTTATTTCTTACACAACGCTCTTTTTGCAAACCAAGCTGATTCTTTTTCCAGACTCTGTTGCTAGTTTATATTTCTACAATAAAACACACTGAGCTCATTAAAAACAGTTTTTTGCCACTGTGCTAATATACATTGTAAAGCAACAGTAGGCTTACTCTGGTATGTGCTGCGTAAAGACATCTGTACAGGAAGTGGTTTTCTTGTAGTCTTTTATGGTGATTTAAAATCTCAAAAGGGTTTTATTAAACTGTATTGCCATGTAGGAAGAGGCTGAATGTATGTGTATCTTCCAGAAACACCAATATCAGAGCAATTTCTCCAGCTGCGGGAAACAGAAAGTACAGTTGTTTTACTTCAAACTGAGTCTCCTTCTAAATGTAGCATTTCTTTTCCCCTCAGCATCAGTATACTTTGCAGCTCGCCCTGGAGGAATTGTATCGTGAGAAACAATACTGCAAAGTCACTCTTAGCCCCAGCCCTGTTTCTCCTCCAGCGCCGTCTAACTCGTCTGACACATTTTCTCACTCTCCCTCCTCCCTCCTGCGGTCACCTTTTTCTGTCCGTCTCCATTTATCTCACTCTGTCTGTCACCCCCACCACCACCGCTGCCTCTCTCGCAGTGTGGTCTCCCGCCACAGTCGATCTGCATTGAGCTGTTCTAATGTGAAGCCCTCGCCCATCCTTTTAAGTGACTGACAGTGCTGTGTTATTAGCCGAGGACCTCCTGGCCTCTGGCTGCATGATGCCTGAGCCCAAAGACACTCAGCGCACGTCGGTCTAGCCGTCTGTCTGTCTGCTGTCTACTTCGGTGCATTAGGATAATCGCTGTAAATTCTTCTCATTCGAAAAAAGAACTATGGATCTGAAAAGATTGATTCTCAAGGTGCACAATCGGCTAAATTGCAACCATTTAACAAAAAAAGTTAGATAATGTAATGGCTAGCAATGAAAGTAATTGCAAACTCACTGGGAGATGGACTTTCTTGGGCCATAACATGGCGCAGTAGCTCAAGTGGTCGTGTGGTTGTCGTGTTATCGAAAGGTTGGTGGTTTGATTCCCGTTCTCCAAGGTTCATACTGTCGTGTCCTTGGGCAAGAAACTTCACCCACTTTGCCCTCCAATGTTTGTGGCTCTGGTGTATGAATGTGTGAGCATGTTTTAGAGTCCGTAGTTTCGTAATGGCTGGCACGTTTTTACCACCAGTGCGTGACTGTGGAGTGAATAAATAATGGACTTTGAGAGTCTTGAAGAGCGCTATATAAAACTGATTCCTTTATTATAAAGGTGTTTACAGACCGAGGTAAATGCTTGCATTGAGATAAAAGTGAGCTTGGTATTAAAACCTACACTTATCTAGAATAAAACTATAGTCAAATCTTGAATCACAAACAAAATTTGACAGTTTCACTTGTATTTACTATTGGCCTGCCTTTGTGCAGTGAAAGGAAATCAGAGTGCCCAGAGATAACCTATAGTAGCATTGAGAGCCTCATATGTTGACGGTCAGCAATATATCACGATTAAGTCACAAATGATGTAGTTTCCTTTGGATGGCTGAGGGCTAAGTTAAAGAAGTGGGATTGGGCCTTGGTCTCCATGATAGGATATCTTTCTTGATTGGGTTTGAAATGAAAGCTTCTTTCTCATTGTAGGTTTTGAGCTTTTACAAAATCGCAACTTCCAAAACAACTCACACTGCATTATCTGGTAATAAAGTAGTTTTGTCAGTGAAGTTAAACCAACACAGTGAATCTCCTTTTGAATGGTTTGCTCAGACTTCTTGGCTTCACTGTTACTTGTCTTCTTGCCATTGTCAAACAGAACCTGTCTTTAAAATACCAAAGAAAGCCTCAGAGGCACTTGAATTACAAATATCTTTATCCTATTTCTTGTTAGGAATCTTTTTTTATCAGTCAGTGTATAATCACAGTTATTATGTCCACTGTTTTTTTCTGTTTTGTTTGCTCTCTCCTAACAATGGACTTTACGATTAAGGTTGTGTCTTGTATACGTCATGAAGCGGTAACGACTGTGTAAACACAAAACTAGCCTGTTCCTAATCCTAATGATTATCTAAACCATAAAAACGTTAAACACATACACTGTAGATGCTTCACTCTTTCCGGTGCTTAAGATCACTTTTGTTCACTGACACAGGCTAGTGGTCATGTGTGCCCAGTGCGCATCTATATTATTACGATATAATTGCACAGTGTACGACAAGATAATTACATGTGTGTGCACGGTGTGTGTGCGCACTCAGCTCATATAATTACATGATTTACGACACGATAATTGCACTTGTGTGTGTTTGTGTGAGAATATGAGCATATGCGTGTTCATATTCACTCATTATAATTACAAGGTTTTAGATCAAACGGTGTGCTTGTGTGTGTGTGTGCTCATGTGTGTGTGTGTGTGTGTGTGTGTGTGTGTGTGTGTGTGTGTGTGTGTGTGTGTGTGTGTGTGCATTTGAGGAGTGCGGTAAATCAGACAGACAGTGAGTCATCCATCTCTGCCTAATTTCATCCGGTTGTGTGTGTCCTATAATGTTTATTCTGCAGTGTTCAGGTTTATGAAGCTAATTTCTGTGTGTTTGCTGGCTCTTTGTGCACGGCTGCCTGCTGTCTGGGTTTGTCTCTTTTGTTTGCTTCCTGTGCAGTTTATTTACTAGTCAGTCAGACATACACCCAGCCCACGTTTACACTGACCTAAATAGACCGATCATATCTCTGCCACCGTCTGTGTGGCTCTGTGTGGTCACCTGGGGGCCATGTCTTTCAGTATTTGTCTTTGTTGTGTGATTGTGGTGCTGTTTCTGGTGGTGGTCGGAGAGGTTGTTGGTGCTGTTGGTATGGCAGCCATGTCTCTCCTACTGACTGCAGAGGTAGCTTACCACCACCACAGTGTGATTGTGCATGAATGGGTGAATGGAAGCTTGATGTAAAGTGCTTTGAGTACCCAAGAGCGTAGAAAAGCATGTCATTTACCATTTATTTTTGGTGTGTAAACTGTGTAAACGGTGAGGATACTATGAACAGTTCAGTAAGTCAAAATACAAGGCAGTTCAGTCCATCGTGATAACTACCATTATATTGAACTATGTGATTGTGAATGTGATTATCATATGTCCCTAAGTGCAAAAAGTGTGCAAAAATGTTTACATCTTATATAACGGACCAATCAATTACTAATTTATTTATGTAGCAGCTTACAACAAACACAGATGTGCTGTACAACAACAAAATTCAATAGACATAATTACAAAAAAAAAAAAAAAAAAAAACATATTTCCAAAATTTTAAGAGCAGTGTCATAGAGCCGCTATGTGCCATTCTGAAGAAGTAGGTCTCAGGTTTGGCTTTAAACAGGTCAGTGATGGAATGTAACTCAATGGGCAAAGAGTTACCGGAGTTTAAGACCAACCACTGCAAAAGACAACCACTGCAACTTTTCTAATATAGTAGCACACTAAACTTATTTTTTTCCAGTCTTTATATGGATTTTTATAAAGTAATTTAGTTTACAGGACTGCTTTATATGAACACACCTGTTGGTGCTGATGGCTTTTATGACTTGGTAAGACTTGTTGGCATTTGGTGGAAAAAAAAAAGACTTCTACTCATTATGCCGCTTTCAGCATCATTAGTGCCTATCAACTTATTCTGATGTCTTAGATATACAGTATTGTTCAAAATAATGTCAGTACAATGTGACTAACCAGAATAATCCAGGTTTTTAGAAAATCATTTTTTGCTAAGTGGCAAACAATTTACCAGTAGGTGCAGTAGATGCTCAGAAAACAAACAAGACCCAGCATTTGTGATATGCACACTCTTAAGGCTGTGCAATTGGGGAATTAGTTGAAAGAGGTGTGTTCAAAAAAATGGCAGTGTCTGTAGTTGACTGTACAAACTCAAAACTATTTTGATAAAACGTTTTTGTTTCTAAAATTTAGCAATCCTGTGAATCACTAAACTAATATTTAGTTGTATGACCACAGTTTTTTTTTGCTTCACATCTGTGTGGCACATCTCAGCTGTTATTCCACTCCATGATTCTTTAGCAACATTCCATAATTATTTTTTCTTGGATTTGCTTCAGAAACAGCTTCTCGATTAGATTAAGGTCCGGGAAATGAGCTGCCCATTCCATAACATTAATATTGTTGGTCTGGAACCAGGACTTGCTCGTTTACTGTGTGTTTGGGCTCATTGTCTTGTTTAAAGAAACATTTCAAGGGACATTTTTGACATATGCAAACATGATCCCTGGTAAGTGATAAATAGGCCCAACACCATAGTAGGAGAAACATGCCCATATCATGATGCTTGCTTCACTGTCTTCACTGTCTTCAAAGTTTACTGTTGCTTGAATTCACAAACTATCTGTGGCCCTTGGACCCAAAAAAAAAATTTTACTCTCATCAGTCCAGTAAATGTTCCTCCATTTCTCTTTAGGCCAGTTGTGTTCTTTGGCAAATTGTAACTTCTTCGGCACATGCCCTTTTTTAACAGAGGGACTTTGCGGGGGATTCTTGAAAATAGATTAGCTTCACACAGACGTATTATAACTGTCACAATACTTAAAGGTAACTCCTTCGTCTTTGAACATCCTGGAGCTGACCATTGGCTGAGCCTTTGCCATTTTAGTTATTTTTCGATTCATTTTGATGGTTGTCTTCCGTTTTTCTTCCACATCTCTCTGGTTTTGCTCTCCATTTTAGGGCATTGCCGATCATTTTAGCTGCCTATAATTTTTTTCACCCGATAGGTTTTTCTCTCTCAAATCAACTTTTTAATCAAAGTATGCTGTTCTTCAGAACAATGTCTCAAACGACCCATTTTCCTCAGACTTTCAAATGCATGTTCAACAAGTGTAAGTGTAACTTCATCCTTAAATAAGGGCCACCTGATTCACACCTGTTTTTTCACAAACTTATTGACCTCAGTGATTGAATGCCACACTGCTATTTTTTTAACACATAATTCCCCAATTGCACAGCCTTAAGAGCGTGCATATCAAGAATGCTGGGTCTTGTATGTTTTCTGAAAATCTACTGCACCAACTTCTTTGCCACTTAATATCAAATATGAAATATATAGCAATATAAATTATACTGAAAACTTGGATTATTCTGGTTAGTCACATTGCACTCCTATTATTTTGAACAATACTGTATGACATTTTGTTGTATTTACTAAACTTGGTGCATGAGTATTATGGTGTGTACAGCTATCTTTTTTGACGGCTAACCTAATTTACCTACAGGTCTAATCATTTGATTTATCCTCTGCCATCTTATTATCTTTTATCTATTATTGCTGTGGGCAGAACTTTACCATTTCTGAATCAAATCTGTGGTGAGAAACTCCGCTGTAGTATGGCTCATATTTTACTGAAATGTTTAATAACTACATTACTTCTGGCGACTGTGTTGGAGGTAGATCTATTTTCTTTTTATGATTTTCAGTGAATTAATTTGGTGGCTGTTAAACAAATGTAACCTCTGTAGCTGCTGGCTGGGCCTGTACCACAGCATATTCAAAAGCAGACATGATCATAAGTCACTGAGATGGGCCGTGACCAGATAACAGCATTACCTCTGACATTTTTTACAGTGCCCAAAAGCGCTGCTGTTTGGAGCTTCATGAGATTTATGTGAGTCGTACTGTGTGGAGCACATTTCAGCAGTGTACAGTGTCTTCAGGCGCCACGTCTCTCACATCCTTAATGTGTCAGACGGATGATTGAACAAACTGGATGATGACGGACAACTGCGTCTCAAAGTGATTTACAACCATTTCTAAACATTTCTTCACAAGCCGCTGTCCCCTCTGCTTGGCAAGGACACTGCTTTTTCATTGTGTTCATTTAACCAGCCTTGATTTTGTTTAGCTGAACAGCCAGACAACCGCCTATCTGCTCTGATTCAGTGGCTGATATGATGCGAAGGTTACTGAGTTTAAGACGTTATTTTGGCTCAGCCTGTCGGCGCTGCTGCCTGCTGAGATGCTCTGCTAGGTTGGCTAGGTAGAGCGTGGGTGTGTGTGTAAGCATGTGTGCATCACTGTTTTGATGTGACGGTGGCGTGCACCTGTGTTTGTGCGTGGACTTATTCATGCGTGTGGGCGTCTGCGTGGGCCAAGCGTTAACGCTGACAGTGAGCAGGCAACCTGAAGACATGTTTATGAGCTTTCTCTGTGCCGACGTTAACCGTCCAATATTAACCTGTGCTCCACTTTCACCTGAAGCTCCACAACGCACCATTTCCAACCCTCTCCTCATCTGAGTAATGAACTGATAAGACTATTATAGAGGATAAAGATGGAGAAAATGGAAAGTAGACTAGGTCAGACTGTGCTGCTACTGCTGTCAGGTGATTTCATTGCGATAAAGATATCATCCATCTTGAATCTAAATGAATGTACATCTATGTAAGCCTCATTATGTGTTAGCTTAAGGCATCATTAAGTGCAGTGTGAGGCCATAAACTTACAGAAGTGTAGATTTAACTCAAGTCTGTCAGCCGTGTTCAGCTTACTCTCATTTAATGGCATCTGTTGTGTATTAAAAAGCACTTAAGACAAATGTGGGTATATAAAAAGCAGGATTTTTGATTATTGACTGACAGAGTTCATTAATTTTTGAAAATAAAGCAGATCACAAATGACAGTGATGTTGATGGAAACACTTAAGAAATGTAAGACAAACTGACTCTTTACTGACCGCAAAGTGTCTTACGGAAGACATTTAGTGATAATCATTATGATAAGCTTGATTTAGTCAGTCACACTCCACCTCTCAGCTTATTAGCAACCTTTACATTAATTAACAAGTTAATGTCCTGGTAAGGATTGGCAGCAAAAAAAAAACATATTGAGTAAAGACATATTGTGTACAATTGAACTAGAACATCCAGGAGTGGTTGTTCCCATTTTATTCAGGTTCTTCTGCTGAGATGCTTTGTTGGGGATTGTTCTGTCTGTGAGCATGCAGGACTGTAGTGGTGAAATGCATAACAGCATAACAGAAATATACACATTCATTTATGTTATAATCTAGTGGTTTTCAGTGTTCTGTGCATTAAATCAGGAGTTTATGTGTTACACAGTCTTTTGAATTAAATGCAGCCCTTTTCAGCTCAAAATCGGCAGTGTTTCTCTGTCTATTGTTTTTTTTAACCTCCTGCCCGCTCACTCCTTCACATGAACTTGATTTGAAACACTCTGTTAAAACACTGTGACTTTGCAGCCATACAGTACAATGACTGTTCCTCCCTAAGGCGTACACAAGTCCTTTCACCTCTCGTTCCCGAGCCACAGCAGTGATGCACTGTCTGGACCGCAGAAAGAGACACCGCCTGAAGGTCTCCCTCTACCTGCCTTCCCTCTTTCTGTCACAGTTTTACTCTCTCTCCCTCTCGCTCTCTTTATAGCTGTCAATTGTGCCGAGTCAGCAGAACACTGACATGCTTAATTATCTCGCTCCAGCCAGAAACGGCGGAGGAGAGGATAGAGATGAAATTAGGCGAAACAGAGGGGTGAGATATGGAGCGGCGAGTCAAAACGAGGGCAGACAGAAGAGGAGACAAAGGAAGTAAGGATAATGTGATGGGCAAGAGGAGAGAGAAGTGTTATATACACAATACTGTACACCCTATCAGGAAACAAAAGCAATATGCAATACTGATGCTGAAAAATAAAGATGACAATAGAATAGTACTTGCAGTATTTAAATTTTCATTTCATTTTCATTTCAGTGTTGTTCTCATGTCATCAACTATCAAGTCCACTCAAGTCCCCAGTGTTTGTGCGGCATTTGTAATTATGTCAATTTTAAATAGATAAAAGTGTATTTTATCACATCTGTATGAAAATGTTCAGTCAGGAGGTCAAGGAAGACATGTGCTGCTCCACAAATGCTTTTGACAAGATGGAAGTGGATTGAGGCGTGTCAAGCTGAACATTACTTTCATCTTTTTAATTCTGGTAATTTTGTTTTTTTGTGAACAAGCTAAACGCCCCACATCAACATACTTAATTGTAAAACTGTATCACGGCAGTAGCAGCTCCACTAAGTCATTGTGTTCAGCTGTAAGCAATAGACTACTGTGATAAATATACAGCAATATACTGCACTTTTAGAATGGCACGCTGCGTTCAGTGTCAAAGCAACACAGAGTCTCTGAACATGTTTGGACTGTCAATAGACGAGATCCAATTTTAAAAGTCCATTAAAGTCACAAGTTTCAGACTCAACTCAGGCACATTTCTATGGGATGAGGGTACATTCTCGATACTATGCTGTGGTCCCGAGGAGAGAAGCATGGCAGGGGGACAGCAGGTTGGAAAGATGCCGCGATCCTTCATGGCACACAGAAGCATCTGCAACACATTTATTACCTTTCTGCCCCGCGCCGCTGCCCGCCTCATATCATCGACGCAGGCTGGAGGGCAGAGCGACTGGAGAGAGCGATGGAGAGAGCAAGGAGACATTAAACAGTCTGACAAACACAATTCACAGCTACCAGGGGAAACGCAGAGCCCAGCAGTGCCACAACCCCGCAGCGTGATCTACACTCGGTGATAAAAACAAGGTGGATCAAATGGAGAAATTTGTAGTATTTAAGCTCGAGATTGGGAGGAATTATGAGCCAGAAACTCATGCATTGTAAAAAAACTTTAATCATAAAGTTTAGGAGCAGTTGCACACACTTTAGTGGGAAGTTTGACATTGCACCGGCTGTGGCAGTGCTATTTCTGTCAAGTTTAAAATGATGAGAAAGGGCTAAGAATAATCTGAGTTGGTGATTGTTACCAGGGGATAATAATAGACTGCAGGGATGTTGAAGGTTTCATTTGAAATAACCCTTGATTGGCAAAAAGGTAGACCAGACAAAAGAGCCACGATGGTGATTTATCAAACCTTAGCATTTTAAGAAAACAGAGAGACTTCTTTGTTTATTTTTATTTGAATTAAGTGGTTCTTTGAGAGACATTTTCAAGTTCACTGCTAACGTTTACATACTGCATCCCAGAATGTTGCCACCTGCGATGACTATATCGAGCACGTCCTTAGAGTGGGTCAAGTACACTTTCCCAAACGAGCCTTCGAATGGACACCACCTGGAGAGACGTGGAAATACAGAATGGCCAAACAATGCCTAGACTCAATGCATCACGAATGATGAAAGTTTCATGGCCCTGATTCTCCATTGGCCTCAAAGACGCGGATTTAGTCTGTAGGTCATATTTAGTAAGCAAGAGATAGTTATCTGCTCCTTTTCTCCCTCACAGTAGAGTTCTTTAGTCATTTTCTTGCTGTGTGGGTTGGAATCTGTTCAACTCAATGGTACATTAGATATTAGCACTTAAGAAATCTATTCAAATAGTTTTACAATAAAGTTTTGATAGATGATAAAATGTCTTTCTTTCCTCATTTTCTTCCCTCGAGTGTCTCTGAACTTGTGCATTGTGAACCTTAATAGCAAAGATCATGTGGCGAGCCGTGTCAGCTTTAATGGCTCTTCTCGGTGCGTTTATACATACTTCACTGTTCGCCACAGCATGTATCGCCATAAACGGCCTCTTTTTAAAGCTTTCTAATGCGGCAGACTGAGAGAGCGGCAGCAACAGCAGCTCACTGGCTCTCATTTGCTTACATTCAGCCTCACACATCCAAACGGACAGCCAAGGACACAGAGGGACACACACTTCTAAAAGCGAGTAACCGGCCCCCGGTCTGTCACTGCCAGCGACGGCTACAACACTTGTTATATCACACACACACACACACACACTCACACACACACACTCTCGTCAATGTGAAATTCACGTCACACTTTTCTGTCTGCGTCTGCATGAGCAGTTTTCTTCCCCACTGTGGGACTCAGATTCTTCTTGTCGAAGAACAGTGCAGTCAAAGTAACATGGAATGGCAATAACAAAAGAAGGCTTTGATAAAAAAAATGGGTGCAAAGAATTGGAAAAACATTGCGGCAACTGTGTTTGGTGTTGTTTAAAAGCTATAGTTTCACCTTCTCTAAGCACCACCTGCCAGGAGGGAATTAAAAGCACTAAAGGTGCCAAGAGTCACGTTTAAGTTATAGCAACCGAAGCTGTTTAGATTATAACCTTGTGAAATTGGAGCATACTCTGGAATTAGTGTAATAATGAATTCACAGTTATGAGCTTTGTCAACGTTGGTAGAAAATAATTAGTCTATATGCAATAAAAGTAAGTGTTTGCTGATAATTTTATATTTTATGTTTTATCATGATCTGACTAAATGCTCTTGGTAACACTTTTTTGGGACACATTTCATCATGAATTCATGTATGACGCATTAGTACGTGCATTCAAATATCATAAATCATCAAGAATTCATCAAGAATCACATTTTCATCCTAACCTTAACGGAAAACCCTTGAACAAAGTTTGGGTAGTTTTTAATAAGTTTAATGTCGATAAACCACAGTAAAGACCGGCCAGATGGCTCCGGTCCAATGAGGTTGATATTGTAGCTATACTGCCATTTCTTTTTGACTCCTTATCTTTTTGTCATGATCCTCCTCATCACAATGGCTGCTCTCTCACGCTCCCCTCTTCCTCTTCTTCCTCATGTGGCTACTCTGTTTATCCTCTCTTCCTCTTTTGGTCACTGTTGCCACCACCATCTGTCCTGTTCTGGTTCCCCATCCGGCTCCCTCTTCTTCTGGCTTCTGCTTGGATCCCACTGTTGGGGTGTTTGTGCAGCGAGCGGGGCGGCTGACAGATCAGCTGACTGACAGACTTCAGACGACATGACTGACACGGACAGGAAAAGGAAGAGAAAGTGAGGAGTTTATGTAAATTCTCGTGTACAGTAGCAGAAGTGGATGGGTTAGTGTTGGATAGTGTTGACAGATGGCAAGTCTTTGAGCTCAGCTGAAAGAAAAACTTTGTATAAAGTTGTATGTGACAAGTTTATTTTTCCAAAGGCTTATAAGGGTTTAAACCCAGTACAGTAAACATATGTTAAACACTGTGCCCTTTTATGAATGTAGTCATAATAAAGGCCATAGATAATTTTTTATACTTTCCTTTCTTCTCAATTTAAACAAAGAAATAGAAATTGTAATCACCCAGATGTTGTTATAACAGTTACAGATAGGTCCTTCATAACAACTGGCTTTACTGCAGCTGTTACATTGACAGCAGACATATTAATGACATTCAGACCAAATAGATAAAAAAATATTTAAAAACTTGAGAATTAGTGCAATGTAGTGTAATGCAAATTTATTTCACACATTTATTATAAGGCCTAATTGTGGTTGCCAGGAAAAACGTATTGAACCGCTCGGTCTTAAACCTTGGATGGAACAGCCTCTGGCTAAAGGTGCTCTGTTGCATGAAGTAAGTGTGATGGGTCGCTCATTATAGAGTTTTTGGAGAATCTTCTCTGCCACTTACTAAGTTGTGTTCAGTTTATTGCCAGTGATGAAGCTTACTTTCCAAATCAATGTATCGATCGTGTTCCTGTCCATCAAATGAAACTCAAACCCCAGCTCACCTCCTCAGCAGAACACTGGGCACTGCAAATGATGAAGGATCCCAGCCTTCAAATGTGACCAGTGGACTTCTGTGTTAATGTTCAGGTGACAGGAAATCCACTTGTTACATGCTAACCCTTATCCATGCTTTTGTAGGCACAGCGTTTTTTTTTTTTTAATGTAAGAGACTAAAAAAAAAATACACCACCAACAAGTTTTTCCAGCCGCAGAGACGCCTGTATGTATTTTCTTTGTCTCCACAAGAGTGAGTACCTCTAAAAACAACAAACAGCAGAGATGGGACCAAGTCACACATGTGCAAATCTCAAGTAAGTCTCAAGTCTGAACCTTCAAGTCTCAAGTAAGTCTCAAGTATTTTTTTTTCCTGGGCAAGTCAAGTCAAGTAGTGAGATGGGCTTTGTAGTGACATATTTAGTGCCTTTTATGGGTTTTGAGAGCGGAAATTATATTGATGTCTATGAAGGCCTGTCTGAGCCATTGGATTTCAACAAAACTATCTTTATTCGTGTCTGAAGATGAAAGGAGGTCATACGGGGGGTGTCGAAAAACATGAGGTAAGTAATTAATGACAGAATATTCATTTTTGGGTAAACAAACCCTTTAACATTGTAGAATTGAGTCAGTATTCTGTGTGTGTGTTCAGGTGGCTAACTTAAGTCTCGGACCACATTTGTCCCCAACACAGTATAAGTGTTGTGGCTACTTTAGCTATTATCCAGCTAACCAGACAACATTAACAAATTGACGAGCACTTACTGGGCAGAATGGCTCTTCAAATGACGAACGAAATTGGAGGTTGTGGTCTGGCTGTCTGTGATTTTATTGTCTGTGATGTGTTTTCTGATCTTAGTGGGCGTGGTGTGCGTAAGGTACGAGGGGGCTTGAGTGATGATAGTGTCATGATCCAGTCGTGACAACGCTATTCTCAGCCTGCGCTCCAGCTGGGTCAACTTTATTTTTAAAAATAATTTATATATTTCAATTCAAACTGAAAACACGATGTGATTAACACTCAAGTCATTCAAGTCATCGTGTCTCAAGCCAAGTCAAGTCCGAGTCTTTACCTTCCAAGTCCGAGTCAAGTCCCAAATCATAAAAATAGCGACTCGAGTCGATGTCTGACAAACAGTCGTGGTGATTTTTTTCTTATTTGTTTACATGTGTTGCTCTGGGCTGCTGTCCAACTTTAGACAATGTCACTTTGTCCAACCTTTGTCCGAGTTCAGGTGTGTTACTTTATTTTCTGCTACTCCTATTGGACAATGACGTTTACGTGGAGTTTAAACACTGAATATATTCGGACTGCTTTGACAGATACACACACTATTGAAAGAAAAAGGACATGAAGTAAGAATCAAAACTATCCATAAGTTTTTTTTGTAGAAGTATAGATGACCCCATTAGAAAGACAGATTCTTTCACACCATTTATCTTCCATGTTAAACAAAGTTACCTTTAGTTTAACTCAAACTCTTCATAAAGACTCCTTAAGCAAAATCTGTGAATTCTCTGTGAATTAATTAAAATGACAGATGTGTTTGTTTGAACAATGTTTCTGCTGCACAGAACAAGTTTGAAATAAGGTTGAAAAGGTTAATTCAGACTTTCACACAACATGGAACTCTGCTCAAAATGAGTTGCTCACATCAGCCTATACGTTTGTGGAGGTGTGTATTCACTTCATTAACTTTGACATTTGGATTGCGATGCCAACCAATTACACAAAGTAAGTAAAGATTAAAGTGAATATTTAAAACTTCTATTTAGAGGCTGCAGCTAATAGATTTTCTTCATGGCTTTGTTTGCTGTGGAGATGTATGTTGTCTGAAATAACTTTTTTTATAAGTGTTAATAAAGAGCTACTTAATGACAGACTTTGATGTCATTTATGCTGCTTAATATTTGTATTCTCAGAAAATAAACAATGAGATTAATCAGTTTTAACTAATAGGGCACCAGTTAGTTTTTTGGAGTTAAGTTCCCAGTCTGTTTTAATGGAACTGTGTTAAACAATACTTACAAAATTTGAGGACAAAAGGCAAAAATTTTAAAAAAGTTATCTTTGTTAATTTAGACAATTATAATTAAGCAAGAAAGGAAAAGTAAGATTATGCAGTTATCATGATTGTTGTTGGCTTGTAATGTGTTGCTTTGATTAAAACAGTCCAACTTGGATTTTTTAAATGAAAATCTTTTTTTTTACACTACTTACAAGCCTGGCCGGTTGTTTTATGTGTGTCTTTGCAAAGTGTTAGTGTTAGTTTTCTTACAATGTGGACATATTGTTTTCGCTCGTCTTTCACTCTTTCGTTGTTTCTTTTTTTCACCAGAAAAAACAAAATGATGCCAAATAGATCATTAAAGAGTGGATATTGAAAACTAGTTTCACCCTCACACTGTATCAGCCTGATATCACGAGACAGCTTTTCACCTTGAAGAGAAATCTCGTCACGTTTTGACCCAATGGCACGAGCCCTAACTCTTCCCTAACCTCTCAGTCTCTGCGTAGGTCTGCACTTCACACGGAGCTCATTTGTGTGAAGTTTAAGACTCTTCTCCACTGTTTGTTCTTGACGCTGATTCACAGGTAAACAGATGTTGTGGACTTCTGTAATTAACTCCAGCAGGACTTAAGTCGAATCAATGCATAAATAAAGAATGTGTGTTATATTTACATCAATTAATGAGCACTGTCTTCTTTTTGTGACTGGCTTTGGCAACTACTTACTAAAAAAAGAAGAGCATAGCTTGTCATTACAAGCTATGCTAATGCTTTTACACTGTAGAGACTAGTTCAAAAATAAATACATGGCCAGGATAAGGGTCAAACATGTGCCTCTCACTTGTTTCTTTTAAGTGTATAACGCACAAGTTTATATTTACATTGTGTTTTCTGACACGGCCTAAGTTTTAAACTCAGTTAGCGTCATATAATAGACTAAATAAAATAAAAAAACAGTAATGTATTTATTGTTGTCTTGCTCATTTCTTTATCACTGTCATTACTGAACCAAAAACTTCCTTTTCCACATCTTTGCAGAACCTGACTAAAGCATTCATCTCACCAGTCTGACTGTTTTCAGACTAATTAACCCGCACCTTTTACCACGTCTCAAGGTTGCAGAGCCTGTTGAGTTTGAGTAATTGCTGTATAGCACAAAAAAGCCGTGTTGGGAGACTGTGGAGAGATGGAAGACGGCAGTGTTAAAGCATCGATAGTGAGAGGATGGAGAGGGAAAAAGACAAGATGGGTTTGGACAAGACTGGAGAGTAAGAGAGTGTAATAGGGCTGGAGAGGAGAGGATGGACAGAGGAGGAGATGAAGAGAGGAGACAGACGATCACAGAAATAGATGAGACAGTGAAGAGGGTGGGCAAGTCACCGAGGCTGCACTAATTGCCACTCAGAAGAAGAGAACGGTCGTGCTGGTTTGTTCTTTGAATGGGATCTCTGTTCTGTGCGGCCTGTTCTTCCCAGTTTCCAAACCCCCATCACCTCCCCTCCCTCCCCATCCCTCCCTCCCTCCCAGTCTACCCCCACAACAGCACGCACCGCCATCGTCGTCTAGACTGGAGCTGCAGAACAAGCTGTTCTTGTTTTGGGAGGAAGAGGAGAAAATGTGCCGTGTCATTGGGTCGCTCTCTCTCCGCTCACATCTTAAGAGCTTGCTTCAGGAACAGACTTGCAAGGTGTGCTCTGTACTTTCAGGTCTGTGTTTAAGTTTAGCTCGAGGCATTAATAATGACACAGACCCCACAATATGCAACCGTAATAAAATGGCTACAAAAACCTGCAACTAGCACAAATCAGGCCCAATAAGAACTATTGGACAGACCTTAAAAAGGACTCAACCTACAAATATAATTCAAGACCAAACCAACAATAAACAAAGGACAAGAATAATAGAAAACTTGTACTAATCTACTTGTACTTAACTAATGCTATCCCAAGGGCTACAACAAAACAAGACCCAAGTCTAAACCTGGACCAAACATTACTAAATCAGGACCAAACCCTGGACTAAATCAGGACCAAACCCTGGACTAAATCAGGACCAAACCCTGAGCTAAATCAGGACCAAACCCTGGACTAAATCAGGACCAAACCCTGAGCTAAATCAGGACCAAACCCTGGACTAAATCAGGACCAAACCCTGAGCTAAATCAGGACCAAACCCTGGACTAAATCAGGACCAAACCCTGAGCTATATCAGGACCAAACCCTGGACTAAATCAGGACCAAACCCTGAGCTAAATCAGGACCAAACCCTGGACTAAATCAGGACCAAACCCTGAGCTAAATCAGGACCAAACCCTGGACTAAATCAGGACCAAACCCTGAGCTAAATCAGTACCAAACCCTGAGCTAAATCAGGACCAAACCCTGAGCTAAATCAGTACCAAACCCTGAGCTAAATCAGGACCAAACCCTGGACTAAATCAGGACCAAACCCTGAGCTAAATCAGGACCAAACCCTGAGCTAAATCAGTACCAAACCCTGAGCTAAATCAGGACCAAACCCTGAGCTAAATCAGGACCAAACCCTGAGCTATATCAGGACCAAACCCTGGACTAAATCAGGACCAAACCCTGAGCTAAATCAGGACCAAACCCTGAGCTAAATCAGGACCAAACCCTGAGCTAAATCAGGACCAAACCCTGAGCTAAATCAGGACCAAACCCTGAGCTAAATCAGTACCAAACCCTGGACTAAATCAGGACCAAACCCTGGACTAAATCAGGACCAAACCCTGAGCTAAATCAGTACCAAACCCTGGACTAAATCAGGACCAAACCCTGAGCTAAATCAGTACCAAACCTGAGCTAAATCAGGACCAAACCCTGGACTAAATCAGGACCAAACCCTGAGCTAAATCAGGACCAAACCCTGGACTAAATCAGGACCAAACCCTGAGCTAAATCAAGACAAATATAGGAAGAAATCTGGACTAAATCAAATAATAAATATAAACACTAAACAAGGTATACATTCAAGCTGATCCTTGGAAAAAACATGATTTATCTGAACTCAGTTTTGAATTCAGGACAAACTCAGGAGCGTATCATGAACTAAACCAGGACCGACGTTGTCTGTGAAGGTTCTCAGTCATCCAGGACATCTTGAAAAAAGGTTTAAGTAAAAGCATGAATGGAGCAGTGTCACTAACGACCCTCCTAAACCTTAACGACTCTCACAACAGGAGTCACACTTTCCTTTCAGAGCCAACGACCATGAGACCAGAGCAGCCTGGTCCAATCAGGTTTAGTTTCAGGGGAAACTCCTCCCTCTGGAGATATAAGCTCAGCTCTCTTACAGTTGAACTCAGAATTGATAAAATCCCTTGGAATTAGAGACGAAACATCTTCACCTTGAAAACTGAGTCCAGATGCTTTTACTTAAACCTTTTTTCTAGGACCGATGTTAAAAAAGTAAAACAACCACTCAGCAGATCTATGCCTTGAGTAAATCAAAAATATATGTTATAACTAAAGTAAAACCTAACCAGGGATTAACTGGACTGAATTAAACCTGAATCATGTACAAATGTTTCTTTAAGACCTTTTCTTGAACATGTCTCTGTTGAGAACATCCACAGACAAAGACCTTGAAGAAATTAAGATGTAATCCAAAACTAAAGCTTGTACTATACAAGGACTTAAACAAAAAAACTAAACAGGTTAATGAAAAATCCAGGACTAAACCTATAAACAATAACGAATTAATCCAGATCTAAATCACAACTAAACCAAGAACTACACAAAACCTAAGACAAATAGGATAAACCTATTACTGACCGAGAACGGAAACCTGGACTGAGTTATTGGTTTACAGACCGTAACGTTGGGCACCCAGTGGTTCTTCCTTTTGCCGACAGACCACTACATCTGATTAAAAACACTTCCGTCTTGTTGCTGTGAAGGATTAGTTTTGGCTTCAGTTTCCTGTCCCTCACTTTTGCCAAGGACAGAAAATAAAAAATCCAAATCTTGAGCAGAAGTGTGGAGAATGTGGCGGAGACTTGATTACAGCGGCTGATTAGAGCTGCGTAATTACATTAAGTAATGAGTTTGGCATGAGATAGTCAACGCTGATTTGTTGCTATGGCAAAGATAGAATTTGACTGAATATTTTTCAATTGCAAATCTCCTCAAACCTTGCAACAGCACGTACAATACTTTAATAAAACATGATTAATTTGTGAGACAAAATATGAGGAATTAATTACATAAAGTGTAGCTCTATTGCCAACCTTTTCCCACAGATATTATGTAAGCCGCAGAGAAACTTTAAAAAATTTGCCTCGAAGGGTTTAGCATCTAGACAAAAATACACAGACTGACCTTTTAGAATATTTTTTGGCATCTTTCTCAGACTACAAAAATAACTACATGTATTAGATCCAATTGCTGCATGTCTGGACTAATATGGCAGAAGGCACACAGCAAAAATAAGATGAAGTTAAATATATATATATATATATATATATATATATATATATATATATATATATATATATATATATATATATATATATATCTCACAGGTTGCAGCACTTTTCAAAAGAGGGAGGGTCCGTTTTTAGAGTTTATGAGAGTGTCTCTACTTTATACTTGATCAAAAAGTGGGAAATATCCAAGAAATCATATAAACTTTGCTTTGACACTTGTTGTAAGTGATATATTTACACAAAAACCCTTAAACTATTACAGTACACTATTATAATACTTTATACGGTTTACCCTCTTGATGCTCACGTCATATCCTTTTGTACTAAATCTTTTCACATTTGATTAGAGCACAATTAAACGAGCATACACTGAACTCACTTTAAATCCACTTAACTCTACTCACCTAACTGTTCTTTTTATGGACTTTCATGTGCAGTAATGTGCCCTTTTGACCTCCCCACACAGTACGTCACTGTTCTGACTCATCTTCTGCTGCAATGTGACCAAATGTAGTAAGTGTAAACCCGACACAGTTTCCTGTCTCCGGGACCTGGCATTACTTTTTATTTAAAGCTCCAAAAGTCTGTGTAGTTTGTGAGTACGCAGCAACTATAGTGACATTTCACTGAAACGCATTAGTCCCAGACTTATCTGTCGTTACTTTGACAAATATCTTTCTTCTCCAATAGATATGTTATTATTATTATTATTATTATTATTATTATACAAAAATATTATTGTAGCATCTGCATTGGCATTAATCCGGCAGTTTATACAGGACTTTATAGAGGATACTGTGCAGTTATTATGATTTTGTTCATTAAAATAAACTCATGCAATAACTGAGTTCAAATCCACTTTTTCTTATTGTATTTTTTTTTATTTTTTTCATTTTTGAAATATTCATGGTCATAGTTTGCTGCTTTGATAAACCTTTTACTTTTACTATTCAGCTGCAAAGATTAAGAACTGTTTTGGAGCGAACTTTGACAAGAGCAGCGCATCTCCACAAGGTTACAAGTTATTCAAACGTAGGACAAAAAAATAGAGCATGTTAATACAGACAAGGAACCACACACAGAATACCTTTTGGAAATAGCATTTTCACTCTTCACTTCCATGGATTTTATCAGTGCATTATAGTCTCTCAAGGAGACAAAATCATGTGCAGTGTTCTGAAGGATTTTTTTAAACCAAAAGAATAGTTATGAGGTCGTTTCTGTACAATTGTCAACATGTGTATGTCGAACATGTAATGAATTCACACTCCCCAGTTCATTCTTTATGTTTGGAGGCTGGAGAGTCTGTAGGCACAAAATGGCTACCACGTCTTCACCATCAGTGTGTGGCGAGCGATAGTATAACTCTAATCTTATTATAACCATGCTAATACTATGTTATTACTGCGCTGGAATGTAAAGTGCTATTGAATAATAAGATAATATAAACTTAAGTTCTAAGCAAATCCATGCAGCAGCTCAGTCAGACACGTTCAGGTTAATATATTGTACTGTAGTGGTTTAGTTTACTGTAGTGGCGTATTTTCAAAACCACTCGGTCAAATGTTGGTTGATATGTCAAATGCTTTAAAGTGATCCAACAAAAACACCTCCTCATGACCATTCCCATGGCTTATGAAGTAGAGAGTGTTTTTCTGATTAAATATATATCTTGCCAAAGCCGTACCTTAAATGTCGATGAATATTGAGCATTTTAATTTAGTAAACTAACAAGTAGGACAGGCTGTAAACACAACAGGAAAACAGATTGAGTCCTTGTGCAAGATTTAACTTTAAACTCATTTTGTAAGATTCTCTTTAGAGTTGAGTCTAAGTCTATTTATTATTGGGTAGAAATGTCTCTCATAAAGTTTGATTGAACTCTCGTCAACAACAGAAAGCATCAACTTAAGTAGCCTTTATGCAATAAATAAAAAAAGAAAAGAATTCAGTTCTGGACATGTCTGTGTTGCAATGAGGGCTTGTTTAGTTGTTAGCATAGAATGGACCACTTTGTCAAGACATTATTCTTTGATGATTTAATATAGGTCGTAGCAGGATTTTCCTAAATTTTTGACACAATCCGATTTTTGTGACTTGTATTTGGAATTTTGTGGATGTATGACTGAGGGATAGTCTGTTCATCCAACTGCACTGTGCAACCTACAAACATAAAGTGTCCACAGCTGACTAGTGACCACTGGCAATGGCAGAAATCGGAATGTGTCAAGTTCTTTATCCATCTTATATAAATAATTATTTATAATAGATTTAAAGGTGCATTAAAATAAAAAACAATTCTAACCATACATGCATCAGCAAAAGCCTGATGTGCAGAATAAGCCGTGGTTGCCTCTGTAAGACTGTACAGACTGAGAAATATTTGGGATCAAAACTCCCGCGCAGTTTCAGCGGGCCTGACGTAATGTGTGTGCTCATTTACCTGAATCTCACTTCCTAATTTGCCGCCATAAGTAAACTAAGCATTGCTAGCTGCAAAATTCTAAATAAATCCTGCTAACACTTCGAAGACAGGCCTTCAGCACACTCGAAACCGGACAATTCTTCTTTGGTTGTGCGTACAGTGAACACCTCTAACGCCAGAGGTGGCACACTAGATCTTCCCTACTGCACCTTTAACTGACTAATAACGTGAACTGGTCCCTGTTTTAAGTGGACAAAAAGTTGGAGAAATAACTATTTTTTTTTTCTAATTTTCTAATTTTGAAGCTTCAACATCTGAGGAGCTCATAAAAACAATATTTTGGAGCTGTGACCCGACCCATTTACAGGTGCCATTCACTTTTTTAGGCTAATTGCTAAAGATCAAAGATGGAACTATTTGCCTGCTGTCATTTTTAGCCTTACAGAATAAACTATTATAACTGTGTTTCATTAATTTTACCGTCTCTGCAGTGATTCTCTTTATGGAGTGTTTTGTCTGCACTACACCACATCCCGCTCTAGGGCATACTAACACATGCCCTTGCTTTCCTCTGCAACACTTTGTTGTTTTTACTTTGACTTATTGTGATTAATGCGCGGTGTGATTATTCATTCCCTTCACAATATATATCATCCACTTTTACTTGTACATATTGGAGCAGTTTTATTTCCCCACACTGAAAGCAGATAGTGCTAATCATGCACATTAGTCCTGAGAGTGAATAAGCGTTTTGGATAAAGCCGTGACTGAGGCGTGCTGCTGTTCGGGCTGTGGTACATCAAAGCAGCGTTTGAAAAGCTGTTTATTTGTTGTTTTTTGAAGCGGCAGACCATTTTTTGTTTGACCTTGTTTCGGTATGAACTCAACACATTAACTCCACTTTAAGTCGGAGCTTACAGGTAAAAAAAAAAAAAAAAAAATCATTTCACCTGACCTTGCACATTTCTGAGGAACAGATAACCAATGTATTAAAGAATTTCGTCGTCCGGTGAGTTTATCAGTGCTTTTCCATGTTTTTGAATGTGCTTGCATTTGGTGGCACTGAGGTTTGTGTGGGAGGACTTTAACTCACTTCTTTCCTTGATTTTTTTTCCCGTGAATCCCTGGTATAACCATGTTTTTAACTGTTTTTATAATATTTTAGGGTTCAGTAATGGTGCTGAGATATTTACAATCTCGTCGTTTAAATTATTACTGACTAGTTCTGACTAATATTAAGTAAAAAATAATACTACATTGCAACATAAACATAACTAATTGATTTTGTTGTAGAGCCCAAAACTGGTCTTTGTCTTTATACTGGTGCAAAAACTTTAAGGTCTCAGACTCAAGGACTTATTCTTAATTTTTTAAAATAGAGTAATTTTTTTCCCCCTCTTTGGTCATCACTAACACTGGACCTAGACTATTTGCGATTTACAGTTGTTTCCTGGTATCTCTTCTCATCTGGAACCAAACACAGGCCTTAATCTTGACTAAATTTAATGTAATCAAATGTAACGGAGTAAAAGTAGCGCATGTTTTCCTTTTCAAAACTATTAGAGTACCCACTTACTATCTACTTTTTCTTTACTGGACTAGTTCTGTTGTGTTTGGATGGGAACAGGAATCCTCATCTACGGATCATTTCAAACAAGTATCAAGACAGCACTATTCACAAAACGTATTCTTTAAAATAGCTGCACTAAGCCTGTTTCCGCTCTTCTCCCTGTTTCTACAGAGTGCAAGTTCCACTGCACCAATGGGAATTGTTTGCGTCTGGGCTCGCTGATCTGCAACCAGCTGAATAACTGTGGGGACAACAGCGATGAGGAGAACTGCCCTGTGGTCACCCAGCACCCTCCGCCGGGCATCTTCAGCTGTGAGTAATCAGGGACACACCACGCCTGTCCCGCCCACGTTACTGCATTTACCACTACATTGTTCTTACTACACACTCTACCACATCTGTGGAGTCACTGCTCGGAGTCTTTGGCTTAATACTAGCTTTGTGTGATTAAGTTTGTTCTTATGTTTTGGGCTTTGGTAAAGTTCAAAGTATGGTGTTATTACGAGACCTACAGCGAGGATGGTGATGGTTCTGGTGTACCATCAAAGATATCTTTTATTTTTAACTCTTTTATTTAACTCAGCTCCACGCCAGCTCCTCCTTTTGTTACATTTCTTAAACATTACTGATTTAAAACTTTAATCTTTTCCTAAATAATCATAAAGATAACTATTTCTGTACTGTCTTTGTTCTCTTGTGACTTATTACCCAACATAGATTATGACTTTGAGATTCCGCTTCTTCCTTAAAATGACGACCAGACAAGGACTGAAACCAGGAGTCAGCCAGGACTGACCAACAGAAAACAAAACAATTTACATTACGTAGAAACATTTAACTTGTTTGTCTCTAAAGCTAAACTTGCTAAGCACAGACCTGTATTAGACGGCTTATATGCTGTACAAATAAAGGGACTGTGCACAACAAGAAGAGAGCACTCAGGCCATGTCTCACGTCGTTGCACCCTGTAAAAGGTGTATGGAGTGGGCAAAAACATAACAAGACCACAGGCATTTGAATAAACAGGGAGGTGGTGCAGAATTGAACAATGATATGCAAAGGTGAGACTCATACCAAACAAGAATTATCACTAAACGGACACTAGCTGTTCAATGTCAATGCACACAACTTAATATCAATGAGCTTCTTCCTATGTCCTCATTTTAAAATCAGTGCATAAGAGCTGAGACTTTTTACTATGGGGTTCACCATCTCTACAAAGTCTAGATGCTCTTTTAAAATTTAGAAAGTAAGTTGCTCCAATGGGAAAAAGGACACTTAATGAATAATAATCTATCTTACAAACAAAAAATGCTGCCTTAGAAACACCTTTACTTTTTTATATCATTTCACCCACCTTGGATTTAAAAGTTTCCCAAACAGTTTGTGTTTAAATCTCTTTGCCATTTTTAAAAACACCCCCTTTCGAAAGCACCTCCCCACGCCCCCTGCCGAGCACCTCTGTCCGGGGGACGAGATGAGAGCATTTCCCCGGTTTGTCACGATCAATAGAAACAGAGAACCAGCGGAGGAGAGGGGTGGCCACAGATGGAGGGAAGACGGAGAGAGCGATAGAGAGAGGTGAAGGACACCAATGGGCTGCGATGGCTGTCTGCCAGGCCTCTTTGATGTGCTGCGGCGTTCTCTTTTTCTCTTTCAACAACTTTTAGGAAAAGAGGAAAAACTTTTTACAACAGCACTTTCATCCTCGGCGCTGCGTGTGTTTGTGTGGAAGTGTGTCTTTGAATCAATTGTAGTATTCTTCTAGTTTTTTGGGGACAGTTTACCTTGTCTGCACAACTTGAAAAGGCTCAATTTAAAGCTGAGGTTTGGCTTATTCAATAAGGTTATTTGTTTCAGGCATGAACGATAGAAATAAATGGAATGTCATGAATGCATTGTTTAGCTTAAAATATAGTAAATCTTCTGGTGGTCCATCTGTAGATTTTGCAGTGCTCAACAAGATTTCAGACGAACAGTCCTGGCCAATTAACTGTCAAGTTCTGATGCATGGACAATTGACTGGTTTGATTGACAGCTCACACACCTGCTGCCAGCTTCGAAGACACACTTTCATAGGTCCTCTCTGACAGCTAAGAGTGATTGTATTGACGGCGGACTGCTCTGCCATCACTGTGGTTTGGGTCTTTACCAAGTCAGACTGTGAACAATATGCCCCACTAATGCTTTCTGAAGTTCACTGCTACTGCTGCTGGCCATTGGCCTTTGAGCATCTGCTGTGTTACCGTTTTAAGATAAAGCTGAGGCCACAGTACATTGATCTATGTGTATGAACTGTCTATGGTGGTGTGCAAAGAGCAGGCATTACACAGGACTCTCTATAAGATGTCATTCCGCTTATTTAGCTTCTTATTATCTTCTGGTGAAGCTCTATTGACCTAATTTAAGCTTCTAGACTGAGTCAGTTTGTTGCAATAACTGTAGTAGTTCTGTCTGTAACGAAAGTTTACATGGAACTCTAAAAAGTTATTGTCATACTAAAATCATCCCTGCTATTACCTGTCTATCATTTCAGTCTCACCTCTGCTCACACTATATGCCCACAAATGGTTCAAAAAACAAACCTTAAATTGGCCAAACTATTCATTTTAAAGTTACCATTGGCTTCAACAGGGTCATAACACACATGGATCTTGTACTTAAGGTTATACAAGAGACACAAACTATGTAGCGCTTAATGGAGGTTGCTGCTTGGGTATTCCTTATGGCAAGATGTGTCTGTAGTCTTTGCCTTTCATCTCCAAACCTCAAATTCACCCCAAAACCTTCACATTGCTTTGTATCTCTCTCTTTTTTTCTGTGCTTATTTTACCTCTTCAATGCACTGGCAGCAGTCTTTTTTTCTTTTCTTTTTTGGGGGGGTTTGTGGTGGTGGGAGGAGACGCGGTGGGCTACTCGTTTTCAATCCTGAGCTGGGTACTTAAAATATTTAGCTGTCTAGAGCGAATGTTAATGTAAGTGTCTGCGGCCGGTGTTAAGGGGAAAGCAGCACAATGAATTTTCTGAACCAGTGCACTTTTTTTTAATTTTTTTTTATGAAGAGACACAGAGACATAGTGGAGGAGAAAAAGGGAGTGCCAGAAAAGAGTGGCGTTGGTGAGGAAAGATGGGCAGAGATGATAGAGAGAGGAAGAAAGGGGGAGAGGAGAAAATGTTGCTGTGCTAATGGAGTTTGCCATCGTGTTGTAGCCGCTGGCTGTTGCCGTGGCAGTGGCAGACAGATGGATCATGAATACTGTCTAGACAAAGTGCAGCCTGACGCCCTGCATCTCACAACTACACCTCCTTTTCCTCCATTTTTCCTCATAATTGGAATAAACAGAGTCTGCCAATTGTGGCATGTAGTGTTGTAATCAACACTGAGCCTGGTCTGAGGCTAAGGTCTCAGTCTTGTCTAGGAATCAAACACACTTCATTTGGTCTTGTTTCTGTCCATGACCAAATTTAAAATCACGACCAGCGAAGTTTACCAACTTATTGTCATTTGGTGGAAACATTGCAGATTGTTCCTACGGATAGCCAGCAGGGACAATCTGCTGTGTATAAACAAATCTTATAAAAATAGATCAGAGGATATATTTGTTTTAAAAATCTACAAACAGAATATATTTACTTTACCGTAACCCTTCATGCTAGACTTTGTGTTCAAAAAAGAAAAAGAGGATGTTGTTCTTAAAGCTGTGCTTGATTTTGACCTTTCTGGGACGTTGTAGGAGTTTTAAATGTATCTTTTACTAAATGTGCAAATTTAAAGTGTTATTTTAATCATACATTTGTCAACTGTCTAAACATTTTACATGATACACTATTAAGAAAATACTTCCTGTAAGTCCTGGTGTTGTAGCCCTGGGCATAGATTAGCGGTTGATTTAGCTTGACTTATTCGACCAATAAATCAAAAGTCTTACCAAATACTTAATCCATTTAAAGTTATTCTCAAGTATTTTTGCTGACTACTTGACTTCTACTTATATAATATCTTACCAACCAACAGTACTTTTACTTGAGTGCAGATTTTGACTACTAAACCCTCCTAACAATCTTTATGTTGGTCTCAGCACACCCTGGTCTTAGTAAGGTTTTGCTCAGGCTCCTGACAACAACACCACACACTTGAGATGAGAGTGATTTTGTTGGGAATTGATGAGTGTTTGCAGCACATTTTGAGATTTAACAAAGCAGAAAACACTCAGATGCAATTAATATAATTAACGATGGCACCATTTTGTTTAAGTGTCCCACTAAGCCTTTCCACTGAGCCAGTCTGAATCATTATCAGCGCCCAGGAACCCAGGTATTAAATGGGGATGCAGTCATTATTGAGGTTATTTATTACCTGTGCATCTGCTTCATAAACCGTCAACATGTCTGCTGCAGTAAACGGTATAATTGTTTCAAGAAAGGCTTTTACTTTCTGGTGAATGTGCTAATTTGCATCAGCATCTCTGAGTTTTCTTTTCATGAAGGACAATCATTGCTTATTACCCTACATACCTACACATCATTATGACAGTATAGGTTAAACTATTATGAAAATGCCTCTCACTTTATTTACTGAGTTCCTGGAGAAAAGGCATTGTATATAAACTGATAAAATAGTGTATTACCATTTAGTAATTCAAAATAATAGGTTTAACAATGACATTGTCTTTGCTTTAGATGTTTTGGTGACTGCAAAAAACTACCTCAACTATTGCTTTAGCTGCTTTTTGGAATGGCATACCATTTTCTCCTCACATGCAGATTAAGGAAATAATTTAGTTTGAAGTGAGACTATACAGGCAGAGTTTCAGCTTTACATTATGTTCTTTTTTTTTTTTTACATACAGGGCCCGTTCTTCTTTGAAGTCAGGTCTTGTCAATGTTAGAGTTAATTCTATGAATGGATTAAAAAACAAAATTATTCTCATTGCATGGTAACACCATTTATAGCCCTCAACTTCCTTTACTCAAACTTTTTACTGATTTTAATCCTGTTTTCTCTGGTTTTTAAATATTCTGTAGCTTTAGTTTATATATTTTTTTTAATTTTTTGGATTACTGTTAACACATTAAATCAACACATTTTCTAAGGTTTTCTCATCTATTACACTTGCATGTGTTTTTTTTTTTATTTTTGTGGTCAATGCTAACTCAAGAAATCTATTTGTATGCATTTTTTAAAGTTTATCCTTAAGGGGACTGGAGCCTGTCCCACCTGCTTTGGGTTACGAGTTTGGGTACACCCTGAACAAAACTCCATTATCGCAGGGTTAACATAAAGACAGCATCTGACAAACAACCCTTCACACCCTGGATTCTACATTTGGAAAGTGGGAGGAATCTGTCTAACGTTAATTTGGAGAAATAATAGTGTATCTAGGTTAAGACGTGACAGAGAACCACTAGTACCACAGTATTATGCGGATTATCTCAATCGCCTCCACTTTCTTTCTTTGGTGGTCTGAGTGATCTTTGAAAAGAGTAATGGCGGTTTTAAACATCATTTAGCCCTTAGAGAAGCTGTATGTTTTTACGAGTGTCATTCATTAAAGTTCAAGGGGTGAACGCTACCCGGTGCTGTTTTCACTGGAGCCAGGCATCGCCTCGGTTGTGCTCCCTTGTTAGGCTCTGCTGAAGTGCGAGGAGGGGACAGAGAAGGAGACCAGAGGATGGTGAGGATCGATGGTCAACTCTAGCTTAGCCATTGATCCCAGTCCGGAGTGGACTGCACTTCAATAGCATCTTGCAAGCCTTCAGGCGTGCTGATTGATTCGGTTTGTGAGATTCATAACTCTGTGAAGGCTCATTATTGACTACTCTTGTATTGCAGACAGTCTGAGTGTCGTACACCGCCTGCCTGTTGTGAACCTCTCATAGACTTTACACATTTTTCTGATGCAGTAAAGTTAATTTTTTTTTTTTCCTAAAGACATACAATTTTCTGAGAAAGCATCAGACGATCACAGCGTGTTGGCAGTTGAGGGTAACTTTGTGGCAGGAGTAATGGTTGTCCTTTAAAGGGGTTTTGAACAAAATAGAACAAATTCATAAAGTTAGTTTAAGTGTGAAGTTGAATGATACTTGAAGTCAGACCTACCTTCACTTTCAAATAGTTGTCCTTCTATGCAGTGACGCAAAAGATAAATAATATGTTAGGCCTGTTAGAGTTATATCACTCATTTCAAAACCTAATTGTTCCCTTCAGCCTCTTCAGTCGTTTTGTCTGTTTAGCACTGTGGGCCATGAATGTTTTAAAATCCTTCAAACTCTCACTATTCCATTGTTCATTAAATGCTTTTCAGTTGAGTCTGGTGGTTTTGAAAGTGTCAAGTGTTTGTCGAGGTCAAATTAGACAAGACTTGCTTCAGACAATAAACTCTTGGGGGGTTTGAGTAATACGTCCGTTTATGCTATCTGAAAACTACTGTTTTACTATGGAGTAAAAGCCGAAAAGCCCAAGATCTAACCACCATTTTATTGCCCGTGGTAATGACAATATCGGTACAGTCACTGGTTTTAAACTAAAGCTTACTGGCATGTGTTTTAGTTTTTTTCTAAAAGATATGCTATATCTCCAAAAATAAACTAGAATAGTATTTTTGTAAAACTATAATTTATGGAAAATAGCCTGCTGTAACTATTCATCAGACTCTTTAATATACCCTGCCCAATTGCCATTTCTGTATTAAGTCCTGCAAGGCCTTTGCGATCTGAGATCTTTGCTTTCATGGCACGGTGTAACCTTGGGGGGAATTTGCTGAGACTTGTAAGTAACCTTTCTCACGGGAGAGCTGTGAACTCCAAATTGTTTGGAAATAGTTGTATAATCCTTTCCAAGCTGGGCCCTGCCCTACAATATGTTTGTCCTACCCAGTTAGACAAAACCTAACAATCCCTGTCTAGGATAAGTGGCATCACGAAGAGGGTTATCAACTTGGTGAGTTAATCGTTGGCACTAAACAACCAATCACAGCGACATGTGGGAGAGACTTACCAGAAGGAAAACACAAGTAGGGTACAATAAACTCCTGCAAAACAAACAGCATCAGAGACTGAATGAGCAGCAAAGAGCTAAAGACCAACAACAACAGAAGTGTTGAGTCAGAATGTTGCATTTAAATGACTATCACAGAGATTAATCCATTAATCGCCACATAACTGACAATAAAACCCATTGTGAGCACAATGTCTAATTTATAATATGACTTTACAGTGTTGCTAGATCACTGTACATTAGTGCTCCAGTCAGCCTGTGCTTGAGTCTTTCCACTCTTCTTCAACACCGCCTTCTTTTTTCTCGTTCCTGATTGGTCAGTGTCCATGTTTTTATTGTCTACCTGCAACTTAACCTGCTCCAGAGCCGGTTAGCCGTTCAGTCTAAGTTACCACAGTGGTCTACAGCAATGCAAAGGTGAACCATGAAACTCGAAACCCAGGGTTAACTTTGTAGTACAGCGCCCTGATGACCTGCATAAACATTTATTATATGTTTTCTGTTTGGCTTTGTGCTAACACCCACAATGCTCCAGCGCTTTTATACACACAAGCTGATGAACAATTAATTAAGATCTGGTGTAGCATCAAGCTCCGTTTTATATTCTTGAATCGTATCCTAATCCAAAACGGTACACAGTTTTAACCACAAGTTTTTTTCTCTTTTTGGCCTGATTTCTATCAAGTGAATAACTGCATGGTGGTATGGTCAAATAGTTCCTTCATTCATTTTTATCCGCTCAGTCCCATTAGGGGGTCCCAGTTGACTGGAGCCTATCCCAGTGACTTTGGGCCCTAGATACACCTTGGACAATTGCCCGTTGGATGCAGAGTGTCAAATAGTGTAATGTAATGTATTTTCTAACCCTTTCAATTAGATGGATTTTAGTATGTTTTACAGTCTACATAAGTATTTCACATGATTAGTATAAAGCACCATTGTTAATTTGCTCTTTCAACCCTGACTGAGGCAGAAACTATTTATCAGCCTCCACATTTAAACCCACCCATTGGCCATTCCTGCCACTGCTATCTTAGAACTATATTACCAGACTTCTGCTCTTGCCTGGTCTTGACTTAGAAGAGTTTAAAAAGCATTTCTCATCTGTCCTCAGTGCTTTTTCAGACCCCAGGCCCTTTAGCCGTCTCTATATCCTCTCTGCTTTCCGTCGCTTAGCCTAATCTCACGGTTGAACTAGCCTCCGGTCAACTGTCTTCCTTTCCCTCCTAACCCATTTCCTTCCTTCTTGCCCCTCCTGCCACCATCTTATCTGTGCTTTTCATCCATGTTTGACCCTGGAGCCTGCGTTGGGTGACTTGGCTGCGTAATTATGGTGTCAATGTGTCGGACACTCACTTGCTACAGCTGTTGTCATTGCCAGGACTTGATCTCCACAGCGACTCAGAGGTCAATTAAGCAGCAAATGAGTGTAGCTGCAGGGTGCTGCTAATTGAATGGTACCTTCGGGTTTGGGCATTAATGGCGTTAAAATGTATGATGTGTGGATGAGCTCCTTGGTCATGGGTGGTCACCTCTAAACCGCAGGCAGTTTTAGCCTCTGTGCAACTGTATAGCCGTCTGTATGTGCAAAGCCATCCACCATTAAACCGTCTTCCATTACACACTTTTGACTGTTTCACCTTTTTGTCAACCTTCAATAACAGCCTGTGAATTATATAATGTAATTCACAGTGTAAAAAAATGTACATGAAATTCCAACCCTATTACTGTGAATGTCAGCAGCACACAGTACAACTAATACAGCTATTCAACAGGCAGGCCTTTGCAATGTATGCATCCAATCTGAGACATTTCATGGTTATATAAGGTGTCTGCAAATCCACATATGTGAAAGCAAAAAATTTATTATTAAGGGGGCCGAGAAAGTTCTAAGCATTCAAAAACGCATTAGTACATGCCACAGTTGCTCAGCACATACTCTGCAATTCACAAATGCAACATCGCACCACAAATTCATAAAACCTCTGCATCCACTTTACTACATGCGTAATGCACATCAAGACTCAGGTGCAAATGGGCAACAACAGCATCAATTTCTGAAGATATGCTGCATTTTATTATGACAACACAGCCCCAAATACAAATGAAGAAAGACACTGCAGACACTGTTTACAGCACATGCCTGACAAACTTCAGAAGAAGCTAGCGCTGGATTGACAAGAAGCGCTGCAAATAGAAACCGCGCTACATTGAGAGATTCCTGCAATATCTCTTATTATAGCAATTACTTAAAAAGAACCTCCTCGGACTCCTCGGAGAATATCTGGGACAGGCCTTCTGCTCGTGCCCAGAGTTAGAACTAAACATGGTGAAGCAGCGTTAAAGTTTCATGCAGCAAAAATCTGTAACAGCTAATGTTCAATGGAAAGTTAAAAACCTTATTCTTTAGCTCCGCCTACATTACAACTTAAAGTGTTTTTTATCTGCACTCTTCTTTTAAAATGTTTAAATTTTTTTTATGGTTCTTGATCTAAATCTTGTAAATTGTTTTTATTCCTGTAAAGCACTTTGAGTTACCCAGTGTATAAATTGTGCCAAAAGTTAAAAAAATAAATAAATAAATACATAAATCATTTATTTGTGTAATATTGTTGTAATAATAATAATAGTGTGTGGTTAATAGTTTACTTGCGATTTCTTAAAATGTGATTGTTACTTATTACAGAGAAGTCATAATTAATAATAATTATTATAGTAAAAGTAAACATTTTTTATAGCCATCATCTTAACCACTAAGAACGCTTATAAACACTTTTTTTTTATAGATATAATTGCTATAGCAGGCGATATTGTACCGCAGTTTCTTGTTTGCAGCGCTTCGTGCCGAAGCAGTGCTAGCTTTATCTGAATGCAATGTATGTATGTTTCTCGGGCATGTGCTGTAAACTGTGTCTTTCTACATTTTGTAGGGGCTGTGTTGTCAAAATAAAACGAGCATATGTTGGACTGTGTGTGGAATTGTTGCTGTTGCTATTTGCACGTGCGTCTTGATTTGCAGTACGCATGTTGTGATGCAGAGGTTTTATGAATTTGCGGTGCAATGTTGCATTTGTTTATTGCAGCGTATGTGCTGTGAAACTGTGGCATGTACTAATGTGTATTTTTACGCTTTGAGCTTTCTCCGCCACTGTAAATGATGTTTGTTTATACCTACATTCAAAAGAACATGCAATGCAAATGTCCTGCTTGTTGTATCTAATGATTTATAAAGCATTATTACGAAAGGACTTTGCCACGACAGCCTTTTTCATTTGTATTTTATGTTAGGCTTTATGTGTTTGTTACTTTTAGAAAATAACTGGATTTTCCTGTTTAGAAAAACATTGGATATTTTAGCAAATTTTCTTTATTATGGGGTGTTAACTTTCTAGATAAATCAAAGCCCTGGTTTTGTTCCCTAATCACCAGTAGAGACTAATTTATATAAAAAAAGTCACTAGGTCTTAAGTCAAAGCTCCCAAATGTCCCATTATAAAAAAAAAAAAAAAAAAAAAAATTACAAACATACATACATTTCATACTGCTGCCATTCACATAAAACTGCATTCCTTTTGTTGCAATGCCTTCCGAGAAAATATTTTGGCTGATTTGGCCTGTTTTAAGAAATGCAATCTTTGAGCCTAGTACTTAGTTCTGTCCAACATTAGACTTGATGGCAGGTCTCATACTAAGGGTTTGGACAGAAACGGAGGTGCTCTGTCCAATGATTATAAAGTTGTTCAGTGCGTTTCTCCAAAAGCGATGAAACGAGACCAATCATTGCACCTGAGAGCTGAGGTTTTTCAGAATACATTTATGATTAATAGGCTTCTTGTTGTATTAGCATGAACACTTGTGCCGTTTCCATTTTTTCTTCCTTTAGGTCCACAGTTTTCAATGGGAATTGGTTGAGTCTGTAAACAGCGAGAGGCAGATAGATATGCCAAGGATTTCCAGCTCATTAAGATTCAGATTAGTGAAGCTGTCCAGTTGTTGTCCCCGGGCTTTTTGTGCAGTGCTTTCCATGCGGCTAAAGGATTTACTGGGAGCAGACACAACATGGGAAACATTGGTAAATCACTGGATAAACAAGTTCATCAAGACCCCCACTCTCCCCTTTATCCTCTCACTGCTTTTATCTCCATTTTTGCTGTCCATCTCTTTGTCTTTAAGTCTCACTTCCTAAGCCCAGCTCAGTCTTTGAAGGCCATTTAATGTTTTTTTTTTCCGGCCGCGCTCGGGTCAGCGATGAGTGGCGCCTGGCTGTAAGTCCGTCGGGCCAATTAAATCTGACAGCAGCTGCAGATGCTTAAGAGCGCGGCTGGCGTCACCCTCGTCACTGCGCTGCTTAACGGTGACAACTTGAACTCTTGTCCCTCCATATGGTCAACTCCAAAGGCAGACCGCCTGTTGAGTGGGGAAGGGGGGCTGTGACCGAGGTGCCTAAAGTGATTGTTGAATCCTGTTTGGATATTCATGAGGGTTTAACATACAAGATGTGCTTGATTTATTTCATTTTTTCAAAGACCGGCTGTGTTAAGGGTGCTGTAGTGTCTAGTGGATTGAGAGCACTTCAGAGCTTTACAATGACGCCATTTCCAAAATACCAAACGAGCACCACCAGTCTTTGGCTGTGCTTGAATGTCATTCACTGTTGAGGTTACTGGGGTTGTTTCTAAAGCTTTCACTGTGGCATTATGAAGGAAATTACACATTTAGTACTTTTTGATCACTTTGGTGTAAACAAATACTGGAAGAAATTACAACTCTCTCAGCAACTCCAGGCTTATTGAAAAGTATTCAAGTACATTGCGTATGGTGCTTTTGTAAACTTACAATAGGTCTGTGAGTTTTTACAGATATTAAAATATTTAGACATTTCAATTTTTCTACAAATGATATAGCTTGCAATGCTAATGGAAAACTCTTTAGTTGATTAACTTGTTGAGGGTCTGGTTTGGAAAAGGATCTAAATCCAGTATTTCACAAAGTATTTCAGTTTCAGTTCCATTTTGAAATCTCTCCTTTTTCTGTCTCCAGTGTCTCTTTTGTAATGATGATTATTTTCTGACTTTACCTAGTTTAGCTTTAATCAATTATTGATTTCTGAAGTTGTGACATCTTGTACGTATAACAATTTGAGATGTTACTGTTACGTGAATCATTGACCATTATAAATGTTTTGTTTTAGCTCACCAACTCAGTATCACCACCGTCCACCACTGGAAACCACAAAAGTAAATGCTAGCAACCGGTATGGTCTGGATCCAACCCTCACATGAAACGTCAGTAACTGATCCCTTGGTTCATGATTTCTACAGCCCATGAATATCAGTCCTGGCTTACTTCTCCACCTACAAACTCCTTCCAAAATAAGACCTTCCAGCAGTTTGTGAGTTTGAAACTAAATATATAAAAACCTTCAACAATATGTGATGAATACAGTTCTACATGTGATTCCTTGTCATTAGGTACTTCCCAGTTCATACAATTGCAAAAGTGTTCAAAAGTTGTTAACTTATCCTCTTCTGTAAAAAAAAAAGGAAAATCATAATATTTAACAAGATTTCTGAATAAACATTATAAAGGCTTATTTGTTAGATAAATAGTTCATAAATGCGCTAAAACTTTTTTGTCCAAAGGCTTTTAAATTCACATGAAACAGCACTTTTCCTCTGCCCTTTTTTCATAATTAATGTCTGAGTAATGTATTGTCCCTTATAATGTCACAGCTCTTTTGAAGTGACGAACACACACATGAAAAATCACCCACAAACAATGACCTCTGCTGGGTTATTTTCACGCCGTGTCGCCTCCGTAATCACCGTCACTGGATTTTCTACAGCGTCACGCAGAGACACTTTGTGATTGGGTGACACCTTCAGCCTCAGTGGAGCCATGGTCACCTCACATTATTGTTTTTCCAAATCTAGAATGAAGAATTGTTGTAATAATTATCTGTTGGTGGTCGCAGGTGAAGCTGAAAGTGCTACCCGCTGGCACAAATGAAGGTTTATAGTGGCATGCAGCCACGGCTCCTCTCTTTTTGGAAGCGCTTTGCTTCGTAAAGTCTTTGTGCTGCAGGCTCAAGCTCAGATTCTGCTGTGGTTTTGGAGAGAATTCAAATATTACTTTCAAAATCAACCCCGTCTGAGATAATTTTCATTTTTATTTTAAATTCCCAGTATTCCCTTGGACACACCCAGTTGATGTTTCTAGCCCAACATTATGTACAACACATTTTGTCTTGTTTAGATCAACAGAAAGTGATAGTTTGGAGTCATTGTAGAGAGATTCACATTTTTATCATTTTGCTGATTGGACTTAATGACGAGGAGACATCCCTGGACTGTGTTAGTTCAAAATATAATAACCAGAAGAGAGGAGGAAAGAGTGGATTTATGATATTAACCCTAACTCTGTTCCTGTCTCTGGCGCAATGGAGGGTGAACACACCAAACAAAACGTGAGTTTCTGACAAATTCAATTGTGATTATAGTTGTCGTCTTGTCATAATGAAGCAAGAATAAAATTGTTTTAGTCGATAAAAGCATCCGTTCATTGGGGATAGTCCCACTTACAGTTTTCACCAGTTAGCCTGATATGAGGAGCGTAAAGTTATAATAAATGTAACAGAGCCTCACTCCGAGCATCAGGGACATTTTACTGACATGAATCGACAAAAGACCGTTTCTGAGCCGCCATAAACGTCAATGTTCAGAATGTAATTGTAAAGTAAAACAAACTTTTCATCAAAGGTAAAATTAAGTAAATCCAATATCAGGAAATATTATTGATTGTCTTTAGCTTAAGATTACACAACCCCCCTTTTGTATTTCACTCTTTACTGTCAGTTTATACTGTTCATTAAATCAATGATGGCAAAAATCCTACAGTAAAGTTACTGTTCAGCACAACAAAAGCAAAGGTAATCATGCATAAATATTAGCATAAATATATAAAGAGTTATTTTCTTGGTCTAATGCTGAACGCTGAGTTTGTTTTTCATAAATGCATCAATATGATACAAAAAGAATATAGTTGTCATGTTAACATTATTTCTAAAGCAGTTATATTCTGAACCCACCTTTCTAACTTTGTTTACAACATTTCTGACTTTAGGAATTTAGGACAAGGTTGTTGAACAAAGACTTAAGCATTATGGGCCTACTTCCTGCTCTCCTTCCAGCATAGTTTACATTCCCCGGGACATCGGCCGCAGAAACAGAATCTCCTGAAGGGTTACTGTTCGACCGACCGCTCCCGAGTTGTTAGCATGCATAACAGGCACACTCCGGTGAACAGGTCGAGGTTGGAGGTCAAGGGTGAGTGGCGCTAATGCTTTCATGCTCTTGATGCAGCTCCTCTCGGGTGTAATACCCGCCTGTCAATTTGTTTGAGCTGCGGATTTACATAATGAATTTATATTAGCCAGTGTTCTCTCTCTGCAGTACCACTCTCTCTTAGCGTTGCAATTACTCCATTGGCTCTGTCTCTCCCTCCCCACCTCCCCTCATCCAGCGCTCATCAAGTTTACCAAGTGCCCAGAGAGCAGAGTGTTTAAATGCAAACGAGCCTCATTTCCAAACTGACGCCACAGCCCAAGTATGCCTCGCACACAACGGCCCCGGGCCCCGCTGAGAGGCTCCGACGAGAGATGGATGGCTGGAGATGACGGAGACGAGAGGGAGCGAGTGACTGATGGAGAAGCACAGAGCGGGGATTCTTGGAAGTAAAAGGAGCGCATTAAAAGGGACGCAAAGCAGCGGGCGGCAGAGCTCGTAGGTGTCAAGCGCTATTGACATTCCTGCCAGAGAGGAGCTGATGAACAAGCCACTGTCTTGTTAGTCATAACATCCCTTTCAACACAAAGCTTCAGCTTTAATTTTTGCAGCCTGTTGGTGCCGGCTCCAGTAGGACTGAAATATTATCTGAAATATTTGTGCAATAAAAAGAAAATGAAATGTTCTGAGGTTCTGCATTTACATTAATTAAGTTATTCTCAAAGACATTTAACCAAAATGTTTGCTAAAAAGTTAAACAAATCATTACACATCATCTTTGGAGTAGAACAACCTCTGGCCAATTTAATGTTACATTATACTGCAGCAAGAATTGTGTCTCACAACTTTTCTTTGGGTCTAATCAGGTTTGAAACAACTGGTTCAACAAAAACCCAAGTTGGTTTCCACAGTTTAAACACATCAGAGGATTGTCCTGTGCTGTTTAAGGCCGTTAAAACAGTTTACATGTCTAAGTTTCATGTATTATAAACATTCGGCTGTTTAAGGCCGTAGTTAAGGAATCGACAATAGCAATGTGTGCCTTTTTATGTTGTAACAAAGGTAACAGGAGATGTAACTTTTAGGACTTAGACTGAGATTAAGTTAAAAAAGTACACATAAATAAACACTATATAAAGCTGAAGACAGTGTTAAAGTGGCCCTGTGTAACCTTTAGCTAGTAGCATCACGTAACTTTATGTCTTAAATATATATTCTCGTAATTTAATGGTTCTTACACTCACAGTAGGTAGACTCATACCTGTTTTACTGACACAGTAGCCTCAGTTGGACAGAAAAACTAAATTATATATTAATCCTTCCACCGGGACAAGCAGACCTCTCCTGAGAGACACCTCAGCAGCTCAAACAGAGTGAGCAGAAACAGGATGATACACTGGACCCTAGCAGAGTTTTAGTTGAAAAATGCACTAAAATTAACATGTTTGTTTTTTTTTCTTACAAATGTGCCAGTTTTGAGTCTTTTGCACCATCTAGTGGCTGGATGTTACGCAGAGCTGTTTAAGTGAAAACCTTAGAAACAAACTGACTGGACCATCACCTATCTGTCCAAATGTGTTTTAATTAAGCAATCTGAATTTGTTCATTGGTGTTTGTTGTAAAGTCTTGAATCATTCATGAAGTTCTGTTGCTGGTCAATAATTCAATAAGTTGCATTAGATAGAGGTATGTCGACAAAACTGAAGCCATATCCTTTGCTGCTGCTTTGTTCAAACTCAACACCTGTCCATACACATTAGAAACATAATAAATCAGTAGGTTCTCCTCGTGTTTATCCTTCCCGAGAGGAGTCTGAGGTACTCGTATTGACTTGTGGTGTGGTGTTTACAGTAATATTTTACCAAACACTCTCATGTGAACAAGGCTTTTTTTATTTATTTATTTTTTTCAAACAGAGGAGGAAAATATCTGTTTAAATAAATACCACATGTATGTTTAGCCTGGGTTTTACACAAGTCATTTCGATCCTGGCGTCGACCACTCCCATCAGGTTTTCTCTGTCTCCCGTCTGTTTGTGCAGTTACAATAACTCAGTGTGTTAACATGAAAAGGCCCCTCCCAATGTGTTTACTCAGAGGGGTGCTGTAAGTGAAGGCCTGCTCCTGTCTGCACCGGGTAAATACAAGCAACTGTTTGAGAATTTACAGTTTGACAATTTACAGTAGCCTCCGTCAACCTCACCCTTGTTCATCTTGGGAGGTGTGTGACCACCAACGCTCACCTGACAGCCCCCGGGGCATTACATCACTGCTCATGACAGAGGGGGGCCATAAAACTTCCTTGGAGGCCCACTTTTAACACACCTTGTAGCCTCTGCTCAACAGTCCATTCCCTCTTGTTCAACTTCTCCGCACCCCTACCCTCTTTTTCATTTGCTCCATAGTGTACGTAGGTAATCATGAGCACCCCCCGAGTCTTTTACATTTGATAGACTTGTCAGTCCTCCTCAGTCTATTTGGTCCCAGTGTGTGTGCGCTAGGTAATGATGCAGCTGGGCCATTAGAAGTGGGGGGCTATTTGACAGCGCCCCATGCCTTTTCATCGCCTACGCCCCCCCTTCTTCCCACACACACACATTGGTGAGTGAATGGACTCCAATGAATCCCTGTACGAGTAAATGGAGCCGTCGTCCTAACAGTGAGTATTCCTGTCTAGATGAGGACTGTGCATTTGTTTTGAAAAAGAACCAGGAATAAGGGGATGATGGGGGGGGGGGGCTTCAAGGGGGGTTAAGTTAAACCACTGATTCGCTCTTCCCGCTGCCGCCCTCCCACTCTGTTTCGAAGGTTGTGTATGTTTGAAGTTTGTCCATTTGTCTTAAGGGGATTGTGAGCAGCTTGTATTGGCTATTGAGCGAGAGAGGAGGAGGGGGGGGGTTAGCAGAAGGTGTTAGAGGCTCAGTGTGAATAGCTTTCCATCCGTCAGACTTCGAGGTCAGCAGGGCGATACTGGAGATCTTGGGTGGTCCAGCGTTGTCATTTAAAACACCCGGCATTCATACACAGGTCGGTCTACTGTAAGAGATGGTTGGGTGGGCGGCTTTGTGTATCTGTCTCTAGGGTGAAGATGAAAGATACTCTTACTTATGGTCTGGCAAAACTCTGAATGTTACATGTTGAAGTTACAGTAAACTTAGAATTTTGATTGTCATTTAATTTTATTTTTATTGATTAAAATGTCTTACTAGAGTCAGTACCTGGTCAATGTACTTCAATGCCTTTAAAGGTGATTAGATTGGAATTGTGTAATATATATTAGAATACATTGGAACTCCTAAGTCCAGTAGTGTATAATCTTTTATCTTGTAAAAAAACTGAGCACTGCTGAAGAAGAAGCACATTTATTTATCTTTAAATGCACACATCTAGCATTAAGTCATTAAGGCATTTATGAACAAAATGGATTTTGTTTCTACATTTTAAAGTCAAATCATTAGACCTGTTTCGACAACAGCGTGTCCCTGCAGGGCTACCGTACGTGCTCACAATAATAACAGGCTGAAAAAAGGAGGGGTGTGGAATTTCCATATGCAAGTGTCACCACAAAATGCCATGAAAATTAATTTCTGCATTGTTTTTAAACGCTACAAAAGTCCCACAGATATACTGAGAAACTTTTTTTTTATCTACTGCTTTTCTCTGGAAGTGTACGGTGATACTAAACATCATATAAGCCTTTTCCCTGATGATATTAAGGATCTATGCATATTAGTATCCCTCTTCTTGGCAATTGCATCTTGTTTGTGCAAATGTCAACAACATAAGACCACTATAGCTTATCATGAATTGTACAAAAATAGTTGGTGTGTAGCACAAAGAGCCCCAGGTGGGAGGTTGCTCAAAGGGGAAGTTTGTCGTGAGGTGTAGTTAATAAAAGCAGAGAGGACAGCAGTGTAGTCACTTCTGGCCATAGTATTGTACAAGCAGAGCCGTTATAAAGAATATGGCTTGGTTGTTGCCAATTTGGAGGTAATGGTAGACAGTAAATGTTTTACTGTGATGTCAATATGCCAACTCGCCACCGCTACTGCCATGTTTGTTTTGCCAAGATGTCTGTTGGCTAAGGTCACAACTGCGCAGATAAACAAAGGCAGTCAGAAGGTCTGCCATCTTCTTTACAACCTTAACTTAACTTGGTTGAATTGTTATAATTAGAAAAGTTTATTTACTTTGAAAATCTTAATAACTACATTATCAGGACTTTTATTTGGCAGCATGTATTTCTTAACCTCAGTGTATTCAAATCAGTTTCATCAGATCATATAAATGTGTTGAAAGACATGATTGTATATAGTTGTAAGGTATGTGTATATACTTGTGTTGTTTGTTTGAGCTTGTATTGCGGTGACATTTCCGTCCATTAACAGACAGTTGCGTCGATAGAAATGCTTTAATTGATAATTACCTGCAGTATTCCTCACTCTCGGTTTCAGACAAAACACTGAATAAGACGTCTCTGCCGAGGCCAGTGCAGTCATTACCACTTATTCTGTGAAAATGAGGACTGACTCTTACAGTTTACGCTGCATTGACCTGCATTTACATACAACACTAGGTTCGTCGTGCATAATGTGAGGGTAAAATGTTAGTCCACAGTTAGTATTTTGCAGTACAGAGACTATAAATACTTCCTTCTGCTTGTGCACGTTCTAGCTGTTGCCTTGGAGCTGGTATACTTTCACACTAAGGCATTCATTGTACTGAAGCTTTTTATTATTTGTTCAAAATAAAATGTCCTCAAACTCAGACACATTCCCCACAATACATAACGCTTTTTTTTCACTTTTTCATCCTTTGAGTCAAAGAAATTCACAAGTTGAAGATCAAGGCTGTTGCATTTGTTACAAAAAGAAATGTCACAAACGTTCACCAATTTCTGACAAAGCTTGTTATTTGACTGCATTTGATTTGGTTTATATAAAATATGTTTGAAAAATGCCTTTTCATAAAGTGGTGCTTTAGTGCAACCTTCACATTGTGATTCGAAGAAAAGTTCCTGTGAAGATATTGTTCTGGAGGGGATTTGAATGTCCTTACATAAATGCTTACTAATGAGGCTATTCACTTTCCTTAGCAGCGCAGTTTAATAATTCATAAATGAATGTCTTTCATATCCACTCTCTCCACTGTGTTTTACATTTTTAGCACAGTTAAACTAAGGCAGAAAGTCTATCTATGAATACGCTAAATTTCATCTTACATTGGATGCTTTCTGCAGTCTTAACACATTTGTGGATGGAGTATAAAAAACTAAAAGCCTCAAACTGGAACATTACATATGAATTATTTATGTCCCACTAGTGTGATAACAGAAGTCGAAAATTAGGAAAGCTGAAACTGACATCATTTTGTGCCGACGGTGGAAAAAAACAAGGCTGCTGCTGCTTCCTAACATGTTTTTCTTGAGACTGGTGCAGGCCTAGATTTTTACTGGATGCCATTCAACGCTGGAGCCATGTGTGTGTGTGTGTGTGTGTGTGTGTGTGTGTGTGCGGAAGCCGAGTGATAATTATAACTGTCTGACACCTCTGGGTTCCCAGACTGGGGGCCAAGCTGAACAGCAGTCAGTGTGTGGCACTTTTCCATCTGCATCCTCTCCTGACGCTTTGCCATAGAGCTGTAGACAAACCGAAATAGAGAGGGTCCCTGTGGACAGCGCTCACACACACACTGTCATTTTGCCTCAGTCCTTTTTGTGTCTCTTTTACCACCTAGGACCACATCGCCAAACGAGTTATATGCAAATCAAAACTCGCTCGAAAACCAGGAGGTCTACAGTGGCATTCAGTACTGACTCTTGAGAAAATCAAATACGAGTGTTTGCATGACTAAAACAGGACTTTTAAAGCTGCATTGTGTCAAATTGTGTAGTGTACAGTTCAGAGAAAGTACAGAAAGTGACCACAGCTGAAGGAGAAGCACATTCACGCTTCTTTTTGAACACTAAAGAAAATTAAAAAATATATAGTGCAATTCTATTTAATGTAAAATTTGGAGTTTAAAAAATATTAAACTTTTTTTGTGGTGGTTTCTGGAGGAAGATTAACCCTTCTTTTGAAGAGTGTACCTGGCGTGACGGATTCTCCATTAAGTAGTTCTGAGTAACACAATACAAACTGTTACATCAACAAACAAAAAAATAAATTCTAAACTTTAATATGTATGATATTTATTGAGTGGAACACACACACACACACCCATTCGCTCACAGGATGAAGAAAGGAGGAGTGATATTGATAAAAGGAGGTGATATTTCACCACAAGATGCTACCAAAAAAAAAGAAATACACACTGCTCCTTTAAAATACCAAAAATCTGACTGAATTTGCACCTCTTTTATTTTCTCAAAGCAAAAACACCAAGTAAATACATTTAGAAGGGGGTCACGTGTTAGATGTTTAAGGCTAAGTAAAAGTTTAATTACCAATTACCAAAGAATAAAACAAACTACTCACTAACTTCTCAGTTGTTTTAACTTTATAGCACAACAAAAGTATGGTAAAAATTCTAGCATGTCTGTTAAAAACACATTAATTCTGGCCATGGTGTACTAAAATGGTCAAGGATTAGACATGTTTCTCTGACAAGGACAGCAGTTCAATTAAATGGGCTGATTAAGCTATAACTGTTAACTCAACTAAACAACAGGAAGAAGTTATTCATCACAGATTTCATCTTGATCAACTAAAAGAACTTAGATATCCTGTTGATAATTGTGTAATAACCTCTGAAGTGTGTTTTTATTTCACCTGACAAATCTTTTCAGGAAATATATAACAATCTCTTGCCTCGTGTATCTAGAGTAACATTTTTGCTGCTTTTTATTGTCAGATTTTGTGAAATGTTTTGCAAAAGACATAACTTATCCTTTTGTTTTTGTGCATAACCTCTGCATGTCAAAGTACAAACTGTCATTTCCCTCAGTCTTTATGTCTCTCTCCTTTAGGACCACCCTGAAAAAGCTTGTCTTTTCTGAAAATGAATGTGTTGTATGCAAATCACAAATCACTTTGGCCCGACCCCAAGGAGGTCTGCGGCGACTTTGTGAGAAGCAGAGAAAGTGGAAGCGCGGAGCAGACAGAGAGATATGACACCATGTTGCCATGTTTCTGTATCAAGCGGTGAACCCCTAGCGTTAAAACTCATTTGTCATACATGCCACAGCCGGCTTCAGCGCTCTCAACCGCTCTGCTTATCGAGTGTGTGCTTTCATCGAGAGCCTAGTCTATCAGATCAGAAGGTGACGGCGTGGGGGGTTTGATTGGTTTCTGTGTTAGCGAACTGTCACTTTCACACAGGAAGTAGACTCTCAGACTCCACTGACCAACGGCCAACTCTGTCAAATCATCCCAGGGTCCTGTGTATCTGTGTGACATTTCTGCAAAGCACTGATAACATGAAATACGGTATCAGTGTTTTAGAGGAAAACACTTCTGCTTTCTATGTGTAGCTATTTTAACAAAGTTGATTGTATGATTGTGCCAAATGGCTTTTATGATTGTAAATATATAAAAGGTGGGCAATACAGAAGAAGACCTGTAAAATGTAACTAATACTTAACAAACTTTTGATTGAGATTTTTTTTGAATTTCACATGACTTTTTACATCACTTACCAGGTGACTTTGTGTCAGGACACTTTGAACATGTGACCATTTCCCACAGATATAACAACTGGTTTCTGGCAGCCATCTTGAGTTTGCCCTGATGCAGGCCCAAGATCTGAGCCCCTCTTTTTAACTTTATTTATTTATTTTTGGAGCATCAGTTTTTTAGTTTTTTTTACCAGGTTGACACATCTTTCTGTTGTGTGCAAGGTATGGTAGCCCGGAAGGGACAGGCTGTTATCTATAAACAAACCCAATTGAAAGTAGTTTAAGAAAAAAAAACATTATTAAGTTTAGGTAATAAATTGTATACGCCTTACGGCAAGACCGTTCAAAAATGAAACATAACATTAAGACTTCTCCTTTAACAGGCCTCTTTTTGTTTGTTCTGGGACCACTCTGGCCACCTGTAAAAACAGAAAATTATGGGACTTGTCTTGGGTTTAAAAATCAAGACTTTAATTTTTTTGATTGAATGGACATATTTACAATTTCAGATCTACTATCAATAATTTATTTAAAGTGATTTAAAATTTAGTCCCATCTTGCTGCATTAGTATTACAGTACATGCATGTATGCTGCAGCTGTGCACTTTCTATGTTTGACACAGATTTTTAGCTTTTCAGGAAGAGGTCAAACCCTACTTTTACTCTTTGGTAAAAAAAATACTTAAAAATGTGTTGTGTTAAAGAAGCTACAAGTCAAGAGGTCAAGAAGTTTCATACATTTTTATGAAAGTTTGTGCTTATATTTTTGAAAAAAACAATCTTTATTCTGATATAACAGGTTTCTCCGCAGTTTTAGCAACTGAATAAATGCTTCCAAACTTCTTTAATGAACTAATTTTAATAAAGCTAACCATGTGTGCAGGTTGTTAGACAATTTCTCATATTTTTCTTCCTGCCAATAAACAATAAAAAGCAGAATTTCAAAACTAGCAGCAGGAGACTAACTGGAGTCCAGTTTAATGTGCATAACATTTGAAAATAATAACAATTATCCTTCTATCTGCAAAATCGATGCAATTAAATAGATTCCTATCTTTGTACGAGCATGTCTGACTTAATGGTTTCTTCTGTGGAAAGTTATGGTTTGTTAATTACTTCAATGACTTTGTTGCCTTGAGCTCATCAAGATGAAACTCCTGCGATGCTACAGTGGTTTGAACGAGATCAAAGAAACTGACAATAACAGGTTTGATACGGGACCGCAGCAGTCAGCACATTATGCAACTGAAAACTTTTCACCATAAACTGCCTCACAGTCCCATTGCAGGGAACTGGAAAAGAGGATAAAGTTGATTATACAAATCCATCCGACGCTTCCTTCGTATCTAAACCTTGGAGCAATACAAGATACATAGTTTACGCAGCATTTTTAATAAATAATGCACACAATGCTGCTTTATCTTCATAGTTATGTATTCAAACCTGTCCATCTAAAACCCAAATTTATAATTTAGGTCAGATTGCACAAACCAATAAGGTTTACTTTGACTTTGTGCCATCGTTAGAAATTTACTTTGTTTCGAAACGCCAGTATGGATTGTTTAATTTAGTTTTAGAGATACCTTTTGTTGCTTGTACCTGAAAAAACCTAGCTCTATCCATCCACACACACATATACCTATAAACATACACATTTGTAATAGTTCCGGGCAAAAAGACACAAGACGTTATTGATTTGAGCTGCACTACAGTGATTGAAATAATAGTAGCCTGTGGTTGACTACAAACATCCAAAGTTATACGTTTTCAATAGTTGTAGGAGACCAACACAAAACAAAAGAACCATGGCGTCTCTCAGATATACTGCGCAGTGAGGAGCGTTAACAATATCCACATATCTGGGGTCTCAGGGTGTGTCTGTCTGACCGAACACGGCTGTGTAAGTAAACAGCGCAGATGAAAGCCAGCACTAAGGTGTGTGTGTGCACTGTGAGGTGTACTGTAAACCGGTGTGGTCTGTTCTAATTATAGACTCTGGATAAGGTTTAGAGACAGGCTTCCTCTCATCAGCGACTGCGGCCTGGGCAGGGCTCCACCGCACACACCGTATGTACACAGGCAGATAATTACGCTCTATTTACATACTGTGCAGCGATACTGTGACACATGTGTGTTCACAGGTAGGAGTCACAGGGAAGTCATCGGATCCTAAGAAACACTACCACGGTTGTAATTAAACCGAGTGGATTTCCGAATTAAAATTCTGCTCTAGGGCTGGTTTGTCTGGTCTATAATGTTTGTGACCAGCTTAAAATGACACAAATCTGACCAATCAACAAGTTAATCTATAAAAGATTTTTTCTGAAAAGTTTAATATTGCCCAGAATTAGCAGTTTAGTTGATTTTAAATGCTTTGAAATTGCCTATTGAGTTGATATTTGCCCAAAACCTAAATGTGAATAAATACTTGAGTACAGCTTTAGCTATAACGCACCCAACTAATAAGGGTTAAATACTTAACTCTTTTGTAAGCTACAACTAATGCTTGTCCAATATAATTAACTGTATGCAGCAAGAGTCCAAATATTCACTCTGCTGCCATGTTGAGGATGTCTGTGATGTCAAGTCCAAAAGTCAGTCAAATAAAAATAAAAATCAGAGTTTTGTTTTCAATTTTGACTAAACTTGTGTCACCGGTTTAGGTATAAACTGAGCTGTTCCTAATGGTTTAGTGTTTGCAGACTGAATCAGACTTTAAACACCACAAACTGTTCCAGACATTTAAACCTAAAACACAGTCTGCAGCATTTTCAAATTGTGTGTTTTAAACCTAAAACAGTGGAGTCATAGTCTTTGTGTAAGCGGCCGCTGATGTCATTGTCACTGCTCGAGGCCCGTCTCACTGTCCCCTCCCTGTGTGTTTCTCTGCACCACACCACAGCTATCTAACTCCTCTCTGTTTGCCTCTGAGTTGTTCTTTTTTGGACGGAGTTGCGCTGCCCTTTTCAAAGTTATTTTGAACGCCTCAGGCTCCCATTAGTATTCAGCTTAACGCCGGCTCCCTTTGTTTCAAGGAGAAATTGCCAACTCTTAGCCTAAATTTTGCAATAAGCACAGGCAAATGGTCTACAGCCCAGACGAGAACGATATGATTCACCTGGGTGCCTCTCCTTTCTTCTCCTCTCTTACCCGCACCCCTCACCCGCCCCGTCTTCTTCACTGGGTGCTGTTATGAATCGATTCGGTGGAGGTTATTGCCGTCGTGAGCTGCTTCTAAAATTTGCTTTCTTCTGAGATTGGATTTTGGTTGCTTCTCATTTTTCACACTGAGGCACAATGCACTTATGCATTTACCTGCAATTAGACTAATCCACGGACTGCCTTATCTTCTGGGATGCATAAAAGGAGAGTTCAGGATTTTGAATGAGTTTCTAGTGGTACTCGTCTCATATTTAGTGTTTTACATGCAGTAGGTCTGTAGATCCACGGGTTAGACATGCACACACAAGTACTGGCATAGGAACTAAACTATATGTTGATTTAACCATGAATGAAAGTAAGGCCCATAGAAATATTGGACTTTAAGATCATTGGTCTCGTGTTCTCGTATTCAGATGTATAAGTCAGTATATGCACTTTAAGACACGTTCTGAAGATTTGCAGTCCAGTAATATAAGTCAGAAAACAATAGAAGGAGAAAAGACCCTACAAACATGTTTTGTACTTCAGGCTGCTTTTAAGACTAATATTTGACATACTAACGAAACTCCTCCACCATGACTGTGGTTAGAGCGATAGTGCCAGACAAAATGCATCACTAAATGTTTAAGCACAATTTCTATGACTTCAGTGTGGAGTTACTTTTATATAGTAGATGCTACCAGCCTCACATTAAAGATTTTTTACAGTTTGGGTGAAAGAAAAGTGCCACAGAAGACACTAAATAATATCCATATTAACAAAGCCTGAAAGCAAAAAATAGTATGAATGATATTAATTTGTTCATGAAAGATTTGTTATGTCCTATTAGAGACTCAGTGGCTTTCCTGTTACCTGTGAGCGCCTATATTCCAGCCTGGGTTTAAATTCTAACTCGAGCTAGTTTGACTGATGTTCTCCCTTATTTCTGTCTCTCATTTCTTGTCTTTCAATCTCATAAATAAAGGCAAAAACACAAAAGAAGAAAGCCTTTAAAATGTCATGACCTTTTCTTCATACACAGACACTGAACAGTGTTTAATGTATTTGAAAATATTATCAAACAAGAAAGTACTATATAACCTCACAGTTTATTGGTCCATTTATTGCTGCACCTCACAGAGACTACACTAAGCAATGCTGAAGACAAAAGAGCTCAATGTATCTCCTGATCTCATAGAAACCCATTTGAAAAACACCTGGAAGATGGTATTCTATCCTTTCTGTAGATCCACAAAGGCATCCGACGGACAAGATATTGAATGACCTTATATTGTTTACAGTGAACTCTCATCAAACATCCTTTTTCTCATCTGTCAAAGAAGAACTCAGTGACACAAACCCCAGACCATTACTCGTCCATCCATCACAGCCTGTAGACCAGTCTGTAAACCTGTTGAATTTTTTATCCTCTGATTTCTTCACCCTTTGAGAAGCTGTCAGGAGAATTTCCAATATTTACTCACTTTGGTGGACCGTGTGTAACCCTCTCTGTAGCAGACAGTCGACATGAAGTCTTCTCTCTTCAAAGGCAGCGGGAACTCGGGCACACATTCTCATACATGATTTTGAAGCTGCGAATCGATGTGCGGGCAGGTCCGGCTTGTGATGCTCACAGATATTGACTCGAATGTGTGGGTGCCTGAGGTGGTATCTGTATCTGTAAATGTTTTGATGGGTTTAGCAGCATCCTGTAACCGCTATTTCAGTCTTTTTAAGCACACAGGCAGACAGACGGACACATAGAAGGACCCTTCTCTCAACCCATGACAGCTCTGCCCACTGGAGGGTTAAACACTTCTCCCTTTTCAACTCCTATCTCCTCAATCAAAGACGGTTACAGTATGTGATTTTTCTGAAAATGTGTCTCATATCGATGTCGTTAGAGGGAAAACCAGCAGCAGATAGGTGCATATTTACTGTCAAGTGTAATAGTGGTTTGAGGTTGTTGATGTAAGATGAGAAATGGCACAATGTAAAATGACTTTGACAGTTATGTTTAGGCAAAAATAACACCTGTGCATGGTTGGGCATACTGAGAAGGAAGTGCATTATATGGATACATGGTTGACTAGTTAATAATAGAATAATCTTTTAAAAATTATAAATGCTCTTATTGCCCAAACCTATCCATGTCAGGAGTCAAACGTCACATAAATCCTGGTTTCTAATGGGACAGTCTTTACGTTGGTAATAAGTGTTATTAATAAAAGTAGAGTTTCTCTGGTTATATTACTGTCAGAATATTATTTGCGGTGTGCATGTGGCAGAGTGGTGGTCGTGAGACTCTGGTCTTTCTGTGAGGAGTCTGCATGTCCTCCACGTGTTACCGTGGGTTCTCTCCGGGTACTCCAGCTTCCTCCCACCGTCCAAACACATGCATGTACAGGTCAATTAACAACTCTAAAGTGTCCCTAGTGAATGGTTGTCTGTCTCTAAATGTCAGCCCTGCGACTAACTGGCCACTGTCCAGGGTGTACCCCGCCTCAGGCCCAAAGCTGCTGGGATAGGCTCCAGTCACACGCGACCACTAACGGGACAAAGCGGTAGAAAATGAATGAATGAATATTATTTGCAGTCCTGTTTACATAGAAAAGGTAAGATCTAAGAGCATCTTCTCTCCTGAAAGTCAGAATATTTTTCTTTGGTTTGCTTACATTTGGACATTTATGACAATGAACAGAGCCTCACTCTGAATCAGATGTTTATGTTGTGGAGTCAGGAAAACCTGTTGTATTTTATATGAAAACTAATATAAACAATTGGATGACATCTGTCCTGCTGTATATAATAATAATAATCTTTATGTAGCGCTTTTCCACCTACTGTACATTAAGCTATTTACCAGTGTTACAGAGGCAATGTAGGTTAAGTGTCTTGCCCAAGGGGAGCGGGATGGTATGATGTTTTTTGGGATGTTTCGAGCAGGAATCAAACCGCCCACCCGCTGGGTTGAAGGACGGCCGCTCTACCCACTGAGCTACTGCCGCCCTATATCAAATGATCTCATAGAAACTGTAAAACAACGCAGTCTATTATCTGTTGTCCCCTTTTCTTTCTTGTGTTTGCTCTTTTTGTTTGTCACGTACTTACTGTATTTCTGAACTACATACAGTACATTGACAAATGCTCTCTCTCTAAACTTCCTCTTTTTGATGGACCAAAACCCAACTTTTTGTCATTAAAACATTTTTTAAACACTTTATTATAACACCTTGGTCATATCTCATCATCCATCATCTGACCGTGTGCCCATTAAAGACAAAACTCACCAGAAACAAGAAAACATAACTTTTCAAATGGCATGACATGTCCTTTAGTATTCTGCTGTATTATATGTCTCTTGCATTGTTCTCATTGTGTTGAATTCTCCATACATTGTGTTTCTCATGCAGCTATTGCTTGTCCATTACAACATACAGTCTCTGGTGTCTGTAAAATGCAAATTGCAGAGACACACAATGTGAACATCATCTGGTAGCCATCAATTTCAAAAGTCAGCATAAATTTCCCCCGTTGCTGCTTTTATGATCTTTATGTCGTACAGCTTTGAAGTCGTCAGTCTTCTGCCAATGCATAGGAGCCTTTGAAAATGCCATCTGTCGTGCTGGGTAGTTAACGGCAAGGGCAGCACATTGTGTTGATCAGTGACGGGGACTAAAGTAGGAAGCAAACATGTCAAAAGTTATATATCTGATTAGGAAAGCTTAATGAAGGTGAATAAAAAAAGTAAAAGATGACGATTTGAATTAGCATACCCCCCAGAGATGTTATATTGGAGTTACCCAATTCTACCAGTGGCCACTTGTGGTATTGCAGTGCAAAATATTCTATGCGGCCCCCGTTCCATTTTATTTTAACTGTATTGAAAAAAGAGACATCTGGCAAATGGCTGACAGGGCACCAACAACTAATGTTTCTTTTCTATTTTTTGTATAAATTTATTTTTTTCTTGAGAAAAATTATCATAAGGGCTAAAAAAAGTATGATTTTTACAACTCAAGACTACATGCACAAACACGATAGAATACTTGGTCTATTAACCTTATAATGTGTTAATAACTATTTATGGTGTATTAGAAAACAACGGCCATGACTCCAGCATCAATAATACATCAATGAGCACGTTCTTAGCTCCATTTAAGCATCACTTTAACTTCTTGTTATTACTTATTCAACATCAATTGCATTTAATTTTCTCTATAAATGCATTTTCTGTATCTATTGCTTAAAGGAGGTTTACATATGAGCCTTGATACTGTTTTTTTCTTCTGTGTGGAAACTGTAGCTACCTGTAGCACGCTCAGTTGAGTTTTTGTGTTTGAGTGAAAGAGATGCATTAAGACCCCCAAGAGCAAAAATCAATCCCACAATCATCTTAATTTGTTGAAAATGTCTATTGACCATTTTAACTGAAAAATACAACATGTGTCAGGTTGTACATGCATGGCAACCAAGATGAGTTTTCAAATTCCTCAGTTTAAAGAATTACAATTTCCAAGCACTCTCTGTCAATTAATCCCTGGAGCTAATTATGTCCCAATTTACATGATTATAAGTGATATTATTAGTAAATGTAATGAAATTAGTAAAATAAAAAGATTGTGGGCAATTTCACAATGCATCTAACCGCAGTGATCCAAAACCAGAAAAAAAAAACAACAATCATTTCAACAAGCTGTGCTAAAAAAAAACAGAGTTTATAGCTTCTCCACTGTGTGCTTCCAGCCTTCAGTGGCAGCATCAGCCCCATTGTGGCACACATCACGAGCTGAAACATTTCTCAGTTTGACAATTTCAAGTGAAGCAGCGGGGTTTAGTCGTTACAACCTGCGTGAAGAGAGAGGAGAGGGCAACAGCTGCAGCAGAAAGTACAAGAACATGTAACAACGAACAGTAATGATCACAAAACATCAGATCTGTCAGTAATGGAGACCAAGCAAGTGAGTCATGAATTTGTATTGCTCCTGGAAATTTGCCTTTTGCCTCGAGAGCAAGCATCCTATAGAACCCAATGACACATTTACAAGAAATAAGAATGTTTACAGCTTAATATAAAGGGTAACATGCTTTCATGATACCTGTACATAGAGTGAATTTTCATTAATATCACTTCATTAAACTCAAGTGTTGTGCATATTGTGGCTTTTATGGACAAACCACTGCATAGTAGAGTCTTAATCATAAAGAAGCAATTGGAAAAATGTTGAATGAGAGTCAACAGGAAGCAACAAAACAAAAAAAAAATATATATTGATTTCTTGCATGTTGTCCTTTATCTGCTACACATATAGAAAAAGAATTGGTAATCCAATCAGACAGTATTTAACGAGATGGAAATAATTCAGTATTGTATCAATCTAACGCTATACTCAGAGCTGCAAGGTTACGGTAAGCTTTAAACTTCAGTTTGTTTAATGTATTATTATTTTGAGGAGGTAAATTGTTTCAGGAAGGTTGCTTTGTTGGTTTGAGAAGATGGAGGGTGGGAAAGAAGTTCTCATTGACTGCAGCTTTAAAATAATCAAATATAGTTTGTTGTTCTTTATTTACTTCCAATTTAAATTCTTTTTTTTTGGTGAATATGGGCCATAATAATATAACTAATGTAATATAACTCTTGTCCTGCCGTATTTTTTTTTTTTTTTGTTTACTTAGTGGGACCCATCAGATCTGCTGTAACAGATTTATCCACAGCTGTGTGACAAATGGTGACATAACCTCTCCTGTTTTAAACACTGCAGCTTCATTTGACCTATCACTAACATAATAGACAGTGTTGCGTGAGCTCACTCTCATGTTAAAAAGCCTCATATTGAAAGTTGTCTGTTTTTGCGGCACATGGTGTTCCTTCTCCTCCATGACTCTCACACCTTGGCGACAGCGCCGTGGGCAGAGACAGTTTCCACGGTGACAGACTGATCATTAAAGGCTGTAGGACGCCATCATCTCCTCTTTACGGTCCAGATGTTCATCAGAGACCGGCTGAGACGGGAAGGACACGAGGGGAGCGCGTGTGACTTTGTGTGTGTGTGTGTGTGTGTGTGTGTGTGTGTGTGTGTGTGTGCAGCTGCACAGGGGACGCCTAAAAGAGTGCTGATGAGCAGGGAAAGAGTTGCTGACTGAGACGCGAGGCTGCGCTTCATGGTTGGAGGACAAAACGCAGTGTGATACTGAGCACGTACACACACACAGAGGCCTAGATACTTTAGAGAGTCTGGCAGGCCTACAGACAGCAGGGCACAAATGCACCAATGAGAGGCTAAAGCAGTCTGGCAAACACGGAGCGGACCGGGTAAAACGACAGAAGCATGTGATCTGTCTCAGCTGGAGAGATGTTTGAACAGAACGCTCCTTTAGTAAAGTTTGAGCCAAAGTGTCATTGACAGAGATGGGAAGTCCCTCTGTTACATTTACTCGAGTACATTTACTTAAATACCACTTTTGAGTACATATTCTAAACCATACTTAACTACATATCAGTAGCAGTTAAGTAATAAACATAGTATTGTTTTCTTTATTGTACAGAAATGTTGACTTTCTCTTGATATGTAGACTGTAGTGTTTTAATGCTAATCCAGGCTTTGACATGTTCTTAAACTAAGACATTCAGCATTTTTTAGCCACATTATCAATTTAACCCTGAACATGTAAGGAGGTGCTTACACACTGTGTCGTATTAATATCATTAATGAGAAAAAAATTTGTCTTTACTTATATTATCTTTGCATTTCTGAATCGTCAAATACAACAATGACATTAATCTTGACCCCAATAAGTGATAATGAATAAGTCAAACTGGCAGCGTACTCAAATCATTTATTTTTCCCACAATGCATGTCTGGTGTGAATGGCTTCCAGGTCATGCATCATTTATTTGACCTTTGGCTCCTGCGCTGTCGGCCTTTGCCACCTGTTACTCCACTGTGCTCATTCATCTCTTTTTGTAGGAAATAAATTACATTTGTCTTGGTGGCTGCATCAGCAACACTTCTTCTCTTTGGTTGGAATTTTAACATTTGCATACAGAAGAACTGACTGCCTCCTAGTCAGTAACTACAGTCACTTTAATTTAAGAAAGATTTTTACCTCTTTCAATAAAAAGCCATAATTACTATATAAACATTTTAGTTTTAGTTTGTTATGAGCAGACACATTGAATAGAAAAAAAAGTTACAGGTTTAACTACACCATCCAGAGATGAAGAACCACCCTCCTCCGCCAAGTTTATCAACACACTTATACCTATACTTATGTTCATTTACTAGTGATAACAACAATAATAAAAATATATAAATATACATACACGGTATTTTTGAAGGTATTTTAGGTACATGCGATAAATGACTCTAGTTAGTGTAGTAACCCTGTCAGTTTTCTAATGTAAAAGTTTAACTCCAAAAAGTTTTAGGCTTAGTAGAATCAGAGCATTAACAGCTGATTGCTTGTCTTCTAGTACAAGTACCTATTATTCAGCCCAACAAAATGCATATCAGGGAAATTGCAGACTGGCCGGCTTGTTTGCCTCAAGTGCTACTGCTGAGATACTCTGAGAGCAAAATGAAAGAAAATGGCCTGTGCTCGTGGTTTGAAATAATACAGAAAAAAAAAGAGGACTGATGGGGGGGGGGGTCTTGCACTGCCGCTCTCTCTAAATGCGGGCCTGTTTTATTGTGAATTAAATTGAAGTGGAACACAAGAGTTTGAAATGTGGAGTGCAGAGGAAGGGCAGAGAGAAGGGAGCGATAAGGGCTGCAGGCTTAGAGACAGGAAGAGCCGGCCCAATGAGGAGGAAGCACCACAGAAAGTAGTGAATCAGGCAGAAGAGAGAGATGCTGCGATAAGTACCGCACAGAGGAAGTGGGCCTGTCAAGATAAAGACAAACTCAGACAGAGGGAAAGGAAGATTAGAGGCGGGAGGCGACATTTCGAAGAATGATGGAGGCCAAAGAGCGAATAGGACCAGGGAGAAAAAGAGCAATAAGAGACAAGCTGTAATGTCTCTGCAATTAGTCGGAAGTGTAGAATAATAATGTTTGCCGAATATATGTACGAGACATTGTTATATATTATGTATTTTGTGTTCTTCTCATATCTTATGAGCAGGAGGCACATACTGGAGTTTACTGACTTAAAGGCAGTCTGTAGTAAAAATACCGACACTATAAAATAATATCTCTCTCAGTGTTTAGTTTACTTTAAACACTGAAGTATACATGCTGCCATTTTAACCTCTGGTCCGCTCTGATTGAAGTGTTAATGTCACAATGTCACATGACCTGAGGGCTTCTCAAGACCAAAGAGACCAATATCTGTCAATGTTTATTTTTGGACCAAACAAAAAAAAAGCAGAGAATAAGTACACCGTAAAAGTACTTACTCTATAAACATGACTTGGGTCAAGGCAAAAAACACACATAATATATGTGTAGAGAAGAACAGAGGAGAAAAATACCAGTGCATGTAACTATCAGCTATAGCCAGCTCATCAGCCAACATATTCTAAGACTATTTTTCTATACAGTCACAAATTTAAAATTTAAAGGCAGCAATACAAGCCAAGTGAAGTATGAATCTTCCATTGTTATGTGAGGTTATTGGCTTCATTCACAGTTGGCAATATTTTTGCTTAAGTCTTTTGCTTCATTGCTTTTCTGGCTTGTTGATTGTTAGCCATCTTGGATTTGATACATTTTGTGGCAGACATTTTCTAAAGTCTGTAACATGGGTTGGAAGCTTATAATATGATGCATTAGTATCTACTGTGATGGCTGATGCTTTTTAATGCTAAGAACTTGATAGAGGATCAGGTCTTGAACATTAGCTGTTTTTCATTCTGCCCCAAATGCAGTTAGACTTTCAGTTTTTCTTTTTGTGTTTGCCTTTGGGACAGAGACAATAAAAACAATAAAGTTAAAAATAAAAACTACTCATTAATTATTTCTTTTGAATTTAGAAGGAAGAACCAGTATAGCTAAAATGACATATTTGTGGCTTTACACTTCCTGCTCTCAGTTCCCAGTTAGAAGGAAATGGCCCTGTGACACTTTTGGCAACAGTATGTTTGGAGTATGTTGCTTTCTACCTCAGTGACCTTTATCGGTTTAAATAGGTAAAATATACAAATGTGCACACATGTTTATTTTTGACTCTGATTGTCCACACGGCACTTGTTTTTGGAAAGACAGATACATTAGACTTGGGAGACTGGGTTAGAGAAGGGACAGAGGCCAAGGAAGTGTCTTCAGTGCCAGCCAAGAGGAAGTTCCAGTCACTGTATCCACGGCGCTAGCCCTGGTCGCTATGGGAACAAGTTGAGGCCAAAAAACAAGAGTCCCGGTCAACAAGGCCAAACTGGCGCTGCCCTTGCTTTTTCTCAAGAAGTGCAACAAGAGGAGGAATTATCCACCGGGGCAAATTACATTCATTTTTTTGTAACCTTTTGGTATTTTAGCCCGAGTCACATGAGCTATGTTTTTTTGTTTTTTTTTCCACAACGACAAAATAGCACGTAGCCCATCGATCCGTCAGCAGACAGACGCACTTACAGGATGATTGCAGTGACATTTTAAGGACAGCTGTAGGTCAGTGACTTAAGAACTCGAGGGTTAACTCTCTTCATGACTTACTAAAGCTGAAGCACTTAGGCTCCACTGCAATCTGATGTAGCCATCCTCTGACCTGCATATGTCCTGTATATACTGCAACACTGCAGCTCCTCTGGGAGAGCAGCTGTGGTGCAACTGTGTCATCTCCTTTACAGTACTTCCAGAGGACCTGAATGCACCGTCTGTAGTTTCTGCTTTTTACTTGGCTTTTTTGAAAAGTGCTAATGATGAGAAGAATCTGTGTAAGGTTTAGTGATATTTAGACTATTTAAAGTATACAGTAGGTTTAGTTTTATAGTCACAAATGACAGTGATTATAGGATGTATGAAGAAGAGCAAGTAGCTGTCTTTAAAACACAAGCATTTTGTTTTTGAGGTTTAGAGACTTGCCTCAGAGAACATTCTGACAGCAAATTTTAGAAAGTTAATGTTGTCCATGCATTTCCAACTAAGGCAATGAAAAACTAGCATGAGTTTGAGATGATCAATAAATTCATATTAACAGTAATGACTCCCAAATGGTCTCTTGTCCTTAGCCATTTGTTATGACTGCCTCGGATTGCCTACATAAAAAATTAAAACAAACAAAAAAAAATTATCCATTAGGATGGACTCTGTGGAACTTTCCAACATGAAGTAAATTTTAAACTGCAGGATTGGGAATTGAGGATTAGAATTTGTAGACAGCTATCACTCATACACAATCTTTATAACTCTACAATTACGCTATAATGAAAGGCACTCAGGATAAAGGCCACATTATCTGACCATTGTCTAAATTATAAGATTCTCCCAATGCTTTTAAAAACACAATGTTTAGGTTTGGTCATTGAATAATCTCTCCCAAACCCTCACACTACCCTTTCCCTGAGTTAAATCTGCCTGAGTTCTCTCAGTTAATCTCTAAAGGAATATTATCCCGTTGCTGAGCTAAAATAGTCAACAAGAATCACTGACACTCATTTTATTGACAAGTATAGCATTTGCTATTAGGTTATTAATCTGAACTTTGTGTCTAATCAGGGGGGAAGGTAGTTCGATAAACATTCCTAGCGAACACCAAACCAACAGAAAACAAAGTTAGTTTGTATAAATTCAAGCTGTACACACCTTTAGAGTCACTGCACTTCATTTAACTGCACTGCAGTCATGCTAGAGCCACCAGCAGCCAGCAACATCCCAAACATGTCAGTTTAGGATGTAAACAGTTAAAAGAAGACTTGCAGAGGGCTTGTGCTAATAGCCTTACCAACATTTTACTACCGTGGTGTGGTAAAGGGTTAAAATCCTGCATAGTATAGTATATCTTAAAAGCTACTATTTTAGAGAGTCACTTTTTGCATTTTATATAACACTGATGCAAGATGAATGATGCCATGGGTTTTCCTTCTATGATCCAAATTGTATTAAACAATCAGTTGATCAATGTAGTTCAGTGTATCCTGACCACAGCATGGCATCCTAAGGCCTTCATTAAACGAATGGCCTCTGAAGACCACCAGAGGTAAACCAAATGCATCCTATGTGTATAAGTTTGAATAATTAAGCAGATTTCATTACATAAAGTGTATGTGGTTGTCAGTTATGGCCTCTGCTCATATCCTAGAGTACACAGGCCGCTCTGGGAAGTGCTGACTGTGTTGCTCCAATTGATTGCAAAATGAACTTTTTAGTGTGACAGCCGAGCACACCTCCTGTCTGCAGCACTGATGGGTCACTTGGAAGAAGAGAGGGGAAGGTGGCGAGCGCGGTAGTTTGCATGCTGGGACTTGTCCTGCTTGGATTCAGACAGTAGTCAAGCCCCTGTGGCCTCGCAGCAGTGCAGCGTGACATCGGTACCAACTCTCCTCACGCACACGGCGAGTCCCATGTGTCTGCAAAATCTGTGCTCAGGGCGGCTACTTTAAAGAGATAGCGCGGTATTTTGTTGAATGTGGTCTGTGACATACTGAGGTTATTACATAAAGTAGATAAATGTCACCAAGTTAGATTAGAATTGATCTAATAAATTCTTACATTACAAAATACTGGAATCAGTGAACACAGTTATGTGTACATTTATTTAAAGCTCAGTTAAGTGTAACCCAAAGTAACTCATTCCAACTTCCTGTATCTGGAGCATTTGATTAGACTTGAGCAACATGAACGTTAAACGGAACCATAAACAACTCTGCAAGGGCAATATCCCCATGAGTGACCAGACAGACACGCTAACGTCTCTGTAACATAATCAAAAAGCAAACACGCACACAAGTCAGTCATCAGCGTATAGCCTCGCCCGAAGTAGGACAGTTAGTCTAGAGCCATGGGGAGAAAAGTGCCGAACAGTGGGGCAAAAGCAGCTGATAAAAGAATTAGAAAATGAAAGAAAACAAAGATAAACAGACAGACAGACACAGATTTTACAGAGGCAGCGCATTGCGTGATCCGTTCTTCAGTGCGGCGCCGGTGGAGTTGCTGAGTGTTTTTTGGAAACTAGGTCATTGTTCCTCCCACTCAGCCTGTCTGATCCGCCACATAGGCCGGCTTTTTTATTTATTTCATTTTTTACCAAATAAGCACCGCTCTTGTCTCCTTTTATTTTTGTGGCTGAGAGGGAAAAAAGCCAAGCATTTCTAAATGCAGACAGACGTGACACACCAGCCCGAAGAAATGGTGTCACCATACAATTTTTGTCTAAGATGCTGGCTCGTAAGATGGCGTAAAGTAAAAGTAAAAGCAAAAAAATTTAGGTTTTACCAGCATCAAACTTTAAAACTACGTCCAGATAGCTTTTAAACCAGTATTTTCCAACGTTTTTCATGAAGATCCATTTCAAATTGACAAATGAATCATAAGCCAACTTTCATGTTCTTGGTAATTTCATTGTTATTTGTTCTTTTTTTTCAATTGTCCTATTTTGGATCATTTTGTTATTTCTGACCATTTAAAGAAGCTTCATTAAATGCACAAAGGCAATCACAAAGATGCTTCTGCACTTTCCTGGCATTCCACTTACAATCTAAAGTGAACCCACCTTTTTGTCCTGACGGTTTGTGAAACATTCATTTATTCATTCTTCTCCACTTGGTCCCGTTAGGGGGTCGTGGGTGACTGGAGCCTATCCCAGCAGCTTTGGGCCTGAGGCGGGGTACACCCTGGACAGTGGTGTGTTAGTTGCAGGGCGAGCGAGTGGGAAACACTCTTTTAAACTAATTTAGTAGTTCATGCAGAAGTGTGGATGAGCCCCAAGAAGCCTGTCTCCATTAACTCACTTTTAAAATGCAGAAGTTAATTGTTCTATGTTGGACCATTACAAATATTTTGACACAAATACTTAAGATGACTGTTGTTGTGTATTCCATTTATAGTTTTAATTATTGAATATTATATTGATTTGACCTTGATTTGAGTCAAAGCTCACTCGCCTATAACTAACATAAAGAGATGTGTTTTCAGACCTTTTTTCAATTATATTGAGAACAAACACCTGTAATTTTGACTTACACCTTCTCCAATCCACTAATGGTTTGTGAAGTTTAATAATGCTTCAGCAACATTAGCTACACAGAATGTAGTGGACTTACATTGTAATTGTATTGCTTCACACATCCCAAAGTCAGACCCTTATCCAATAATAGAATAATATTTTCTGGCTGTATTATTTTCTATTGTCTTTACTGGTTTCTATGAGTCTGTCTATGAGTTGACATGGGTTTTGTCATTAAAATACAAAGTCAAAGACATGCATATCCTAGACTCTACCATTATTATATCTGGATAAATTACATGGATACCTTTCATTCACGAGGTATGTACAGACATGAGGAGGCCCAGGAGCCTGACTTTTAACAAGTAAGTTCTCAAGGTGTATCCAATATATATCCAGCCTTTCTCTCGATCCTCTTTTGCGAATGGCTTTGCTCTGACAGATGAGCTTAGAGGCTTTTAAATATTCAGCCTCTGCATATTGACAGAGCTCCGATTGAATTATACAGTCATGTATTCATCACTAATTTCACACGAGAAGGTGTGACGCACTGCCCTCGTACCAATCTGTGAGACATGCATATGCACACAGCCACACACACTCTGACACACACTGCGGGTAGAGCAGACAGGAAGGGCAGAGAGGCTCAGGCTCTGCCATCGAGGATGAGTAATCATTGCTAACTGTGCCAGCGGAGAAGCAGCCCAAGCAGTGGGACGGGAGGGGGCTGGATGGTTACAAAGAGGTGGAAGTGGGAGAACGAGCGAGGGAGAGGATGGCAGCAGATGAAGGCAGGAAATGAACGGAAAGATAGAAGAAGTGGAGCGATGGAGGGCGGAGGAGCAGAGCAGTGAAATAATGAGAGTTATGATGCTTCCATAGACTTCTATATAAACTGATGAAAGCAATGCCGAAGTAAAACTGTTTTGTGATGCCTAAAAGTTCATAACATCAATAGTTTCAGTCACAAAGCGATTTCATTTTTAGATATTCCCGACGCATATTGACTGGAAAGTTGTGTAAGGTACATTTTTTTTTTTCTTTTCTTCAATTTGTGCATTAGCTATGACCCTTTTTGAATGTCAACTCTTCCAGCCTTTCATTTAGCAGCTGCTTTTATGGTTATCAGCAGGTAATAGCTTATAGAGCTGTGCAGTGCCTTACTCCTATTGTCCTTATAGTCAAAAGTAAACTGTAAATTAAAGCTTGTCAGGTAGCAGCCATTGCATTGCCATTTAGCAAACCGAGGAGTTTAATGCAGTTGCTCGTATGCTACCTTCATGGAAAGGTTCTCAGTCAGGTCCAGGTCCAGTCCAGGTCATCTTGAAGAAAAGGTTAAATCAAAACATTGTTAGAGGCTTGTATTTCTTTGCGTAAGTTTATTGTTTGAAAACTTTTAGCACGATTAATGAAACTTGAGTACTTACTGATACTGAGTAAAGATAACAGTACCTCATTTCCAAGAACCTCACACAGATTTGATTTTTTAATTATTGAAGTCTAATCAGTGATTTTATTTACATATCAATTTTTTTAACTGCTTTACTTTTTATCATTTTCATTTCTATATTAATAAAAAGGGAAACAAAAACTCACACTGCAGTAAGTGTTATAGTATCTAATGAGTACAAGAGGCTCCAAAACCAAGGACTAACTAAGGAGTGGATTCGGTTGTTGGTATATTTAGAAGTACAGATATCTGTCTAAACGAGGTGGCAAGATAAAAACAGATGAAGCTGTTACTCTATTGAATGGCTGAGTGAAGGAGTAAGGAGGTGGTTACGGACAGAAACATGAGTTGGACAAGCAGCTAAGTTATGTGAGTCAGTGTTGGTCATATTGTAGTCACCGCAGCTGACGGGGGTCCAGTCTGTCGAGCGGACGGCCAGCACCGCTCTGCTCTCCACATTAAAAGGTTGAGTCAGCTTACTTTAACGCAGACAACTCTTCTGTTTCTTCCCAGCAGCCCTTGCCCACACTATAACCTTCTGGTAATAACACACACACACACACACACACACATGCACTGATGGACCGGCTCATTTAGTCAAACATAAATCCTGACATTAATGCTTTAATGTTGGCATTTTTTAGAGGAAAACAATCTCTGTGGCTGTAAAGTGAACCGCTGATGGTGGTGCTAGAGTTCATGGACAAGCCGGTGTTGTGCAGGAAACGGGTTGTTTATGATTTATGTTGTTGTTACTGGGCTTCACTGTTTAAGATAAGATATAAGGAAGTCCAATAATAAAATAAAATGCAAATTACAATATCACAGCAACAGTCATGAATATATTTGTGTTTTTATTTAAGGCAGACCTTTAAAGAGGGCTTATGTTCAGAAATGACGCCTTGTTTAATCAGCTGCTTTGTGCTTGCTTAATGTAACAACCGGCAACCTGTAATCTAAAACAAATTATATTTTAAGGATTTATTGTATATAATTTATTTTTGGGTAACAATAAATGTGCTTTAGTTCAATCAGCTCAATATACATTGTTGATTATATGTGGGTTTATGAAAGAATATTATTCCATTAAACTGCTTATGCAAAGTTTACCGTGAATAGAAATACAAATCTAATAGAGCAAATATACTGTAAATTACTTTCCACTGAAATTGATTGAAACATGAACTACGTGTCCACATGAGGGGGCAATATCAAAAGGAGCTCTACCTCTCATCGAATGGCTCTGAGAAGGAGTCACACTTTGATCACCGGAGTGGGTGAGTGCTTTGAGTTGATTTTTATAAGATATACATTTTAGATCAGCTGTGGTTGTGTCTGAAACATAATCAGACTTGTGTTGCTCTGTTATATCAGCCATACTAATTATCTTTCTATTCTAGACAATCAATTACTCTGGTCTCTGTCGATTCATGTTTGATTTACAGCGGGCAGAACAAACAGACACAGATTAAAGTACCTCTTGATACAAGTGGATAAACGTAGAACCAATCAGAGTTCAAGGGTCAGTACCAACAAACTGCCTCTGGATCAACGCAATTTGAAAACCTTGCATAACGCAAGGTTAGCTAGGTTTAACAGAAGACTCGCTTCTCTAAGAAAGTGAATGGGTCTGGCTGGCCAGGCTACTGCTACGGTACTAGAGTCCCTACATTGGATGATGATAAGTAAGTTAGCCCAAGAGTTTATTTATTTTACCTTTACTTAATGAAGCTTATCCAGGTCATTACTGTCACCACCTGTGCAAGAGAAGGTGGAGGATGCAACAGTGTAACCCAAATGTGCACAAAAATAGGAAAAGCTATCAAAACAATTTCATTAAATCTTTACACAAGAATTTAGACCATATATAGTATATGTACTACATAATAAAGAAGTTGTATGGGTCTTTCCTAAGTGTGACCCTATGGTAAAATGAATAAACCACAGTCCACTGGGTTTTATGACCTTCATGAAGAACCTATGTAGTGGTCCTTCTGCAAACCTGGACTTGACTGACTGCTCTCCATCCCCCTCTGCGCTGCCCCATTGAGGCATGTGATGGAAAAGCCTGGTGTCAGTGGCTCCAAAGGGTAGAGATTCATTACCGGACCGGTGCCGCTGACTGGGACACCATTGAGTCTGACGGCTGTGTAATGCTCCGTCACTGAAGTAGATAGATGAGTGAGAGGCAAAGAAAGGCGGCTGGATAAAAGAGGGATGTGAGAGGCAGGGCAGAGTGATGAAAGAAAGCCAAAAATGAAGAGTCAAGGAGAATAACAAAACCAAAGTTATGTTTTCATCACACAGTCAAGCTCATGGACCTAGACTTTAAAAAAAAATGTCAAAAAAGTGTCTTCAGTGGGTTTTCATGATCTTGAAATGGATCAATAAGGACAATACATTCACTGGAGAATTGGTAAGACACATTCAAGGACTGTTCAGTGACCCATTGGGCAAGTTGTTGTACTGAAGTTTTAGTCACGACTTAAAAATTGGCACTATTCAGCCAACTAATCCTTGCAGTCATGAACTCAGCAAGAGTTTCTTAAAAGTAGTAAATGAAATGTAATTCTTTATTAAAACATGCTACTTGTGTGGTTGTAAAAGTAACTCTGTAACTTTTAACAAAGGCAGCATTTTAACTTAACTTCCTTTGAGTGTGTAAAATACACCATAAAGCTCAATGTAACTGTACTGTAACTCAGTACTCTTTTTCATCTTGTGATTCTATCATAATAAACCATACAAATAAAAACATATTTGTAACTATGTTTCAAGTCATTGCAAAAAATGTACCCAACTTCCCTCTGACAGTGGGAAACAGACTGTACTATTGACCAAACACAAAATAGTATTAGACATGCATTTAAACATATTAGTCTGACTGGAATCACAGTAATTCATTTTTTCTCGTGACACACCTGTATAATGCAATTCAATGTTGCGTTATGTATTTATATAGAAACCACATGAATTCAGTGTTAGCCTGTGTGGACCCAATACTTACCTATTGTGCGTGTGAGCTTGGACAAGGTCAGAAAACTTGGACAAGACAGTCAAATAACAAAATCAGTTTCTAGTGAACCATTCCTTCATACAGTGCTTTTTAGGGCCAAATGTCAAATCAATTACAATGCATTGAACATTGCATCTTCAGTGCCTTTCTTCATGTAGCTAAAATGTAAAAACGTTATTACATTTTTCTCTTTTGCACAATTACTGCTCTCTGTAGGGTGTTTGGAGTCAAGGATTATTATTAAACATATTTTACCTGCCTCTTAAGACATTTTAATAAGTAATTGCATAAACTGTCATATTAAATTATCTTATTCATCCCAACTTTGGGTGACTACTGCATGTCATGGCCCCGTCTCTGCTTTGTTTTTCTTTCATACAGATGAACAAAGCATCTCTTACAAAAAGACAAAAAAAATATAAAAAAGACTGCTTCATGGACGCCACCCACACCTTCTCCAACACACAACCGCTCGATAATCTGTCAGGGCAACAAAGAGAGGCAAGCCAGGGCCACATTTGCATGACAAACTGGCCCCACTAGGTTGATTGAAGAGAAAACAATTTTAGAAGACAGGCAGACTGTGTGGTGCGGTGCCTGCCACCTCTGGGTGGGCCTCAGGACGGGATTGGCGTGTGTGTGCGTAGGTGGCTGCTTGATTTGTTTTGGACTCTGATTGTGCGGTGCATGACGTGGTCGTTGGGGGATATAGGATTTAGTCAGATGCAGGCTTCATCAGGTTATTGTCCTGCTGCAGCTGTGTGTGGAAGTGTTTCTTTTACCGAGAGGGCTGTGCTCATGTCCATGCCTGTTTGTGTTGCCTGTGTACACAACTGCAGAGCATCTGTGTGTGTGTGTGTGTGTGTGTGTGTGTGTGTGTGTGTGTGTGTGTGTGTGTGTGCGCTACCTTAATCCCCAGATTGCCAAAGCTGAGGGTTCAGACATATGCTGGCTATGTTGCCTGTGTCAGCCTAATCTAATCCTATCATCACTCTAAACCTTGTCTGCCTGAAAACACACACTCAAACATGTGTATATATGAACTTATGCAGGGCCTCTGGTTCTCATCGTATGGAGCAGGAGCCTATAGACTCGTACCTGGAGTGAAAAAACACAACAAAAGTCGCTCTTCTCTCACAGCTTTGCATTACAGCAGAGGTTAATTGGCTTTGACTGTGAAGTAGTCTCTTTTCCATCTATGTATTGTATTTGAATTTATAGGTATTGTGGACTAACAGTAAGTATATTGTATGTTTGATTCCAAGTGTAATCAGACTTTTATGACTCCACGTGCAACTGGTTGGTGTGGCCTGTATATCAATGAACTACACTAATTAATGTGACTTCCTGTTGCTTGAGGTGTTATTGAGAATAAGCGCTGACATAATGAACGGTTAAGTATGTAAGTGTTTACCTTTTAAATCCCCTCTCACACTGTGTGACTTTTTGCATTTGAATAAGATTAGTACATGCGATTACTGAATGAAGATTACATACTGTGTCAGCTATGAACAGCATCAGATGTACATTTAGAGAAGCAGAGTGCATCACAGACGCTTCAGCTGCAGCAAAGAACTTTCCTCTTAGAAAAAAGAGAAAACACAAGAAGAATAGATTCTGTGAGAGTTTAGCATCTCTATGAAATAATACTAATAAAGAAGCAGGTAACACAAAAAAAATCAGACACATTTTAAATAACGTTTTGAGTAACTAGTATTGTTTTTACCCAATGTGGGCCTTCCCCTGGTTCAGCGCTGTACACTCTGTAGTGCTTAGTCAAGTTACAGAGCTTACAAAGCTTACTTTGAGTCAGCCAAACTCCATTAAACATTGTCTCTAGTCTGGTACTAGAGGCCATGAAAGCCCTTGTGTAAATACTGAGCTGAAATCAGAAACAGAGGCAGCTGCATCAAACCATTTCTGTAGTATTCAGACAGAGACAGACCTACAAGCTTTAATGAGCCATTAGCCAGGTGTGCTCAGGAGGGAGAGCTGCCAGTTTCAGCACGTCTTCTTTTATATTCATCTCACTATGACATTCATCCAACTTCAACCAACAAAAGTTTCAATCCATTTCTTTTGAGGGACAACCGGTGTTATTATCCTCATTTCTACTATAAATTGCTGTCAAGCTGCAAAAAACAACACAGAAAGGAATAAATCATCACAGCAGACAGGAAGGAACTACGGCTGCATCTTCCGCGTCCTCTGAGTGTGGCAATTTCAACCGCGTATTAACACTTTGGCCTTTAGACATTTTCAGACGACCGTCACACAGAGCGGTTTGTCTGAACCAAGTGCTCTTTGGACACTCATTGTTTATCTCTCTGGATTTTACTCCTGTGATTGTCTTTTCCTCTCTGTTTTTATAGATTTCACAGTAAAAGGCCAGAGTAGGTGTAAAACCCTGTTTACTTCTTCGCATGCATGAACTATGTAGACTTTCTAATGAGTTAAGAACAGCTCATGTTGATTATAGTACAGTCTGTGGAACACCCTGGTGTCATGAGACATTTGACATGTTCTGCTTTGACAGTGCTTTGACAATTTGAAACAAATATGCAATAACAGTTGGGGTAGTACATGTTGGCTTCTCATCTTATATTGACTTTTTGTTCAATAGGCAGAAAACAGTAACAGGGATTTTGAACAGTAGCTACACATTTTATTCAGTCTTACCATAATATATTAAAATGCTGACTAAAAATATTGCAAAGCGCACCATTAACATACTACCAGTTGCCTTCAGAGTCAGTAAACGTTTAATTGAACCACTGACCATTTATTTGTTTTCTACATGAATGTCTTGGTTCATCTCATTCTTGCATCAGTCCTAAACAAATGCCAGAGGAAGTGTGCACCAAACACAAAAAATGATTGTAAACTGATTGCTGCCGCTCAAGTGGCTCTAATTCACTTTGCAAACAATAGAAAGTGGAAGCTTTTAGCACCTGCCTTATCACAGACGACTTCTCGAAAGTGCATCAGATAAACACTCAAGATTATCAAACACACACACACGCCATAACAGGCCAAATAATGAAGGCCTTTTAAACTGGAGCGCAACGTTGTGGGTAAAGCCACAAGTGGTGCTCCCGCAGGAGGTGACAGTCCTTAAATGATCTGTGGTGTTAAACTTAAGGTAAACATGTCTAAACTTGAGTCACCTGGTGTGACCGGACTAAATAAGGATTAGGACCGGAGTTATCTGGCCCCAAGTGGAATAGCCCTGTGACCTGACTTTACTCCGTCTGTGAGTTTATGTTCGAGTGTGTGTTGGGAGTCTCATTAGCTCGAGGTTAAGGCGGGGAGTCCTGCCGCTGACAGGTTTATTAAATATCTACGGGGCCACAGTGGACGTGGCAGGGAGGGAAACCCCTACTGCTCATGTAATTAATGTGACCACTCAATGCTCATGTTTGGACCCTCAGTGTGTGAGAGGGAGGCAGTTTGTGTGCTAGCCTGTTTGCTTTTCCACTTTAGCAGCATGAGTATATTTGTTAATGAGTCGGTATGTGTGAGTCTGAATGGTTGTTTTCCAGGACATGGGGCTGCTTCAGGACTGTGCCTGGGCTCAACTGTCCTGCTGTGAGAGAAATAAAGAGAGGGGAAGATAAATGGCAAATGAAGATCATGACGGAGAAAATAGAGGAGAATAAGGCTGTCATGATTGATTACAGAAACTGCGTTGGCTGTTGACCAGATTGGCTCCTTCAAAACAGCAAAACAAGTTCACAGCTGAGAAGTATATCATTTACTAATACTTCTCACGTGGTTATCATGTGTAACATTATTTCTTCAGTACTTTGGATATACAGTATATACTATATGTCTAGATATTCAGTTCTTGTCTTTAACACGTCTCATCCAAAAAGGTTCAGTAGAAGGTATGACGTTATCTCATCTTTATCCACAACAGGAGGTAGTAAGAGGCATGATGGACATCTCAAGTGGAAATGGGCCAACTCAGTGTTAAAATTGTAGACATATTAGTTGTGCAAAGAGCAGTAAATACACAATAAACACAGTGGCCATGTGCTTCTAAGTTTTGATTTAATCTAGCACTTGTCCTTGTTGTGTATTACTTTTGTCTCATTGTGAAAAGAGCTTATGTGGAGTGTATATATTGGTGAGAGGCAGGACAGCTTTTTCACAAGAATACTAGGATGCAGCATGAAAGGAACAATGGCTCTTGGTTTTGCTGAGTGACAGAAATCCCATCAGTACCAAGGATTGGACTGTAGAAGGGGGTTTTGTTATGTTGCCATTATGATCCCAAATATGGCCAATGGAAATGTTACTGTAGACATGCTCACTGGCAATCTAATTGGTTTTCCATTTGCTCAACAAAAGAAATACCACACTTGATCAATGCAGTTTATACCCTCTTATAACATAGATACCCTTACCCGACAACTTGGACAAAGCAGTGAAAATATCCTCATTTATGGATTTCTGTAGGTGTAGTAGATATAGATTATAAACCAGTTAAATCCAAGTGACAGCACGTGCAAATACATTTTGAAGACTTATCAATAACCTTTTAAAAAACTTCCCTTCCTCTTATCTGCTGACTTTGTAAAATAACAGTAGATACATAACAATATACCACAGATGCACCAGGTTTTGATTCATAGTGGTGTCTTCAACCCACTGACACAAGTTAATTATATTTGCACTGTAACTAAATGGGCAAGGCATAGAACTGAGGTTACATCTGATTTATAGTGCCTCATTAAGATATGATAAGATATGCTCCTACATGTCTATGCTCTAATTATAGACTTTAAGATAGAGAAACAATCAATTAAAATGTCAGCCATAAACAGAACATAAAGTGTACACATTTTTCTATAATGTTTGTGCCTCTAGTCCGCATATAAATAGAGTTTTCTGGACGTATTATGGAGCTGGTAATTCTATTGAGCATGTACGTATATATTTATGAAAATATAAATTTATGTTTACAGGAAGCCAGGACCAAAGACAAGGGTCAGAGTACAGACAGTAATAAATTGCCCCCACTGACCTATTGCCAGTTCCACCAGTGGCTATTCACTGTACTACAATAAAATAAATCGCATGCGGCCCCAAGGATTTTTCCTACAGACTTCTGTGTTCAATCTGGTTTGCCATTGTACTAATAGTTCTCAATTATCCTATCATAGTTTTTTTTTTTTTGTTCAAAATTGTCTCTCAGTTAAGCTAACATACTGAGGATCTCGGTCCTTTAGCCAGTTAAATTAGAGATCTGCTCACAAACCACTATTGTCTCAAAAGGAAGGTTCAGTTATTTATCTTATAATCTGGCATGAATCACCAACAAAGTAAAAAGTTTACAAAGAAGATGAGTTGCCAACTAAAACTGTAAATATTTGCAGTAAATGTCTTCCTACTGGAGCCAGCCTTCTTGGAGCCTGTCATTCCTGTCTGATATACACTGCATTGCCTAGAATTGTACTGTTTCTTGTCTGGAAAGTGTGCATACATTTTTATCACAGTAGTAAAATGTAGATCTTGAGCTTAATTAAAACAAACTAATAAGACGCTGCCATATTAAACTAACAACGCAGGACAAGTGTTTGCCAGAGGTCATCGCAGCAGTGCCAGTATGTCCCACTATTGCTGTTGTTATTGCTTAATTAAAAAAGGATTTGTGTTTTTAGTCTGCCACATGTCCAGATAATACAGCTCAGATTATAACCGCCGTGTGTGCAAAATTCGACTCAGCTGTGTTTTTGACAAACTTCCCATTGTCCTTATTTTCAGATTTTCAAGCCTGTCCACATAAAGCGTAAACAACTAAAGCACAGACAACCAAAAAAAAAAAAAAAAAAAACCACGAATGTCACTTAAAACATGAAACGTGAAGGTGACGGAGAAGGGAGCTTGATTAGTTGCTTGGAAAATAGTGAATGACAGGGATTGGACGGTGGTGAAAACAGACAGAAAATGAAATGATGACACGGGCAGCTCTCCCACCTGCACAGACAGACTGTCTCGCCAGCAAACCAATCAGTCTCTCCGAGGAAGCAGCCTCTCTCTGGTGTCACTGGGCAGACAAACAAGCACAAGCACACAACTCGCTAGATACACAAAATCAGACAAGTTTGACTAAATCCACTCTCAAAGCGTTTTTCCAGCACGTTGCCAAATCTGTGCAGCTCTGTGACCGTCTGCAGAGTGAACAGAAATGATACAACACAGTCTTAGAAAATTCTGTTTCACATTTATAGGAAAAAACTTGTTGAGACACTTTTTCCTGTTTTTCGAACTATTGATTTAGGCGTCATTTCTCAATAAACATGATGTAGTTAGAGGAGATAGATAGACATTTTATGTAGAAAAGGGATTTAGCAGAAGACCACAGACAAAGTCTTTTTTATTTTATTTGATAGCAGTGTTGATTTCTAAGACAATGTGATTCCAAATCCTATGCAAATGAGGATCGGAGGTGACAGCTCCATGAAGAGGAGGCAGAGGCTGATTAAAGAGTAGCCTGCACAAGTGTTTTGCCTTCATGTGCCCCTCCACCATTGGCCAAAGGACCCTCTAACATTTGGCTTTTGTCTACAGCCTGAATGGGTACAATCAGTATTCATCTCCCAGGTTAAATGGCTCTGCTGTAACCACCCAGGAGATTTTAACCAAGCCTGGCCCACTTGTTCCTCTCTGACGTGTAGTGTTTCAAACAGAATGAAATTTTACTTTTTTCTAACCCTAATGAATATCTTAAGAGCATGTTGGCCTACTTGATTTTGGGATGTGTACTCCAGACTTGGTGTCTAGGTCCCACTTTAACCCTAACATGCCTCCATTAATCACCAGCTCAGACAAAAGAGAAAAAATGTGTTAATGTACATATTTTACTAATGTTGATATCGGAGAAAACACTGTCTAATCTCTTTCACTAACATCTACAACTCTTATAACCCTCTCACAAAACCTGACCACGCCCCCTTTCAATATTCCTCTGAACACAATTGATGCAAGCTACTTCATTGCAATGTCCTTCTTTTGAACTGGAGTGCTCAAATTTGAAGGAAATATACTTTTTACAGCAAAAACAAAAGCAGAAGAGTTCTGTGTTGTATGAATGAGTCCACTGTTTCATACAGATGTACCAGCTTCCTATATTAAAAACTTCTTGTTCCATGGCATTGACCTGAAAAGAACACAATCTCTTATTATAACGTAAACAAATGAACTGGGAAGTGGTTTATCTATTATCTTATATCCTCAGCCTGAAGCATTATCATTTTCAGGTCAGACGATTTGTGCCAAATTAAACACCTGCCAATGCAATGCGATCCCTTGAGCACATACAATATGTTGTATGTAACACACCCACATACTCTGTCTGCCAAATGCATAGAGACACACACTCTCATCTAGTGCTGGGAAAAAGGAAAGTGAACACATTGCATTGACCTTATGTATGTTTCCCATAGTGACTACCATATTTCTTGGGTCTTTTGTGTGTCACGATTCAAGGAAGATGGCTAACTGTGATTGGTTGGGGTCCAGTGGCAGACTGCAGTGTGCAATCCTGCAGTCTGCCGTTTTTCTGGGCCAAGGGAACACAAGATGTTATCATTTAATGGTAAAGTCATCTCAAACAGCGATGATCTCTAAAGACAAAATTGTTGTGTGGTCTGATCCTGCCGCACAGGAACACCAACAATTCTGCAAAGCCTTGGATTAAGTTTAGGCCGATAACATCTCTGATCTAAAGCATAGTGTTTTCCTTCCAGCGCATCACCGTAACTATAATATAGGACACGCAGCTGTGTGCACTGGCTGTAAAGATTCTCTGCAATGGACCAAAATGAACAATGGGCCGCCTGTTCTGACAAAGACTGTATATAAAGTAGTACAGGGTCAGCAATTAACAAAAAGGTCATGAGGAAATATAGTACGAGCAGCTAAAGTTTTGCTGCAGGGCTATATATTTACCATTATTACACTCATATAGTGTGCATGAATATATTAATGAGGTTGTAATGCTGCCTTGTATGTGGTATATTTCACATAATGGCCTGTATATATCATTTTGCATTACCTATCTGCAAACTGATTGTAAAGTGACTGAAAAAGATTTAAGCAAAAGCCTTACAGAAACTTCAAATATATCAACTACAGTTTATTTTTTACATGCATTTTTACCACTTTTTTTTAAATTTTTCTTATTTCCGTGTTTCATACATTGATCTCATATTTAACAGATCTAAACACATTTATTGTGAATCAGATGCTGCCGATCCTTCAGGTTGTGGCCCAGCGTCTGCCAATATCTTCACATATGGAAACAGAGAAATAAGCTGCTTTTTCAGTAATAATTCAACCCTGTCAGATATCTTATCCACTGTGATGAGATGTTATGTTGTCGTGCCGAACCTTGCCTTTGGTTTTAGCACCTCTGCGGTGAGCTCTGCGGTGACAAGCTGTTGTGGGGTGATCCGCGGCTCCCTATGGACCTGTTTGTGACTACTGTAAAGAGAGGCCGGTGGAGACGCAAGCTGTGCACAGGGACGCGAGCTGCCCGACCTGGTACAAGCTGTCACAGGCCGCACTGTTTATAAAGTGTGGGCTTAAAGCGAGATGACCCGGGAGCATGATGACTTATATATGTTTAATATCTTCATCAAACCCAAGCAGGGATGGACTGGAGGCAGCTGTGTGAGTGCGGCCAGCATTAGCTCGCCGGGCGTGTTAACCTGCGTGTCGCTAAGTTGTGCCAGGGCGCTAGCAGGGTCTGGGGCGCTGCAACATGTTCCCACTACCGTCCATCTGTCAGGCAGTGCTCGGGCACAGCTTCCTTCACCTAATATAATGTTTTCATTATATTCCTCAATATGGGAGCTATAGCATTTTTGTGGCGTGGCCAAGCAGCAGAGGAGGAGCGGCCGAGTGTTTGGATCTCTGCAACTTGTTCATATGAGCGTCCATCTGTTCCCAACCTGCTGCCCTCAACGTCAGCAGCTTATGTTGTGACAGTCTCAGATGGACTGTATCTAACACAGAATATATCACACTGAGAGGCTGCTGCTTGCTGCAAAAATACCTCCATGCAGAATAAACTAATGTGGAGCTTTAGTCTGAACAATCTCTGCTAAAAAATAGACCATCATAATGAGGACCAGAACTAAGAAAGGTGCTTAATTATTCCTTTCCACTCAAGCTGAATTGGTCTTTACAAAACAACCCAATAATTTTTAATCAAACCATGTTCAACACATTGTAAGTGAAATGAAATTTCCCCACATAGACAATTATTTTGTTGTGGTTGTGTTTGGCACAGTTTAAAATAAACCCCAGTGTACCTCCCACCTGTGTGACAGTGAGAAAACAGGGAACCATTTTCTTCTTCGTTAATTAATTACTTCCAGTACTTTCAGAGATGGAAAGTAACTTTGCTCCTCAACATAATGATAAACATGTCAATAACATAGCAGTAATGGCTCTAGTTTGTGTTTAAAAGTTAAAGCGCAGTAAGAGGTCAGAGCTAGTTTCAGAAATGAATATCGCTTTTATATAATACATCGCTCAGCAGGTTTTCTGAAAGAAAGACAGTCAAGTCCACTGATATTAATAAGGACATTTCGTGTCTTTAATAATTGTGGAAGCTAAATGGTCGAACAAAGCTAGAAGTCACAGTCTGAAAACACATAATTGTCTCTTTACACATGATACACGAATAGATATATACAACAATAATACCAATGTCACTGGAGCAGCTCAAGTGCCTCAGACATTTCCATCAAATCATTCACTTTTGGTTTTCAGTGAATGACTACCCAATTATACCAAAAATAATTACAGTGTCTAACATTTTATGGTAATTACAGTCATGATAACTTTGAAAGTGACTTTGCAATCAGCAGCGTTATAAAAGGGACAGCGGCGTCAGATACTTTACAGATGAGGCATTTGGACTAATTAATTTGACAAATGATTTATTGTTTGCAATGAGCAACTTTATTTGGATGTAGTATCTAGGGCTAATGAAATAAATGGGCCCAGTTTGCCATGTGTCAATATTGTGGATTTATTAACCTGCACATGTCACTAATATTACTGATTACTATTTATGTATAATCCCAAGCATGGGAAGTGCTGTGGCAGTGTTACACGGAAGAAATAGTGTATAGAATAATATAAAGTTTAGACGTTTAAGGTAAAGAGTGTAAATCTGTGTAGACTTTGCAAATTGCAATCCCACACCTCTCACCTCTCCTTTCTACCTGTGAGCACCTACGGTAGCCCTGCAGGGACATGTTATACTCTGTGGACAAACCTGGGCAGTTGTTAGACCAGGAATTGCTTCATCTTCTGGTTTCTATGAGGCTTTCATTGATCAGATTTAAAAGTAGTTTAATATTGTTAAATCAGCACAATATTGAGCTTTTCTCAAAACACACAAAATTTACTCGGCAATTAAAGGAAATGCATGCTCTCAAGGTGTTTCCTATAATGTTCCCATTCATGAGATACATTTGTGTCATTCATAAGGTCCCATGTTATCCCTGTATTACATGCTACGTTCTGATTGAAAGGTGAAACGGAGATTCATGATCCCACACGAGACACATTCAAACCACTGTCTGTCCCGCGCATGAAGAGTTACGATCACGGCCTTGCCTTAGATGCAGACAGTTGTGTTGTGATGCGATAGTTCAGACACTTCACATCGCTCACAGCGCTGCAGACCTTGCCATAAAAGCTGGCTATAATAGCTGTGGCGGTAAATGCCTCAAAAAAGAACAGCCATTGAGTCAGGAAAAACATGCATTATGAGGTTTGTGTGAAAAGAATGTGAGAGCATAAAACACTCGGGCACTTTACAGTCCTTCTTAGATAACGGTTCATTTTTAACATTCAACGCGGGAAAGCAGTCAGAGAGGGGTTTACTGTCAGCGCAATAATGCTCTACGGCAAATAAAGAACACTGACGTAGTAATGATAATACAAGAAAGAGTTTAGTTGAGTTTAGTCCTGGTTTTGTTCAGGGCTGAGTACTGGTCTAGCCTGTTTTGGTTTTGTCCTTGTTATACTACAGAGGCAAGTTTAAAGCTTTGTTACAACTGGAGCAGTACGTCTCCAAAAAGCGCACTGTTGTACTTTTGTTGGGACCCTTTGGACCAAAGTGTGTGGTCCGCAGTCCAAAAGGTGGAGCTAAACCCTGCAGTCTGTTTTTTTTTTTATGATGTCTTGTTCTTCTAATAAACTGTATTCAAGAGAAATCATGATAAATCTTGTACTTTTTCTCTTAAGTGAATATTACATTTTCTGAAATTGGCCCAGCTCCAGGAATTAAATGTTTGGAAAACTGTTAATAAACCAGAAACAGTCTAATCTTTACTGCAGCATCAGACGACTCTACCTCCAGCCGATGACATTACACACTAGAAAAAAAACTGTTTTAAATTTGTTTGTATCGCAAATAGAAACACAACTTTTGTTGCACTTGTGTGACGTCACTGTCCACTGTAGCAGACACTTTTCTGGACAGTGGAAATGCGAGCCCCTTTAGGGTTTACGCGTGCCAGACTGAGCTGTACCGTGTTACTGCAGAGGACAGGAGCCTCTCGCTTAATCCTGGACAAATGACTACTTTAGTCCTGGTTTAGTCACACTTTTCCATGTTTTAGATTTACATTTACTCCTGGTTTAGTCTTTGGGTTTTGTCCTAAATTAGACTTTAGGTTTAATCCCAAATTTTCCCTTTGTTCCAACATTGGTCCAGCTTCATTTCAGGTTTAATGCTTAGTTTAGTCCTGTTTTAGTCTAGGTTCAGTTCCTGGTTTAGTGCTAACAAAGTCCTGGTTTTGTCCAGGTTTAGTTTTAGTTTAGCTAATTTTTTGTCTATAGTTTAATCCTGAATTGAATCTGTTTTAGAATTGATCTTAGTTTGTGCCTAATCCATTTTAAACTAGGAATAAAGAGAGGAAGGAAGGCAGGGAAATGGCAAGACAAGCAGGACCGAAGAGAAAAAAGGCTAGAGCGGGAGAAGAAAAAAGAGAAAGTCTAAATCTGAAAAGGCTGAAGCTGGTGCAGCGGGAGCAATCTAGAGAAAGAGGATAATCAGCAGGTAGCGCGCTGCGTCGGCCTGCGGTAGGGCCCTGCTGAGCATCGTAATGGCTGTCTGCCCAGCTGCCCGATGAGCTCATGTCTGGCTCTAATGCCAATCTCCTCGACTGGCACACGGCTCGCTTCACCGCCGCTCCATCGCCGCCGCCGCGAACGCACTGAGGATGAGAGAAAGAAAAAGTGACGGAGAGACAGAGGTGGGGAGGTGTGTTTATGTCCACTTCCTCCAGCGCTGATAAGAGCCTGAAAACCAGACGGCAGTAATGACACAGGCAGCGCGACAGACAGCGGCTGTAAACCTGAGAAACCGCGAGCTACAGAGCGATAGTAGAAGCTGTGTGTGCGCTGCTTTATTTGGCCGTAAACTCTAGTGATTACAGGAACGGGACGGGGCAGGTTACAGCCTCCTGTCTGCTCTTAAAGTCCGTAGGTATAGTTACAGACACAAACCGCTCACATCATGCTCCACATGACAGCAATGGACTCGCCACAAAGTCCCACAAACCTTATACTACAGGACTTTACAAGATACTGTCCAACAAAGAAAAAGAGCAGGGCTCGTGAGTTAGGACTGAAGACTAGACTAAGCCCAGGACTAAATGAAAACTTAACCACAGCTCAACCCTGGATAAAACCAGTACTAAACCCAAGTGTAAGGATCTGTGCAGACACTGCCAAATGTCAGAAGTCATGTTTGTCAGGCATATAAACACAGTGTTGTTACCAGCAGCCAATAGCTTTTGGGACTTGGCTACGATGGCATTATATTTTTGTTTTTTCAGGGAGTCAGAATGCTGTCCTTGTGAAAACAGACATAATCTTGTCTCGGCTGAAATGCATTATTGTGTAAACGGCCTCTAGACCACATATTGCCTAAACTCAGCACTAAACCTGAACCAGAATACACCCATTACTGAACCAGAATAAACCATACCTGATCCAAACAATAAACTAACAAGGACTAAAACGTAGTCTAGTATGTCATGTGACTAAACAAGGATTAGTATTATAATCAAACCAAACCCTGATTTAACAGAAAGCAAACCAGGACTCAATCACTCACTCAGAAGGACTCAACCGAAACAATCTAAGACCTAAACAGAAATGACATAAAACTAGCCTGAACCAGTACCAAACCTAGTACTTGCAGCAACATTACCACAATCCTCCAGATCTCCTGAATCATAGTGACATCTCGAGTAAAAATGGCCCGTGAGTACTATAGCTCAGCGTCTGTCCAACTTTTACTGAAGGCTGTGGTGTCAATGCAGTGGAGCCTGCGGCAGTCTGCGAGACAGGTACAGAGGGAGGGGGCACGTCTGAAAATGATAGTCTAGCTTTATGAATGTATATAAACGACAGGGGTTGGAAATCACACGGCTGCCGCACCTGTGTGCGGACAGGATATGACACGGCATCGCAGCCAAACAAGGTCAGGAAGCAGCAAATCTGATGTGGCACGCCAGACGTTTTTATTGAGCTCCAGCCTGTACTCTGCGATCCGACTGTCTGGAGTGGCCTTTCTGTTACTTAGCGCTTGGCTGAAGACGCCGAGCTGCAGTCAATGCCTAAGAAAACACTCCTTTTCACCCCCCTTTCCCTGCACCTTTTCGCTCTGTCTGGCTCCGTCAGCTGCTGAGATCCACTGCGGTTAATTCATGAATAAAATCCGCTTTGGTATTAAGGCTGATTCATATTCATCTTTTGTTCTAACGTTTGGGAAACAGGATTTGGTTATGCAGGCTTTACACAGAAGGGGATTGGAGTTATTTACGCAACAATCACGCCCAGCCAGTAGCCCATCAGACCTGATATTTCACTTTAACATGTTTATCTCAGGGTCAGATCAGATTTATGACAAGTTAGAATAAATATGAACTGTACTTCTGAGATGCATGATGGCCTCTCCAAGTATTTTTACAGCATTCTTACAGCAAGAACATTAATACCTGCAACAACCAACCTTTTTGTGAAGAGTAACCAGGTAAATGAATTGGCCAGTTGGTGACTTTAGTAGTGATTGTGTTTGTGGGTTGTCTGCCAGTCCTTTGTCATCTGTAAGTAGTAGCCCAATACAATTACCTGTCTGGTCCAGGGTATACCCCACCTAACACCCAAAAAAAGGAAGAGGAAATAAATAATCTGTAAAAATTAAAGAAATTAGGAAACAAACTCACGATAGGATAATAATGAAGCTTGTGTCGCTTCTTCAACAAATCAAATGCAAGAGTATCTCGTGCTTGAATCTGATTTAGTCACAGTCATTGTTATTAGTCCACAAAAGGAAATCTGTCTGGACTTACTGTAAATGTTATGGTGTAGTCAAAGTGGTTAATAGTCTTCAGTGCCGTGATAGAGGCTGCACCCTCAGGAGGAATGCTTTGGACAATCTGGTCTTAGTGAAGGGGGATAAACAGCTTTACACAGACTGTTGTGTAAATCTACACTGTAACATGTTATTTCATGTTCTTGGTTTTCTCACAGCCTTTGTACTCGGTCAGGTACAAACACAAAACTTCAATGGTTGATATAATGGTTCAGATGTCATCCCCAACCCAACCGTGAAACATTTATTGTACCCTGCAATCAATTTTGCATTTTCTTCTAAAACAACTTATTTTCTGAACTTAACCACAAGGAATAGGCTCTCTAAATTTCTCTTCATTTTTACTACATTACGTGAGATTCTCAGGAACCTAACGTCCCAACCTGGCTTTTGAGAAAAAATCTGCAAAAATATACCCCATTTAGTTTGCTTCAACAAGAAATCCTCAAAGTTCCTCCCAGTTTGCTTCTTAAAAATCATTAAAGCCATGCACATTTTCAGCTGAGTCAGACCCTGATCCACTCTACCTCAACTGACGTCTTGCAGCTGTTTGGATGCATCCGCCAAGATCGCCCAGCTAACACCTTGTAGGATTAAGCTTGGATTACATTCACCACACGCAAAATTGAGTTGTTTGTCTGGTGTCCGGTGAACAGATAGTGGCTAGTTTTTCAAATGTGATACTTAGTAGTGAGTGGTAGATATGTATCTAGCAACTCAGTGCCCTCAAATATAATGCATCTATGCAAAGCTATTCGCCAAGAAGGAGAGCGTAATTTAAAGTGGGTATCCAATTTTAAAATGCAGTGTATTAATCAAAGTGGTGTGGTTTGTGGAATGGATTGGATGATATAAAAGGGGCAACAACTTTGCTAAGGTTTAAAATTTTTATAAAACTTGTATATTACTTGTATATCCAAGAAATATGCTGAAGAAGCTGTTCTAATTTAACTACAACCTTTTGAAATACAACTTAAACCTGTTCAAATTCAACTGGGCTCTGTTAGGGTCCAACTAAGACCTGTTCAAATCCATTTCAACCTGATCAGATCCAACTGGAACTTGTATGGGTCCAACTAATAGCTTGTTCAGGTCCAACAGAAACATTTTTAAATTTATCTAGCATTTGTATCCTGTCCAAGTCCTACTAAAACCAATTAAACTCTGCTTAAAAAATGAAAATGAATGTTAACGATCACTTTTGTAGGATTCAAATGAAGATGTTAAATAAATAAATGCATAAATAAATAAATATGATGACAGTGAGGGGGGCGGGAATGAAAATGGTAAAGAATAATGATGACTGATGATACTAAAATTGGCAGGACTGGTTTTTGTTTTTTTCTTTAGTTTTGTAACTATAAATTGTTGTAGTTGTCTTGTGGTTTATGTAGTTTTTTCTTCTGTTCTGCTGGCTGTATAGCACAGTGTCCTGGTTGAGGGTTAGGAGGGATAGGAAAAAATAAGTCCCACCCTTTTGTTCAAGGAAAGCTTCGTTTTAAATGAAAATAATGTGTTTTCTTTTCTTTTTCTTTTTTTTTTCTTCCTTAAACCAAATAAACTAAACTAAACTTACACTTGCCTCATGCCGTTGAGCCTAAAAGCTTAAAAGTCTGACTAAAAGAGAATATGCTACATATACATGTACAATTTTCAAAAAAAATAAATTCAGATATATAACCTAGATTGTTTGTAATCTAAATTTGTATGTATTCATTGGTTAGAAAGCTTTTTAAATGCTTGGTTCTTTTGCCTGACCCGATCACTGAACGAGCATCATTTATATTGAACGGTAAAATGACCAACGTGCCGGTCGCTGAAGCTCGTCGCTGCCTGTAGCCAGACGAGGACACACATGTGGGGAATCATATTGCTGTGACGGTCACGCAGCACTTTACTGCTCCTTAAATGTCAGCAGGTGAAGATGAACCACTTATGAACATTAATAGTGAACGCTACGACTGGACTTCAGCGAGCAAATAAAAAGGCTGACAAGTTCAACAGGGCTCGCGTTTAGCTGCTTTATATTATCTGATTGAGAAAGCATTGACTCCTCAGCGGATATGTGTGTCTGTGGAGTTTCTCACTCATCCAGGACATAAAGAAGAAAGGGTTTCTGTGGGTATTTATCCTGCCTACTTTGCCGTTAGTTCTCAGGTATGGTCATTTCTGCCATTATAATACGATTTTGGAATCTTCAAAAAACCAATTTGAGTTAACAGATGAGTTTTTTATCAAACATAAAGCATATTTAGAGCAATAATTATAACTTACTTGAATTGGCTGCATTTCCATTAACAGTGATAAAACTGTTATAATAAGTCATATTTAGCAGGGACCTGAAAAAAAAATATATATTTTTTTTCAGAATTTTACTGAGGTAAACTCTTTCTTGTGGCAACGTAGACATAGATGAGGATATACGTCTATGTATTTGTTTAATGCAAGCAGCAAGGGTGGTACCATAACAAGACCGAAACAGACATTAAATATTGCTCTAATACCTAAGTCTGTAACCTTCTTTGTAACCTATACAAATATGTGTTGCAATATTGGTCTCTGAAACCGAAAACTAAAACCAGCATGAGTTTGTAGAAAACAAAATTTTTTTGCAAAACGTTTTTATGACATTAAGCTAAATATTAATATTTCAGTTTAAGAATAAATGTGTTTATGGACATGCAACTACTCAGTTCACTCAGTTCATTTAGATAAATCTTTTAAATGACGGCCAAAACCACCTCATACAATGATTAGCATTCAAGCTAAATCCAAAATTCACATTGGTATGTTTAATGTCTGAGCCACGTAGTGACTCCAAACATGTGCAAAGCATATAGACTTTTCTACATTTTAAATGGTTCCTTTTTCTTTACGAGGCTCCACTTTGCAATTTAAAACCAATTTAGCCTCAGTGTGAATTTTGAATGTTCCTCATCCACATCGCCTCTTTTACGAGAACACAGCCCGTCTCGATAATATAAGCTGCAGGATGGGACGCTTTCATTTTCTCTCTGTGTCCTCCTCCGTGTTCCCTTGTGGCTTGTGATGAAGACGAGGCGTAATTGATTCAAAGCTTAAACCCGTGCCCCGGGAGACGGCTTTGGTTTCTGAAGTATAGTGAAGAGACGCGACGAGAAGTGAGGCAGACACCAGAGAAGCCAAACAGTTTTCCAGTCCATGTTTGGGATGATTCATAAAAGAGACCCCTTTTCCGGGCTTCTCCACAAGATGGCGCTGTGAAGTAGAGGGTCTCAGATGGAGGACTTGCTGGGAATGTCATGGTTTTACAGCGAGGGGGCGGGACGACCTTGTTACCACTGAGGCCTGCTAAAGATTTTAGTGAAAAGCTGTGTGTATCTTTAGCTTTAGCACAAAATGTTTTCCTGGAAATACATTAACCTTTGCTTTGCATAAATCTGGCAGCAGCAAGTCACGAAAACGACCGAATTAGGAAACAACATGTTGAGCTCTTGTGAGATCCAGTTGAGCTGTAACAGTCTGAGTTACTCTTAATTAGCACTGGTTGATTTCTGGGTTGGTTTTGTCCTTCTTCAGTCCTGGTTTAGCTCTGGTTTTGTCATTGTGGTGTTTTGTGGAATAATCTTGGTCAGTTCTGGTTTGGTACAAGTTTAGGTCTAATTCTGTTTTTTATTCTGATATTAGTCTTGGGAATTGACGTAGACTACTGCTGGTCTTATCCAAGGTGCAGTCTCGGTTTTGGTTTAATATTGCATTTAGTACAAGCAGTAGTTTCACTTTTGTAAGGTTTACTCTTTTTCTTTACAGTTAGCCCTGGTTTACTGGTTTAGGTCCTACGCTGTGTTCGGCTTTGGACCTGGTTTTGTCATTTCTTTTGTCCTTGGGTTAGTCCTTATATTAGTTTAAGCTTAGTCCTGGTTTTTCCCAGTTTTGTCTTGCATTATGTTCTAGGTTTAGACCTGGGATTGTTTTTCTTTAAAGCATCACTAACCTTTTTGCCCCAAAATAAGAATCCTGAAAATAATTTAAAAAATAGTCTCAATATGATTTTCATTGTATTTTATCCTAAGACATAACAACTAAATACATGGAAATATCACATCTAGCCTAAATGCAAATACACATTATAACTATGATATTTAATGTATAATTATGATAAGTTAACATACTTTGACCACAGCATTTGTCTCTTTTAGTCAAACATAGAATCTGAAAAGTAATGGTTGAGTTCTGGGTTTTGCCCTCATTCACTGCAGGCTTAGTCCTAGTTCAGTTCTGGGTACAGACCTATTTTTAGTTCTAGCTTTAGGCCAGTGTATTCAGACCTGTAGCCTGGCATATATAAGAAATCAAACATTTTATTTCCACAAAACGGGTCATGCTATGATTCAAAACGGTCACTAAACAATGCCATGCAGCGAACTCCTGAACAAGCAAGAAAACTCTCTGTGCGCAGGAAAAAGCCCCCCACCACCACCACCCCCCCAGTGCCCAAAAATAGACACATGCGCACGTGCCGAGCGTGATAAACCTATCAACCTAAAGTTAGTATTCCTCAAATACACGATGAGACAGACGTTTCCCGAGAGAGAGAGACACAGAGAGGCAGTGTGCACACTGCAGTCGGGGGGAGGGGAATGGTACGAGCTGGTAGACTAGAGTGCATTTGGTATTCAGCCGTGCCTAGTATTTATCTGTCTGCTGGCTGTCTAGTCTGGTCTGGCCTGTTAGTGGTGTCACCCTGCGTGCTCCCCGGGGGACTAAATTGACGCTCCAGACAGTCTGTGTGTGTTTGTGGCTGTTTAGAGGGGTCTTTAAATGAGGGAATGTCTGGATTGTGCGTCCCTGTCTGGCTGTGTTTTTTATATTTATATATGTGTGCATCTATGTGTATTAGAAAACATTAGAGTGACCTCATATCAATTGGCGTGCTAAACCTTGGGGTCTCAGAGGTCTGGACAATTGTGTTTTCTCCAATGTATGTGTTAATAAAAGATGAACTAAGACCATTTTGACAGAATCTTAGCTTAAAAAAATGTGGTTTTGTTGTACCAATTGAAAACTTGGCCATATGCTGCAGGCTTTATAATTTAAATAGAAATCACATTAGATACTGATTTAGACAAAGCCAAGACTAACCAAGACTAAGTCATGACCAAGACCAGAGGAACCGTCATGCAAATGGTTTCCAATGAAAGTCCAGGACCCGTCCAAGGCAAAACTCATGGTTGCTAGAGTTTGTAAAAGAGGCAGGAGTGGTTAGACATATTAGAGAAAAAGCATGTTATGGTGAATTTAAAATGTGTCTGTGAAGGTTCTCAGTCATCCAGGTCATCTTGAAGAAAGGTTAGCAAAAGCATCTGGACTCAGTTTTCAACTTGAAAACTGAGTCCAGATGCTTTTGCTTTTCTTTGTAAATGAAAATGTGACGTGTTTTTATTAGTCGTGATAATAATGTGGTCAGTTGTTCTCTGGGCTTGACTTGGCTTAAAGTCCCAGAATCCTTTACCGAGACCAAGACAAGGCATAGTATAAATTTGTTAAATATTGATACAAGACTAAGATGTTTAGGGTGTTGTCTTAAGACCAGTCTCATGACAATAAGTAGTTCAGATTACTCCAATACCAGTGCAGGTCTGGAATATGAAGCATTTTTACCTTAATCGCCACAATGGCTTGGCTTCAGAAAGGGTCATCAGCTCCATCTCCTCCATTAAAACCAAGGCCACTGCTGCATGTTACACTTAAATTGCTTTTATTAATCCCTTTAATGTTTCTAATAAGACATTATTCAGAAGCTATTTTAACCCAAACCAGGTAGATACACTTCATCTGGTGGTTTTGTGGCTCCACTTTTTCTGTTTTGGTCTCCAGATGATATCACGTGGGAAGTTGTGGTGGGAAAATGTCAACTGTCAAACTAAATGAATGTAGTTGGGTAATATTATGAATGATAGAGTTGATAGAGTTATGGCCTTCACTTAAATGTTTGTGGAGAATTGCTTCCTTCAAAGGATTAGCAGAAAGCTTTTGGCATTTTTTTTCTTGTTGGGTTTACCTCTGACTCATATTGCTGCTCATTGTAACTGTATCATTGTAACCTGTGATTGCTACAAAAAAAAAAAACATTTTAAAACACATATTTGGAGAGACATATCCTGTTTCCATTCCCAGGGGTCATAACCCTAAACCCACAGGCAAGCTCTGTTTTATGTACAGTACCTGAGTATTTATAAAACCCTGTGTATTGTCAATCTCATAGAAAGAATAAAACACCTCCCGAGTGTCTTTATTGATATTGTTGCTTTGGCTGACAAGACAGCAGTGGCTCAATTTGTTGCTTCAATAAAATTATGACAGCTGCCAGCCATCTGTAAATTACATCAGGGTCATGCATCTATTTTTTTTTCTCCCTTTCTCTAAAGTGTCACTTCACTTATGGCGCGAGTCAAGGAAAATATTTTTGCATGATGGGATGTAGAAGTTGGCTAGTGATGCGGCACTTAATGCACAACATCTGTCGGAGGTCTTTGCTTTTCGCATTTACTTATTTCCCTTCACAGAGGTCCATTTCCTTTTATTGCTTCTGGTTACTCGCATTTTCGGTGTAAAATGGTAAACCCCTGCCAGCTTCATGTGCTCACACAGTTTTCAGTCAAAGCATAGATGAGATTTTTTTTTTTATGTTTGGATTTAAAATGTTACTTTTATGGTTTGCTGCAGGTTTTGTCCAGTGAGAGACGAGCCACTGAAAAGACTGCTTTGTTCCTCCGTCTGTGAAACTGTTGTTGTCTTGGAGTGAGTGCTAAAGAGGGACTGCACTGCTTATACTGGAGGCTGTTACTTCTTTTTTAAGTATTCATAAGTCATGTATGTTGGATATGTATTTAGCCTGGTTTAAAGCTACACAACATAACTTTTGATTTGTTTTTTTACTGGAATAAATTTGTATTCTGTGATACATGTGGAAAGTTGTGTTGATTTTTTATAAAATGCTAGTGTACTGTGACCCCAATAAAGGAGGATTAAACGCGGGTGCACTAAGTTTAGAGGCGTAGACTGCAGGAGCCCCAAGCATGAGGTACATAGGGACCCCCAGTATACACTAAACTTGAAACACATTAAGATTTTAATCAAAAATTCATTCGCATTGTTGACTTAACATATAAGTTAATTTGCTGTGTTTATTCCTGCAAAACAATATTTGCTCTTTGTACTGCCAAAATATTGGTGATTATCTCCTTTGGCGCCCTCTCTCGCTTGGGGCCCTATGCAAATTCCTGGTTTGTTGATAAAAAAAATGTATTCTTCTTTTTAATATATGGGGAAAATATTAAAATTACTTTGAATTACTAATAAAATTACTTTTTTAATCTTTCGTGGCTACGTAATTTATAATAAAAAGTTACAGTTACAGTTAGTGTTTCTTGGCAGTCCCTTTGAGGAAAATGTCCATTGCAGGGTCATTCTATAGCGTTGTTGTTATGAACAGCTCTAAAGAGTAATTTTTTATTTTTTTTATGTTTTATTCCTAAGAACCAAGTTGCAGTATTATGTACTGTATATCACTATGCATCAACCAAGCCAACAGCAGAACTCTGAATTACAATAAAACTTGGCTTTGAAGTTCTTTTCACAACAAAGACAAGACGTTCTAATCGGCCCAGTGGCAACGTAATCTCCTGTTTTTGCCTAAACTAAAGTTGTAGTAGCTCATGACTCCATCTAATGGCACAAAGTGATATTAGCGTTGCACAGAGGCTTATTTTCTGCTCTCTCTGTATCTCTGTTAAACATTGCGCTGACCTTTTTGACATCTTGTGTACTAAATATTTTTGAGACATTATAGAAGACAGTATAAATTTAAAAAGTATTGTCATGCAGGTTACAGGAACCTTGAGTATTATTACATTGGTGAAACAATGATTAAATAGATTTGAATAATTTGATAAAAAAAATATACAAGTGAAATGTAAAAAGTCATATAAAGTTTTAAACTTAATAATAATCCTTGTAGTCCTTAGTGCTGTAGTACAGCTCATCGAAATATGAAGCCATAGTAAGCTGACGCAGGTCTAGCAGAGAGCTTCCTAATGAGTGCTATAGGGGCCTGGGCCTGCTGTCCTAGAGTGGCATTCAGAGCCTTTCTCCGATTTGAACAGCCTGGTTTATTTATAGACTGCAGACAGTACTGGCTCGAGAGTGTTTGTGCGTGTTGGGTGGGAGTGTTGCACTGTTTGATTCACAGAGGAAGTGTTGCTGTTTGAGGAGGAGGTGGGGTTGTGGTGGAGCTGTTGGCGGGGGTCTGGCCTCTGTGTTGCACATGTGCCCCTAAACCACAAGACTGGTGCAGGGGGTCACCTCAAGGTTAGCCCTTTCAAAGCGCCGTCTCCATTGGCTGTGGCCCGCCGTAACAAGGGAGTGAAACTCGAGGCGTTCTCCAACCCAACCCTCCCCAAATAACGCACCAGGCCGATGGGTCCCATGCACAGGGCCTGCCCCCTTCTTCTAGATCACCCTCCTCTCTGCTGCTCCGCTCTCCCATTGCCATTGTCAAGCTCGACCCGGCCGTCTGCTAGCTCTCTGTGTCAGGTCAACTCCCCCTCCAGCCCAGCCATGTGCACCCACCCTCTGCAAGCAGACACACACACTCACAGACATACAGTACAAGTCCTGTCCCATCCCTTCTCTGCTGCCTTCAGTGCCTTCATGTACAGCCCAGTTTTTTTCCTTTTAAGCCAACATTCAAGTGCTTCTGCTCTACTAGTGCTCATAGCAAGATTTTAGCCCTTGACAGACCAAGCCAACCATACAATTAATGACCCTAAGCATATACTTTAAGTGATAAATAAAATGTATTGTTGTTATATGAATTACCTATGTGCTTTAAAGACTCCACTTTCCTTTATATCTAAAAAGATAACAAGCATAAGAAGAGTATCAGATGTGAGAATAGCTAGTTTGGACAATGAGCAATTAATGCTTTCTGTAGATAATATATGCAAGAGCCCTCATGAATATACACTACAGCAGACTCTAGACAGCACTGCACCAAGCCTGAATGAGGCAGAGGGACCCTACCCAAACAAAATAGCTCATTATTCATTTAAATATGCAATGGGTCCAGACAAACAAATGTGCATATCGTTGGACATAGTCTCGATAATGTATTTTATGTCTAATGGGGAACGGAGCAGCTCTTTGTATCACAAACTGCAGCGTGTTTACTGAAATGCAGTAGCAGCTTTTGGCTTTTCTGAAGGTCAATAATTACAGCTTTGTTGTTGCACTACAAAAACATGAGGCTTAATAAATAGCTGGCACATTCAATTATTCTTTCTTCTATGTGTTGTGGGGAACCTTGAGGCCCTTAAATAGTCAATAACAAATTTCTAACACATTAAGACCAATATTGAGTGTGAAAACCCTCAAAATGGTGGTTTCTAGAGAGAAGAGTGTTTTTGTGTTTCTCTAGCCTCCATAATGAGCAGAAAGTGGGACTGAGTCACTCTCAAGTTTTAGAAAGTGGACTCACTGCCTGACTCATATTTTTGTAGAAAAACCCAGACTTTCCCAGTTTGGTGGGAGGTGTTAAACTGTAGACTAGGTCAAAAATTGAGACAATTCCGTCTGTACTTGAAGGCAGCACTTCTCTCTTCTCTGTCTGGCCCTCCCCTGCGGCGCTCTGATTGGCTGAGAGGGCCGTCGGTCTGTTTGTGGGCGTGTCTGAGCGCGCGGTGTCTGCTCCGCTCTGGCAGAGAGAGGACAGCTGCTCTCTGCGCAGAGGAAGGAACGGAAAAAACTCTACGATGCGATAGTCAGAGGCAATGGCTGCTCCCCAAATCTGCTTCTAACTCTGTCCTAGAGCGGCACCGTGAGAAAAATGGCGTGAGATCAACCGAGGAGATTGAGTCCGAAACTGTGTGGAGTTACTCGCAGCGGCGCTCTGTGCTGCCGCTGCCTGGAAGTTTTTTGTTGTTTTCTCGTCGGGGGGCCGTGGCGGTGGCGGCGGCTCTCTCCCCGGAGCGGTGTCCAGCTCAGCCCAGCTCCATGCCAAACCTAACGGCCCCTGGCGGCCCCGGCAACTCCAATGTCACCTGCTCCTGCAACTGCACCGCTTCCCAGCCACAGGGAATGGAGATATGTGAGTAGCCGCTTCTTCTCGACCTCGACAACCTACCCAGAGACTTTAGTTCAGTTAATCAGGTTTATGCGCACTCTCCAACGTATCGACAGAAGGACAACAAATCAGACTTCATCCAAGACGCTAAACCAATTCTAGCGCTTGGTGCGTGGCTGTAGTATTGTAGCCTATACGCTTTGGGCAGTGGGGACATGTGAACTTCACTGTCCCGGATAAGGCACACTCAAAGCGACCTTATTCCTTCAGTCTGTATTGAACTTGGACTTGTTTTGTCTGGTCTGTTGGACTAATGCTGCCATCAAAGTAGGTTGCTGGGCTATTTAATATTGGTCAGTGTATTTAATTAGTCAATAAATGCTCTTTAAGTGAGACTAATGGGGATAGTCAGGAACTTTGCCAAAACAGAAAGACAGACTTGCAAAACAGCTTCACTACAAGTCTAATGCAAAGGGATTGAATGGTGGTAATGGCACTGACAGATAACGCCCTAGATAACTTTTGCAGACAGACATTTAATGTATTTCAAATGCAGAAAAAAAGTGTTAGATTGTTTTATGACCCCACAATGTCAAAAATGAAAGTTAGTCTTAACTCAGCCTTGTTAATTCACAGAAGGCATTTCTGTCAAAGTCTAAGGAGTTGAGAAACTTTATAAGGACGTTATTATATAAGATTTTGGACTTTTTAAATGTGCCTTAAATGTGTAGATTATGTTGCGTTGATGGACTTTAATTTACATTTGGCTCTAACTTTTTTGTGTGGTATACTAGTCTGATACATCCTGCAGTTGGCTTGACAAATATTGATGTGAGATGTACAGTAGCGTAACTTTGATATCTCTGTATTATTGGCTTGGAACCAGGGGCGTAACTACGTGCAGTGCAGGAGGTGCAGTTGAACTTGGGCCAATGAAATGGGGTGGGGGCATAGAAAAAGCCCAAGCTTACACTATGTGCTTGAAAACTGCAGTAGAATGATATAAACAAAGAAAATGAAAACCAGTCTTTCATCTGCAAATCTAAACTGCTTCACAAGGGGCCAATTACCTTAGACTGTACACGGCACTACATATCTTACAGTTTTACAATACTCTGGGTCTCTCTCCAGTTTAAAGTTTTTCATTTTACTCTTGGCTGGTTTCCCTGCCATATGGACCGGTTTTATATGAATACTGGGAGATTTAGCCGGCATTATAGACCTGGCAGGCTGTGCATATGCTCTGGGGCATCACCACAAAGGGTTAAATAGTTTGCCTGTCAGCATAGACAGGAAATGCTGGAATGGTATGTTATGTCTGTCTGCCCAGAGAGAAACTATCATTATCAGCTCTGCCCTAATGCCGTGGCCTGCCTGCTAGATCCACTGCAGATGTTGCTCTTTATGACTGAAGCCCTCAGAAGAGCAGAGAGACAAGCACACGCAGGCAAGCAGACAGTGTAAGAGGATAGAGGGATAGACAGACGAAGGCAAATAAACAGGGGATGAGCACATACCCAAGCAGCTAGACAAGTACAGACAAAAATACAAACAGATGCAGGCAGACGCAGCTGAAAGCCAGACAGACAGGCTGACATATTGACAGACGGACTCGTAGACAAACCTCAGACAGACAGACAGACAAAGTTACAGTGATGTGTAATTTCCACTGTGGCCTTTGGCCAGGCCTGGGCAACGTGAGGTGAATGTGAGATATTAGATTTAGTTCTGGCAGCAGAGCGTGGATGTGCTGACGCCACATTGTAACCAAGGAGTGTGTGTATGTGTGATTGTCTGGCAGACGACGGCTGCTTCGTTTTCTGTGGCATCATCGTGTTGCTGGCCAGAAATTAAGTCTGACATGATCAAATCCACTTAAATGTGCCACAAACAACAAGAAAAGCCTGATAATTAGGGCTGGGGGAAATAACCTTAAATCAATATCATGATTAACTGAACATTTTACGATTAAAGGAGAAGTAAGTGACTCATTCATTCTAGCTAATTTGCGTTCTTTTTTTCAAAAACAGTTTTACTTGTTGCAAGTTATTCACCATTGAAACCCATAAACACACTGAGAGCTTATCTGCTGAGTTCTCGCTTCTCATTGAATAAAAGTGGACGGGATACCAGAAAATGCACTGTTGGGTGCAAAGGAAGAGGACTGGAACACTCATGTTACTCATTTAACAGTTTATATCAGTGCTGTTTGTTAAACTGTTGAGCTATTTAATTAATCCAAAATTAATTGCTTACTTCTCCTTTAAGTCTGGCATGTTTTTAGAGTGCATTGTTATTTTAAACTACATTGATTAGAGGTTCTAACTTTCGACTATTGTTCGATTAATTGCTCAGCCTTACAGATAATTTTGTTTGTATTTATCTTTCTGCTGTTGTGTCTAGTTTACGGCTTTGAATTGCCCATTTCTAAGGCATTCCTCCTCATTTTGAACGTCTCACTAGTTAGAGGGAGCTCCTTTCATGAGTGGTTTGAAATAGCTGTGTCCCACTGTAGTGGCCGTCTGGTTTTGAAAAGAGCCCTGTTTGTTGGCTGTGTTGTCATGCAGACTCGGCAAGGCTGAATAATGTAGCTCATGCTTTGATGATTTCTCTGGCTCAAGAAAAGCTACAGTCTGGATTTTTTTTCCCTTCTTTTTCCTATTTTCTTTTTTTTTTTTTTAAGCAGAGCGGGCGGTCTCGGTGGTGCGTTTCCTCTTTATTCAAACGGGGAGGAAAATTTGAAAGGGACTAAGAACATAGGAGGATCACAGCGCAGATGTGTCACGGCTCGGCACTGTCTTAGCCTACAGTGGGATTCTGTAGAGACCTTTTACAAGAGTTAGGCCTAAGCTGTTGCTGTGTTTAGATTTGTAGTTATCTCTCACTGAAGGCGTGGTTTTATTAAGTCCCGAGGTCGAGCTGCATTACTTCACCGACTTGTTGTACGTGCCAAGACAACCTGCACATATCAGGTGTTTTTCTGGTGTCGTCTGTGACCCGCTGAGATATGTGTGAAGCTAAAGTCCTTGCAGGGTGACACCATGCAAACATTTTCCACTCTTAAGTCATTTAATCTACTATTGACACTAGTCCTATCGGGGCTGCCTACCTTAAACAAGTGGGAAATCCTATATGCCAACTGCGTGAGGTCATTTTGCTTTGTGCCCTAAAGCAAACGCACCTTTTTCCTTTTTTAATCAAGACTTGCCATTATAGCTGTGCTCAGGCAAAGAGGCTGGAAACAAGAAGAATAATTTTTTTTTCAGTTGAAGCATCCAAACCTTGGCTCGACTACCTTTTTAATGAAGCTGCTTTTGCACTTTAGCGAACTTTTATTTTGTGTCAATTTTTTAGAAAGGCGAAAATCTGCTTGAGGTCAGAGAGTTCAGTGCCAGGCAAATGCAGGCTTGTGATGAAATTGAAAGTTAAGTCTTAAAGTTGCAAGAAGGGCTTGAATAACTCCCGTGTTGTGCTCCCTGATTTTTGGCTCAGGTTGTTTCTTAATTATTTAACAGAACTATTTAGAGCCTCGGGCGTGGGTTGTCTGATTGCACCGAATAATATAATCTCCTAAAGTTGTCCCCACAAAGTATGAATGACTTTTCCCAAAATTTGCAGTCAAGTGTTATTTTGGTGAATGTAAATGTCTGCTTTGGGTTTGTTTCAAATATAACCAAATATAGTGACATAAAAGCGTGAATGATTGGAATACCAAGCCAATAATGAAAGATTACAAATATTTCTCAGTCCTACCATCATGATTCTTGTACTATTGTACTCAAAATTGTGTCTTACTCCAGTTCTGCCAGATGAATACTTCACACTCGCACAAATGTTTTATTGAAAGTGAAATTGATAAAAGCAGATCTGTCAAAAGGGGAAATGACACAAAAATGGTTTCCTTCAAAGCAGTTAACTTGTAAAACATCTGAAAATGCAACATGGCTCTGAAATCTATAGTAATAACTGTATCGGTTTTAAAACTAATTGTTAGGTTCTCTCAAAGAAATGATACAAGGACCTTCCTACCCAAAGAAAAATGCATCATATTGGTCAGCTTTTTGTAAAAAAGTGATACTTTTTCTCGTCAAATGAAGTATAAGAGTATCTGGTAAATCTAGAAATCATTAGAAAACACATTCCTCGAACATCTATCCTTTTAATATAAGCAGATATAAGCACAGGGCGCTAACCTCTGGGGGAAGGCTGGTGTGTCAGAGACCTGGCTCCGTGTAGCCGTTAGCCTGCAGCGGGGCCAGCCAGCCAGCCAGACGGATGTAAACGGCCTGATCTGTAATCCCGTGTATGAGTGGTGTTAGTGTGTAGGTGGCAGCGGGGTCATCTGTCAACTACTGCAGGCCAAACGCGCACACACAGCTACTTGTTGACTCTGCAACGGACTCTCGTATACCGAGAGGTACACAACAGGACACGCGCTGCCATTTACACCTATGCATACACACTCACTCTCTCAGCCAATATTTACCCTGCCGTCTGCAGCCAGACAGCCAATCCAATCTCTTACTAAGCTCTTTGTTGTTTGTTTGGGCTTTGCTTTTTTTCTGCTTTTGTGTTTGTGGAGGTGAGGAATTACTTTGGTTTTTGTACATCGTTGATTATTAATGAATTCTCGTAATGAAGCATGAAAAAAAAAACTTCAAACTCGCAGACTGAATAGAAAAGTGTGGGACCGTGGGGAAGGGAGTGGCATAGACAGCCAAAAAAAAAAACACCATCAAAATCTTTTTCTATTTCTCCCAGACAGATTTCTTGGCGATGAGTGCTTTAATTAATTTCAATGGGAATTTCTACAGTTGGTTGGTGTCTCTCAATGGAGCCTTATTTAGTCTGCCACCTCTGCGGCGAACAGCGGTGCTCGACTTGCGGGGCTATAGAATGAGCTCCTTGTTGTAAGTGATTCGGGGAGGGCAGGGGGTGAGGGGTGTTGTCACAGGGGTCCCACAGTACCTTGTTTTTTACACTGCCGAGCTGACCTGCACATGCACCGTGTCGTAACTTTATAGGAGCCAAGTGCAAACACAGCCAACCCAGTGTGGGAGAGGCTAATCACTTTCTGCAGCCAGGTAGCAGAGATAGTGATGTATTACATGTTTCACCTCTTTCACAACTTTTGAAGCAGAAATGTGCTTAATTAAGAGCTGTCTACCTGTATTTTTAGTTGTTTTGTTATACTTTTTAGTTTATACTATAGATCCCTTCTTGGTCTGTGAAAGTGCATCTGTCGTCCTCAAAGTGATGTTTTCTGTCCCAAACGCAAAAAAACCCAGTCAAAGTAAGTTTGGATACTCTAATCTGCTGTAACACCTTGATAGATTATTTGACCTAGTTTACTGTTACATAGTGAGGTAAATGAGTAACACAATGAGCTTCTATGACGGACATAAAGGATGATTAAAGCAAAAGTCTTGATTTAGATTAAGATGAAAGTGTCTGCTGACCAATGAGAGCAGGATAAGTTTAGAGGGAGTGGCTTAAAGACAGACCCTGATGCATTTGTTTAACCTGTTTAAGTAATAAAGAATGTGTTTTTGGTATGAATATTTATTAAGCAAGTAGCTCTCCATATATTCACTCAATGGACATTTTGTTGTGTAACTTAACCCTAATTCACTTCAAAACGTATTTGCAATATGTTTTTACACATCATGTAATTATGTCTTTGTTGAGACTGCAGGCAAATCAGATTTGTTTTTCAAATCAGTGATGTTCAGACAGGCTGTCCGCACTGTTATTTGCAAGTCATCAGAGCATTAGTGTGCCCACAACCTCTCTGCATTATTGGCAGAAGAATGGAGATCTTCATTGTGTCTTCCAAACAGTGCCAGCAGACATGGCAGCCTCCAGCAAGACGCAACCTAGTTTCTCCTCACAACTTCTCCAACTTTGCATTTGACGTCTTTGTTCTGTATTATATTGCAAGTTCACACAAGACATATTGAAATCTTATTTGAGAGGCCAGAGCACTCAGAGTACATTCGTCTATAGTAATCCGATTGGAATCACATTTTGAACCAACTCCAAATGTGGTTTGAGCCTTGTGGAGAATGGATGGGATGCTCACATGCTCTCTCTTTGTTGAAGAGACATTGTAAAATAAATCTCATTACAATCATCTTTAGATCTAGACACGCCTTTGTTGAGTTGCGACAGGAAATGAGGAGTTTACTGGGTTAAAAGCACTTTATTCTGCAGTTGTTGTAGCCTTATTAATTGTGCCAGGTGTCTTTGTAATCATTTCATGCTTTTTATGCAAACTGCAAAACCTCGTTACAGAGAACCCAAGTCTGTTTAATCTTAGTCACTTATTTTTGTTTTTCTGGAGCCTTTGAAATGTGCGTTGAATTAAAGCTGTAAATATTAGCAACGTTTTAAATTGATAGTTGCTCATTGGCTAAGAAACATTTCTGACTCATAGAGCATGCTCAGTAAGTGCTTTGCCCAAGAAGTACTGTGTTTAGGGTCAACCTTCTTCATGAGACTTTTCTCACTAATGGGCTTGTATTACACTTAGTTTTTGCCCTTTTATCTGCAAAAAATAATAAAATAAACGTATGCATTACAAAAACTGACAATGACAAGTACTTTGTTGCAATACTGTTGCTGGCCAAGATGGCAATATAGACTGTATCTTATTTATTTTTCATAAAGGATCCATAGTTTGAACAGTTAGTTTAGTTAGTTAGTTTACTTTTGGGCAGTTCTGAAAACACACCTGCTTGCTTCTTTATTTTTGTGACATTTGAACAATTTATTGCTTGATCCGTAAACTAATTGTTGTAACAGTTTTGCATTGCTTATGTCAGCGTCAGCCTCTTTTTGTCTTCAACTAACCATTCAACATTTTTGGAAAGATTACAAAACATCCTTCTGAGTAGATTAAGTTAACTTCTGAAGCCCTAAACCAGCACAAGGTCAATCCTCATGTTCTCCCACTTGCCCCGGCAGCACCTCCTGACCTCGGCAGCGCTCCCTTCCCCGTCACCGGCAGCCGGGACTCCCTTTGTGTCTAGATTTTGCACCCCCAAACCCCACACACACATACACACATACACACACTCTCTCATAGACCTCCTCCCCTTGTTCCCAAAATGCCCTTGGGACCGGGGCAGATTTGTAGACGTGGTGTGTTTGAAGACAGGCCATCCGTCAAGTGTATGTGTGTGTGCAGTTGTGCGGGGTGGGGTGGGGGTGGTGGGGGCAGCCTGCTGTCTCGGTCAACATCTATTTACACACAGCTCTAGTGTCTGCGCTGTTAAGGAGCTCCGCTGAATGAATCGACCACGCTGTCTGCTGCTCGTCCCATGACATGGACGGGACGTATTACAGTCGATCACGTTGGCAAACAGTACACATGCCTCTCTTTCAGCGCTGATTTGTTTTCCTCCGCATTCAGACATATAAAAATGCTTGGCATGTTTATAACTCATGTCTCATCTGCTTCCTTATACCTGAAACAAAAAGGCGATTATTGCTTAGAAATTACAAATGCTGTTGTGCATGCATGATTTGGAAAAAAAAAATCTGTCCCGCCTGCTGTTTGTAAGATTTTGGGTAATCCGTTTGTTTATGTACCCTGGAACACCCAGACAGTGGAATAATCACATGTCTCTTCAAGTGGTATTCAGGGTTTTTCTTGGATTTTGAAGAGGCTTAGGTGAAGTTTCCAGCGGCGGTGGCTCCCAGAACTAAACTCTGGGCGGAGGTAATACTAAAGCCACGCACGAAGAAGAATGGCAAACTAATAAATCCATATACAAAGAGAATATTTTGCATGACTCCCTGACATTCAAATAGTCTTGTTGGCAGACAGACAAAAGAGTGACAGGCCGTCTGCTGCATCAGCCTTCACTGTACACTTCATCCTGACACATCAATGAGCCGCCAGCAATGTGACATCGTGATTATGCTTCTGTATATTATTCAAGTGTGCCGCCGTTGCTGTTTGACACATTGTTTAATATGTCACTAGAGATAACTGCACTTAAAGGAAATGGTGCAGAAAGTGGCAGTTTACCTGCTATTGTCTCTATTGTTTCGACCTGAACTGATCAACAGCGTACATTCAGTCTGCTGCTTGTACTTTACATTGTTAGAGCAGACTCAAAGAGAAGTGCACTGGTTTTGACAGTTTCCTGTAATTTTATTCTTTTTATACCAAAAAGCATGGATTGCATTAACACAGCGTACTTTGAAATTATCAAAAGTTGTTAAAAGGACCCCAAATAAGTGTATCATAACGTACTATTTAACTCGCCAGACTTTTACAGTGATACAGTTACTAAAAGGTATGGCTAAACATTGCAGTCTGTTGATTAGACCATAACGAATCATTTTGGGGAATAATAGGTTGTTCTAGATATTGTCGCTGTTGTATGGCTCATCAAACATTGCATTGGTTCTGTCCACATTGCATTGAACACGAGCAACAGTTTGTGAGCAGAACGAGCGGCAATTTACTTTTCTTTATCTTGGACCATGGTAGAAGACATAATTGTTATTTTTATTTTTAATACTTTTCTTTGCTGCACCATATGTAAACATAATCACAAGATTAGTGGACCACATCATCCCATTGAAAACATTTGGTACTGCATAATGTCCAGCTAAGTTTTGTTTTTGGTTTTGGTTAGTCTAATTGGTTTGTTTTATGCCCCGAAACCATCCTCCGACAGCAGTGGACCTAAGTTTTTGCCAAGTCTTGGTGCCACTTTGGGACTGTTTTTCCTTTTGATGTAAACCACTTTTGTTTGAAAAGCAATAGTTTAAAAAATTCGCCTCCAGCTTTGTTAGAAAATCTTCATCTTCAAATATACTACAGTTTGAGCCTGAGTTTTAACAAACCAAAACACATAACTGTTTTATAAATCTCCCTTGAAGCTGCTTCAATCAATAGTTTTAGTTACTTTTGTTCTTTGACAGGTGCACAGAGTTTTAAATCTGGTTTTACTTGAATTAAGTTTAAGAGAAACAAAAAAAAAAACACAGTTCCTTTTTTACTGTGAGTGTTCGTTATTTTTTTTTTCCTGGTACCAACAAAACTTCCTGCCAGCTCTGAGCCCCTCTGTGCCTCTGTCAAAGTGGTTGGTTAAATCCAGTGGTCAAGCCAACTGGGCTTCTGGATGCACCCAACAACGCTTGCACCAGATCTGACCTCATCACAGGAAATTAGACCGAGGCAGAGAAAGAGAGATGTGAGGAGATAAAACGATGAGACGAGGAAGTATAGGCTTTGTGTTTCAAATTAAAAGCATTGAAAAAAGGCCATAGGATGCAGTTGGTACCACTTAATACAAGGCAGCAGCAGGATTAAGCCAGTCTGTTCTGTGATTCTGGAGTGGATATGTTGGGTATAGACAGAACGCAGATGGCACATTATTTATCTCTAGGTTTAGACAGCACTCAACTCTATAAGGCTGAGTGAAATTTACTCAAAGTATCATCATTGAGGAAATGTTCCACTTTTTTTCTGTCTTTATTCTAGATTCAGGTGTTTATTTGTAATATGAGCTACTTTTTACAGTGATTGTTAAATTTGAACAGACTGAAAAACAGTCTTGTCAGCAGAGGTTAGTCATAACAGGTAAATTTACTGCATTGAGATGTCTGTTGGGAGTTATATCACGTCATTGTTTTTAGCTCACTTTAACCTCCGAGCCTGGGGCCGAGTGGTACAGGACACGAGTGGGAGACCCTCTTCCTGATCCTGCCTCGCTGCTCATTAGTGATTCAAAACCCTGTCTGACTCCTGGTCCCATCCAGACACGGGTTAGACAGCGGTGTCTGATACCTAGCACCACCCCCAGACTCCCCCCGGACTCCTCCCTTTAGCAGCCACCAGCTGACCCCAATCAGGCACAGGCCCTGCTCTATTGTCTGGGCCCAGAGAGGGGACTCAGACAGGGGTCGCAGGGAGATACAGGCTGTCTGGTTTGGACTACGCTTTGATTCCCAACCCCCAGAGGCGCGACAGACTCTCCACTTTGCTCTGCTCATGATCATAATGCAAGCACTGTGGCCATACAGATATTATTATTATTATTATTATTATTATTATTATTATTATTATTATTATTATTATTATGTGAAGGTAGTATGTATGTACTAGTATGGCTGGGCAGTTGTTTCAAATAAAATGCTGTGCTATTACACTTTGGATTTCCAAATAAATGACCAATCAGGGTTTTAAATGATATTGTTAAAAAGTGAAAAAGTTAGTGTTAGTAGCAAGCGTCTCCCATCAAAACTCCTAAATGGTCGTCACGTAAGGGCGCCTCCATATGGCGAAATACGGCGAAATACAGCGATATACCACCGTCCACCAGAGGGCAGGCTCAAAAAGCAGAAATATAAGGAGAAACCCAATGGCGACTTTAGAAGTGTAAAAATCATGTGTACAGTCTGGTACAAAAGATGGCTCCATGGCAACTCTGGGGGTAAAAAAATCAATGGTTACTAGTGTGACCAGTGTAAAATGAAGAGTTGTATAACTCATATATTTGTCAGATTGTCTTTTTTTCAAACATGTCACGTCATAGCAACATTGCTCTATTTAAGAAAGATGTTGAATAACATTAATGTATTGGCAAAACTGTTTGATGTTCTGCTTCACTGAGTCAGGTTCTGCCATGTTCACGAGTTCAGTAAATATGTTGTACTTTCCTGTTAAAAGGACTAGAGCACAAATAATAATGATACATTTTGAAAGGTCATGTTTGTAATCTTATTGGTCATATGGTATTGTTTTGTTTCGGCTGCTGTCATTTGAGTGAAAGTTAATGATCCTGGCAAATCTAACTCCAACCCTGACTCACGTATATTTGAATTGAATCATTCATCAATGTTAAATATTATTTCCTTGCTCAGGCCATTCAGCAGTACTTAATGTATTTAAATTAATATTAATAAATGTATATTTTATAGCCCCATCCAAGTCTATATCTAGAAAAAAAAGAAAAAATTAAAAGTTCATTGTATACCACGTCAAATATGACACCCACACACCAGTACATCATCAATATAATGTCCTGGAAAATGACTGAAAAGATTAAACCCTTCTGGTTCCACCTAAAGCCTTCAACTTTTGACTCTTAAAAAGTTCTCTTTCATCTTCTCCCAAAAAAAAATGAGTATTTGGCGCCAGTATATTGATATGCGCTAAGAGGAAGTAACACAATATATTCCCCATATTGATATTTGCCTCCTCTCCCCTCCTCAGTCGTCCTTTTTATGCAGGCCCTTTGAGGTCCCAGATGTATCTGACGCCTGTTATGCAAAATGCTCTGGCTGCCCATTGTCTTGCTAACTAAGTTATCAAGCATCATCATCTAAATGAATCTGTTTAGACTGCTTATGCTGTGCACACACATGGGATGGACTTTTGTTTTCTCAAGCAACTGGCTTCCACTCACATCCTCTGTTCATTGGCTGCATTTAGGGTTTTTGATAGAGACACTGTGATGCTTTTTAAATGTCCCCAGCATTCGGATATGAGTTAAATATAGTGATATGTTGCCATTCACTTCAATAACATAGTAGTCAGATTGTTTACAAGGGTTTGTGCTATTTTTAAGTAAGTCAAGGGTATTTTAAATGCACAAATCTAAATGTAAGATTAGATATAAAAGTTGGTCGGTTATGGCGCTGGTTAAATGGGTGTTTGAATGTTGGTGCTCAGCCTTGAAACACATAAACGTAGAGTAAGGATCTTATTTGTATCAAAGGATAGTGTTCCCCAACTGTTAAGCCCTTTGAGGTGGCTGTTGTTGTGATATTGGGCTATACAAAAATAAATGTTTTGTCTTGTCAATGTGATCGTAAAAAAAACATTCAAAAACTGAAAATGCTGACTTTGTCTCTCAAAATAATTATGTATTTAATGGCTGAAAGTGGGACAAAGGGGAAAAAAAAACAAAGAACAAAAGAAAACCAGACCAGGTGTGTTGCCCAAGGTTTCTTTTTACATAATGTTCCCAAATTGCTAACTGGGGTATGGGACTTTGTAGTTACAGGTCTTATTTGACCAGGCGAGTCCCACTGAGATTGCTGACTGTGCATGTACACATGTTTTAGTGCAACACGCAGGGCATAACTGAGTCTGGATGCCAACTTTGAGCAGGTTTTGTTGTAACAATAAAACACGTAGAGGTAAACTTTTACTTTTATTAGCATGGATGAGTGCAACGATGGCCTGGGCAGTTTATAGTGGGTTCTTTCTGAAGCCTTATGAAAGGCGATCCGCTGGGTTAATCTGGCCGACAGATGGGGCAGGCAGTGGGTAAGAGGGGTAAGCAGGGGCCTTGTGCTGCGACTGTGCTGGGACGGCATTGGGCTGGGCCAAGCCGGATGCTGTGACTATGACCTATATTAATAATTCACACAGGATCTCCATGCTGCACAGAGCAGGAGTCCTAATCATCATTAACAATGCTAGCCAGGAGCCACGTTAGCTTCAAGCAGAATGCCAAGCGTGAAGATCGGGGACAGGAGATAGGAGACAGTGTGAGTGTGCTGTCCCTGTGTTCCTTGTTGTTTTTTTTAGTTTTTTTTTTTTTTTTATCTCTGATTAAAAACTAAAAATATCTTTAAAAAAGCTTTGTGTGGCTGGTGTGTGCTCTTCAAAAAGTGAGAAAGTTGAACACAAATGGCCACTTAAACTCTGAGTCAAATGGTTTCAGTTGGCCTGCATGATACATTTGTCTCTTCATCTCGCTCTCACTCAAATGCATTAATCTATTATTTCCATGACAACCGATCCAGGAAGAGCACCAGTGAGTTACTTCCACACTTCAAGTTTGATTGCAGTGAAAAAATAGAACAAAATGTCCAACCATCAAACACCAACTAGATCTGACCAAATCAAGAGAGCATTTTTGACGCCAGTTCAAGCTGAGGAAATGTATGTTAAAATCAATTTCAGTACATTGTTTGAGAAAGCTTTGTGTAGTGTTTATGAAGTGTAGCTGAAGGATTTTTGGCACAAATTCTTGAAGGAGGGTTCTTCAGTTTGAGGAAACTGATTGGGATCACTTCATCTAACTTAACTACATGGACCAAAACCTGCTCTAACTAAATATTAATGCATAAAGAAGCATTATGTTGAGAACTTCATATCTACTTTAGCCATCTATTTTCCAGTTCTATCTATAATAGTATTTTTTGACACAAAACTATTCAGGACTCTATTTAATTAGTCTGTACTCATTTGATATGAAGAAAAGTCCACTTTGAAAACACAGCAAAAGGTATTTAATTTCAAATAAACCATATGCGTAGATACAGCCTTAATCTATTTCGGAGCGAATGCTTGTCCCCTGGCTCCTTCACACATTAGCATACTATGAACATTAGTGCAGTCAAAAACCTGCTTCTTGTTGAAATACTAACATGGTGACCCACATAAAGTCTCTGTCGGCCCACCTGTGCATCCCCAGACTCCCACTTGTCCAATGACTTACTTAAATTATATCCAGAAAATGTCCTGTCCTCGTTGACAGAGTAAAAAGGCATTACTTAAAGCCGTAATGATTCCTTCCACAAACATGTTGTCCCCTACCAGCGGCTGCTCATTTACCGCAATTATGTTTTCATGAGACCAGAATCTTAATGCGATGACTTTATGAGTTTTTTACTCCTCACAAACTTCCTTCCCGTGATGAATTGCATCCTTCTATTTGTGAGAGTAGGCAGCGGGTGGTTCTGTTCAGGAGTCCCATTTCAACAGCCAAATTGCTTTTCCCCAGTTAATATGTGACTGTTGCTGCCTCGGATGTCTGCTCGTCTGGCTAAATGTCTACCAGCCCTAAACAGAGACAGACATGCCCCCTCAGCCGTTTTGGTCTGAAGGAGCACACTCCAGCCCCATGACCAGAGTTTTCAACCTCTATTAACCCTCAACGGTTTAATATAGTTCTTTAACCTCATGAGACCCAGCAAAGAAAATGATAGCAATTTAGATTTTTAAAAATTTTAAGTGGAGTCAAATTAGATCCAGAATATAGTACAGTGGGATTTCTGTAAGGTATTGGACATTTGATTAAACCTCAGTGATGATAAGGAACAGATGCAATACACTAGTTCCTATGTGTTCTAAAATCCTGGAAATTTAGACGTTAGTTTTCTAGTCTTGGAATTTATTTGGAAATTGACAAATGCCCCAAAAATCTTTACTTTGTTAAAGATAGTTTCTCAAAACCAAGTTTGAAACTGAACTAGATTCAGATCAATGATGCAAATGCACGTGTGACCTTCAGTATACTCAGTAAAATTCAGTTTAAATTTTGACCTTCTGAGGCTTCTGTAGTTTATGAAGTATAGTTTGAACTGAAGCAGTCCAATAGACCGAACAATGCCAGGTGGCAAAATTCTGCATTAGTGTTACTGAGAAGGTGCTGTCTTAAATTGTCAATATAAAACATTATTTAATATTTTTAGGTATAGTTTTTAAAAGGTGTGTTTGCTATGTGTTCAAACCACTTTGACATCTACACTTAATTACCAGGCAAAGGGAATGTTATTCATTTTTATTGCAGGTCATGTTAACTTTTTCTATATGGATAATAAACATAAAATTCATAATAAACAGAAAAAGTTAAATTTTTAAAATACAAGAACTGGCTTTGGTACATGTCGTCCTCTGGGTCCAATGTGACTTAAACAGTGACATAAACAGTAGAGATCTAAGCAGGAACGTAATTTTTCTTTCTAAAACTAAACTAAAATGAATGACCGGGTCTCATGAGGTTTAGAAATAACTTTTTTCTAGCAATGACTCCAAATTGTGCTCAACAACTCGCATCAGAAGATTGAAAACTCACCCTAATCTTGACCTGACTTAAATGAACGCAAAGGCACCTCAGCTCTCATCATACACTAAAATATAACTAAAATAATACATTGTGTGTCTATTTGAGTGCGGCCTGTGTGTGGGTGTTGCTAAGTTTTTGATTTCTCTAGTTACACTCAGTCTTTGTGTCGCCCAAAAGTGCTTTAGCTCGAGTCAGGAGCTTCTTTTCAGTCGGCATCATTCGCCTTGAGCTGAACTCCCCAAATGGTACTTCTACAGAGACAGAATGAGTCGGAAAAAGAACAGAGGAGGCGGTGTGGGAGGGACGAGGGAGTGCGAGGGAGAGACGTGACAACAGGGAACAGAAGAGAGAAAACGATTGTGTTTCCTAAATATATTCTGCAGTTTTAGCCAAGGCGTCATATGGCAACATTTGGTCTATGGCCCGTCTTGTCCTCCAGCGCTTTTGGGGCACGATGTTTGCCAAAGAGCCCCATCGTAGCCCACCTACTTTTCGATTGGAGATGGGTCACCATTAGTCTTCAGTTTAGTCTCTTTTGGAAAATAAAAGGCTGTTGTTAATCAAACATGTGGTCAACTTTAGAACAAAGATAGCTAGTTTAAGATGGATATAAACTGTATTTTCTGTATTATAAAATACATTGGTGGGCTGCAGTATATCAGGAATAAATATTGCAATTTATTTATGTATGGGCTGTGAATTGATTTTCCTTTTGGTTATTACTATTAGTTAAGAAATAAAGGCCTAAACCACTAAACTAAAACCAACCCAAGGTGTCTCTGCTGACTTTTCTAATCTTTGATTGACCTATTTATTTGACATTAATCTAAAAAATCTAGAACAGTTTAAGTGTCTTTCCAAGGACCTTGCTCCAAACCTTCTATAACCATAACCAGGCATTGTTCTTGAATAAACATGACCCGTAAAGTTATTTGTCGTCATGCTGTATCCTGCTCATTAAACATTTGTCATTGATATGTTATGGATATTATTCTGTCCAGTTTCAACGTCAACAAAAAGTACATTGTTTTTCTAATAAATCAACATATGTACCTGCTACATTAGTAATGGGTTGCTCAATGTTGCTAAATGATGTTTTGAGATGTGATTGCTGGAATGCCTTGAACCAATGTACACCAAGCTTTAGTCATTTGTGTTAATCTTCCTTTGAAATATTTCACAGCAGTCGCTGACAGGTTTTAGTCAATATAATCTACATGACCCGGCTGCTCCAAACTTTTCTCTTGTGTGAAAAACACACCCACGCACTGAAACCCGGCATGTTTTTTTGGGAAAAGCAAACATTAGTGTGGAATCCCACTTTATTAAAAGGTCATTTCCACAGCAAGTTTAAACCAATTTTGAGTTTTACAATCCCACAAAAAAGAACTCAAGGTGAAGTCTTGAATGGGGGTTGAAACAAATATGAAAGAAAGATTTAGTTATAGCAGAACCTTGAACTTGAACGAGAGAACATGTGTCGTATTTTATTAAAGCAGCATTACCAGGGCTTGAAACTTCCCTTTTGGTTAAAACCTCTCAATTCAGCCCATTACAGTCAAGGAATCTATTTGTTAGAGTTACCCTGCATAATAATGACAATTCAGAGAGTTTCAAAAGCCCTGACTGACTTCAGATTAACAATAGGGCATCACATATATGGCTTTTAATATCGAAAATTATAAAGTTTGAGTTTTGAGCCGTTGAGGCTTTAATTGTTTGAAATAGTCTAAAACTGCTGGAATATGTTCCTGTAGCATTTAAAGCTAAAAAAAGGAGAGGTAGATTAATTCTAGGTGATGTGGCTATATACCTGTGTAGTAAAAAAAATGAGGAAAAAAACTGTGTCTAATGTAAATTATATGACCGTTAATTAGAAAAAGTTCTGGAAATGTCCTGAAAAATGACTTTTAAAAAAGTGGGAACCCTATTCATACTGTCATTTGTATGAACCCACACACAGAGCCTAAAACGTTCCAGAGTCTCTAAGCCTTATTTACTTAAACACTCACTCCTCCTCCTCTCGTGCATCACCTGCCTTGCTTTTATTTTTACCTCCTTCTTTTGCGGCACTTCTTTTTTTGTCGGCAGCTGTTGCTCAGCACTGCACCGAAGTTCAGCCCGCGGTCACAAGCTTAGTTCCAACGAAGGAAAAACTTTTTGATAGGACTTTCTTCCCTCCGAGAACTTGCTTTATCTTGAATTTTCCCCCTTTTCTCCACTCTTGACGTTGCTTCCTTTTCAGTCTCACACTTTCACTGTCTTTATCTGTCTTTTTTGTCTCTCTCTTCCTTCCTTTCTGTCTGTCTGTCTCTTACCGCTGCCTAATCCTGCCTGCCAGGCATTGCTTCATGGTTGTTAAGCATCTCAACCCAAAAGAGAGGCGGGTGGAGAGGGGATAGAAGCGAAGGAGGAGGGGAGGAGAGAGGGGCCCTAATCATCTGCTGAAGCCCATTGAGCGACTTAAGCGTGGTTGTCGTGCTCTGTTGCCTCGGCACAATGACACCACATGTGGAAGACATGTTTACACCCCTCCATCTTCAGTTGGAGCGAGGGAGCGGAGGCAGCGGAAAAAAGTAGGAGGGAAGAAGGTAGGAGACGGAGAGGAGGTGGGATAACGCATAAACGATGAAAAAAAAAAGTATGTTGGCTGGAGATGAAGAGGTGGTGGGATGCAGGAGGAGAGACAGGATGAGAGAATAAAAATGACAAATCATGAATAAGATTGTGCTCACACTTGCCATTTTTGGTTTGGTGAAAACAAACTCTGGTGTTTAGAGTGGGCACCAAATGAAAGTGTGAAAGTTGCCACTCAAACCTGCCTCTGCAACAAGTGGACACCACTTCTACTCAATACTGCTTTATTCTACTTAACTTAATCGTTAGCTACACAAAATGCAACAAGAATTTTCTACATGCTAAAAGAGTTAGATATGCTAAATAAAACAAATGGTGAAACAAAAAAGGGGCCATTAAAAAGTGTAAATGTCTAATTTTGGTTTAAGTTTACCAAGAAAAAAAAAACACTTGAGAGTGAGTTTTTTTTTTATTTCGACCAAACAAGGCTGCTGTAGATTGTGGAGTTTAAACTAATAATGCCTGCTGTTGGCTACTCGTGAAAATAAAATTTGATGTATTAAACTGGGTCTGTATTAAATTATATAGCTGTTAATGAAAAAATGTTGTGCTGAATGATGCTTATAAAGAGTATAAACCCTGATAGTGCCTTTGCTCGTGCCTTTTTAGACGGATACAATGCCTGTTGTGATGTTTAATCTGCTGTTGATAACCTCATTGTGACAGCGACCTTTAACAGATGCTACGGAACCAAACTAAATGGGTCATATTCTGTTTTTATACTCCCTAATAGAACCGAACTCAAAGTGTGAACAGCACCAAAATACTGAGAAAATGGACTCGACAGACTGGATGTTTTTTTTTTTTTTTTGTTTTTTTTTTTAAGTTGATGATTATGAGTCATAGCAGAATAAAACACAAGCATATGCTGCCGTTAAGGAGCCATCTTTTCCCTAAATGAAAACCAGTTATGATGCACAGACAGAAAATAAAAGAGAGTTATTACAAACAGACGGAGTGTAATTACGCACCAAAAGAAGAGACCATCCATCATTTCAAGATGTTTTTTAGACAAACAATGCTTTATTTGTTTATTAGCTATTTCCCTCCTGCCTTTAGGAAAGACCTTTTCACTTGGTATGGAGTGAAAACAAGTCCCAGCCTAAAGTTAAATTAGTGCTAAGTTGTAGCATTTGCTAAGAAGCTATTGATAGATGTCTTTGATTGATCGCCTGATAATTAGACATCTTGTTTTATCAATCCAATACAATCGAGTTAAGGACTCCAAATTACTCTTTAGATGAACCAAAGAACTTGTCATCTGTGTTTAAGGCCCAATTCTTTAACTTACCCCTACCCCTTGCCCATAGCCCAAAGGTAGGGGTAAGGGGTAGGACTAGTTACCTCTAATAATTGGGACACACACCTGTAGGGGCACAGATGTATAATAAAATAATAATATAAGGTCTATAAATAAATCATATAACCAACCCAATTACAAGTCTTTCTAATATAGTCTATATATAATCTCAAATAGTCTAGTTTAGTCTACTTTTACGAAACTTTCCGAGGAGAAAACAGATCAGTGCATAAACAAGTTTGTGATTAAGGGACCATAAAGCAGCACCTGTTTGCACTGCATTATGGGAAATTTGTTTCAAATGTGGTCTTCCAAAATCTCCGTTTGGAGGGTTAAAAAGCCCAACAGCCAACATTAGTTCATCAGAAGTCCAAGTATTGACTCTTCAGCCCAATCCCAATTCTACCCATTAGCCCTTGTTTTGCACGTTCACAAGAAACAAAGTGGTGTCCCAATACTCAATTGGATCAAGGGGAAGGGTCAAAGGTTAGGGCTATATATACACCATTAGCAACAGGGTTTGTCCATATTTTAGCAGGTATCAAGCTGTAAGTGTGACTTTAAGCATTGGTGTCATTTTTAGGTCTAAATTGTGACTCATGTATTGAGTTGGTTTCCATTTGCATCATCTAATCCTTTATCCATTAAAAATGCCTAATAGTCAACTTCTATTGTCAAAATGTGCACACAGATCATGAAGTTTACGGTAAAAGTAAAATAGCAAAAGTTTAGACTAGGATGACAGTAAGTCTCTTAATAATCAAAGGTAACTCTTGTTAACATTTAGTTTTAAGACATGTTATTACTATCTTCCTACTTTGCATAGTTGTTTTTATTTCAGTAGATGCATTTACTGATACTGTGCTGACACCAGACGACTAACAACAGACAAATACGACAATTTTAACATCGTGAAGCATTGTGCTATTATACCCACTTTAAAGATAATGTGCCTGCAGCTTGTTTTGGCATACACAAATAAACTAAATCATCTGCTAATCCATGTCTTTCTTATCATCTTAATACAATGATATTTAGCCAGAGTCAAACTTTAGGGCTAAAGTTTTGTGTTTTAACATAATGACACCCCTGTTCACAGTTAAGAAATTTGGTGAGAAAAGAACGTGAGAGGCCTGCTCAGAGTAGAGACCTCAGCTCGACCCAGCGCTTCGGGGATGAACTGGAAGGCCAACTGTGAGCCCGGCTTTATTGGCTGACATCAGCGGGCGACCTCTCGATGCTGTTGAGCCTGAGTAGGAGCATATCCCTGCAGCTAACTCCAAAATCTGGCGCAAAGCCTGAAAAACTCACCAGCACAGATTCTTACTGCAGCAGGTTATGAGTCTGCATTATTTTGTCCACATTGTGTTTTTATAAAGACCTTCCTTAAGTGAATTTGAACTTTGTAAATATTCAATACCAAAGGTGGGTTGTGTCCAAAATCACTCTGTATTTAATGAGTGCGCCGGCCCACTCAAAATCTTTAACCCCTGAACAAAACCCGAATTAAAATAAGTTTAGAGAGTTGAGATAGTGACCAGGGTTATTGCAGTCACTTGGAGGTGGCGTTGGATTCTTTGGGTTGAGTCCTTACCATTGTGTTAATATATTGAGTAAAAGAATGTGTTTTTCTAAATGTATTTGGTTCACATTATACAATATTCCTTAGAAATTGATTAACGACAATGCATCTTATTGACATTTTTTTTGGCACCATTTAAAAAAATTGGCCTCAAATTTGCTTTACATTTGTCTTATGTCCAATTTACCTGGAAATAAAAAGCAATTAAAGTTATATCTGCAATACATTGATATTTTCTCTCATAGTTCTCATCTTGTGCCTAAAAAAAAAGACTAATGGCTCATGTAATAGCACTAAAGCATGCCAAGTTAACATTTTAATGCCAAGATGTTGCAAGTTGCATCTATCACTTATGATTTATACAAATTGTAGACGGTGACTGACCTCCATTTAACTTCATACCTAAAGTTTGGATGTGTCTTTTTTTAATCTTGCTGAGTCACAACTGTCATGTAAAGCTGAGAGTACATATGCGGCAAATATCCTTTTGTCTGGGAGCCGTCTGCTCACCCTACTGAAGCTCAAACACTACTTTGGAGCTGCTGTGGGGGTGAGGTGTGTGGTGTTCGTCGGAGGGAACGAGGGGGATCCTGTTTTATCAAATGAACATGTGCCAGGAATCGTGCGCTCAGACTGAAAGACAAAAGCCCACTCGTTTCTTCCACCTCCTCCGCTGTTGTGTTGTTCGCTCGTGGAGATGAGACGCCGCGCTTTGTTGTTTGTCATCTTTTAACATCTGTCTGGTTTTAACGTGTTCCCTCCGCACCTTTTCCTTGCCTCTGCTGACTTCTTTTGGCTTCATGTGTCCCTCTTATTTCACTTCTTTGTCCACCCTCAGTTGTCATCATTTTTAGCAAAAAGCTTATTTTCCTTGCCGTTTCTTATTCTTTTTTTTCTTTTTTTTTACAACCCAAATGTTGTTCTTATGTAATTCTTTTAGAAGTGGATTTGTAAAATGTATATATTTAAAGAACATTTAGAGAACTTTTAAAGTCTCACGTTTTGGGGGCTTTGAGGGCATAAAACGAGTAACCTTTCAAAATTGAGGCTGAGCGCTTATATGGTTATGCTTAGAATGCCATTAACTCAAGTTGAAGTATAAATTGTAAGGCTTTGTGCGGCATTGCTCGAGTTGACAGTTGCTGTCTTTTATTCAATATGCAGCATGTATTTTCTACTTCATGTCACTCACCAGGCTCACCAACTTCCCACAACAAGCGCAAAATAAACTAATAGGAATGCTTACTCTCATCCCACAAAAGAAAGTCTTTGGGTTTGTTTACCCATCCACAATCTGAACTCCTTTTTTAACTGAGAAAAATGTAAGTCATTAACTAGGTGTACATTTTAACTGGGAACTGGGGCTAAACACTATAATGAACACACAACAGATTTTGTGAAACAGTTTTAATAATGTTACCTACAACATTTGAAAATTTCCCTTAAGGCCTAAATAATTTATGAAAATTTATACTCACAAGCCTCTAGAGCAGTGTTACTCATGCTTTATAGTGGACCCATATTTCCAAAGAACCAATGCCCCGCTCTGTTTTAGCAAAATATTTGGTCAAGGTCTTGTTTTGTATGTTTTGTCCTAATGTTTAGCTTAGTTATAGCTAAGTTTTTACTATAAAGCTATTTTGATTATTATTTATCATTTTTAGTGGCCATTTGATTAGTTTTAGAAATGCCAATCAACTTACAAAAAAAAAAACATATTCTGAGACATTTTACACTTTTTGGTTCCAGATGATGCCAATGTTTGGGGACCACAGAGTAATTTAAACATTTCATCACAAGGTACTGGTTTGTACTGTTTGTAAAATGTTTACAATAAATGGAAACACAATGAACACTATGCTAAGTAAAGTAACTCTTAATTCTGCAATTTATTTTTATTTTTCCTTGCACACACTAATATTGCGATGACAATATGTTGTACACACTTACAGGACAAATACGGACTGTTTCTTTCTCTTTTCTCTCTTGTGTTCAGTCAGACCCCAGCATGATTTAACCATTATATTCCCTCCAGCGGTGGCCAACTTGTGATGTTGACCTGTAGAGAAATGAACAGTGCAGAATCATTTTCATAACCCCCCCGCTAAGTTGACAAAGATCTATGTGTCTGGATGGCTGGCTGAGTTGCCTTTGGCTGATCAGAGAAGGCAGGGTGAGACGGCATATGTGTGTGCGCTCCGCTAATGCTTTTCTTCTTCTTTTAGTCATGTTTTTATCACAAGGAACAGATTTTCTTAAGCAGTTAAAGCCCCTCGCCACTGTTAGAGGATTCAGACATCTAATCCAAAATGTTTATTACCAGATATCTGCAAAGAAATGGCACACAATATTAGTATTGCCGACATAAATCGCTCTTTTTTTTTTTTTTTTTTTTAGTCTGGTATCAATCCGATCAGTCACATCGTCTAATGCCGCACTAATTCCCTCGCTCTGTCTTGTCTGACTGTTGTTAAAGAGATGGATAATGATGATGATGATTGTAATGGTTAGCAATGAGGCAGAGCCAATTGTTGCCAGTCACTGTCTGCTTCCACAAAACTCCTAATAAGCTACAAGTCATCAGCCTCCCACTTCCTATTCCCAACTATGATAGTACACCAATAGTCATTTATAATATTGAATGACCACTTCTGAGGTCACTACAATGCACAAATGTCCCAATGGCTAGAATTAGAAATGACAAATTGTGTTTCTTTTTCACTGACTTTTGAAAATATGACTAAATAAGACTTGGTTTGTGACCTCAAATCAACATTTTTGCACTAAAAATGATATGGTTGTTCTGTAAATATGCTCATCTATTGAACTTATCTTTGTACAGCCTGTGTGGCCCTGCAGGAATATGCTTTTGTTTATGAACAAATCAAGAAATCAGTTTAGATCATAATTTTTACACCTTCATCCGATCTTAATAAAAAAGAAAAACACCAGTATGTGTCTTTTAGCGGAACATGAAACATTAGAATAATTATTGTGAGGGAGGTGCCCCTAGCTCAGTTGGTAGAGCACTCGCAAAACTACAGAAGAATACAATGTTATCCTCTCTCGCCCGGTTTCTTGTCAACCTACTGTTTACTCAATTATCAATAAAGGTAAAAAGGCCTAAAATTATCTTAGAAAAATATAATAAACTACTATTGTGGAAATAAACACTATACATGTTTGCATCTGAATAAGACTTGGTTATGTGCAAACACTTCAAAAGAAGATATGCAAATGTTTGTTGATACACTATTAATATTATTTGATTTGCATTTTATTCAACTCTATACTACACAATTTTGGATCTGGGTGATAAAATAAAGCGTTTCAACCCAAGACAGGTCAATTATGATTTTTTTTTTTATATTTATGTTGATTTCTTTTGTCTTGTACAATAGGCAAGAGACAGACTAAAGCTCTGAAAATATTGACTTAACGCAAACTTGCTACAGAGGTCAGGGTTATGTTATTTTATAGTGGGAGTCTGAATCTATTTAAATGTTTTATTGACTTAATTATGAAAATGTATAGTGAGCATAAATTATGAGCGTTTTGCCTGTGGGTTCATCCCTTTTATACGACTTCCTCAGATTGTAATATATCAGCCTGCGGTGGATGTAAAGCATGTACAAGTGACAGGAAAGTGGTCACCTGATCATTGTGAGAGGAGGCATGTCACTGAAGCCTTTGTTGAGCAACAAAAGGCCTATTGTCAGTTTCTGGGGTTAAAGAGTCAGAGTTCATGTCCTTTGGTATCTTTGAAGTGTGAAATACCGCAGGCAACAGAGTAACCATCACTCAATGCATTTCTATTTTTTTCAGTTTTCTTCACAAACCCAACTCAATGACTCATGAAGCACTTCAGTTGCAACACTTTTTTTCCCTTCTTTTTCTGTTTTTAACATGGGATTTAAACATGGGAGAATAATTGGAAAAATGTTGACATTTTATTTTGAGATTTGTTACTTAGACCTGATGTAATACACCATACCAACACGCAGTAATGTTAAATGCTGCTATACTAGCTCTATGAAAGTCCAAATGTCTATGGGTTGTGCTGTCATTATAATAATCAGAAAAAACATTAATACAGCTATGTGCTCATGGTCATGATTAAGGAGCTGCTACTTTCATTATTGACATAATAAGAAAGAGGTTGGATATTCATTATCAGGTCTTCCGTCCAAAATGAAACAGCTATTTCTTTCATTTCTTGGGGCAACATTTACACAGCTGCTTGAGACTATTTGGGTCAAGAGAAATGCCTTGCTTTGTGTGTCTTTTCTCATAACCATCAGTGACATGTCCAGACACATTCAAGCACACTGTCTGTTGTCCTTTAAAATAATAGTAGTAATTATCATCATCATCTGCGACTAGACGAGCACTGCTTGAGCCACTCTCAGCAGCCACTACTTGCCTTTTATTCTTCACTTTACATTAAAATATTCCGCTTCTCTGTCAAGTATATGCACCGTTACAGAAAAACAGACAGCTCTAATCCCATTGAAGCTTGAAAGTAACCTGCTCCAGGCTGAAAAATGCTCCTAAACAGCCACCCACACTTTGACCTCTGCTGACCCCCCCCTCCTTCCCTGTAACCCTGACATCAGAGTGACCCTGCAGTCTGGTTCAATCAGTCCGAGACAGGCAGAGCGTGGCTTTATGGCGGGGGGCAGGAGGGCAGGGGGTGGGCTGTCTAGACGCTATCCTGTCTGTCTGGCTCTGATAATGTACACACACCTGAGAGACCGCGCAGGGGGAGGGAGGTGTGTGTTTGTGTATGAAGTGCTGTGTCGAGCCAGTCGACCGTGTCACCAAACAGGAGGGGTATATGTAGGTTATTTGAACTAAGGTTGTCTTTAGTAGCAGTAGTATTAGATAATCCTACTACACAATAATTGGAAACGATGATAAACTAAAATCCTTGTGGATACTCGGAATCTTTCAACACAGTGTTAGCAATACCATTATGCAAGAGTCATGTGTTGCACTCTTTATTCGGAGAAAAAGGAGAAAAAAAAAGAAAACATCGACCTTTAATAGTTTAGTATGTTTACAGTAACACCGTGGGTTAGAATAAATAAATGTTCTAGTAAAAGTAAAATGAAATGTGATCCTTTATATTTATGATATTGTTAATTCTTTGGTGGAAATTGCTTTACAAATGAAAAAAGTACCACTTACAATGGTTACTTTACTGTTAAAAAGTCTATGCATGTGATGACCATCAGAATGGATATTTGTTTCTCCAGGTAAGACCTTTCCACGTTGCACAGTGTAGTTTTGAGCCCTATCTGGTTACAATTACACTTCACACCATCCTTTTGTAGCTTCTGTGAACACTCATGCCTAAGAGCAAACCCAGTGCAAAAAGCTCAGATGGGCGCTTCCCGTCTTAGCAGTTCTTTGTTTTTCAGCTCTGGGTTCAGTTTGTCCACTCTGGGCAGTTGAAGAAACACTATTGAGTTCATTGGCTCAGAAAACCTATCTACAGAGACATCTACTGGCCTATGCACCAACTTTACATTTACCATGTACAACCCTACTTCAAGAAACCAAACCTGTCACTTTAACACTGCTCTTATGAATATTACACGGCCGGAATAATCAATAATATTAGAATATGTTGTAATATTCATGACGTGTTTTCACAGAGCGATGTGTCTACCCTGCTCTTTGTTCATGTTATATTCAGACAGATGGCGCTGATATGGCTGCGATGAGTTTCTGACGAGCCAAAGTGGGGTCTCATTGCCAGCTCAGCTCACGTCGAGGCTGCATCAGCGATAATCAAACTTTGGCATCTGAGGAAATGTGGAAAAGACAATTAGCAGCAGCGCCAGTGCACGTTAAGTCAAAGTGAGGAAGTGTAGGGCAGATAATAGACACAAGGAAATAGGAAAGTGTGTCACCTACAAGCGAGACTGTCACCCAGCCTAGTTTTATCTTTGTTTATCTTTACATTGGAGACACGCACTTCACAGAGCATCATTAAAGGGGTACATGTAATATTTATAACCGAAAAACTGAAAATGTAATTATATATTTAGTTTTTGAGTTACATGTTAACTAAAGTCCCAGAAAGTGCTGTCCCTGGACCCTGTAATAATATTTTCTTCCACTAGATGGCATTGACATGAGAGGTTTTCAAACGATAGTTTGTAATTCAAACTTCTGCGATGTGCTGGGTTAATCTGGTGATTTAAAATGTCTTTGAAAATCCCTATAATCCCGATAAAATCTACTTGAAAAGTTTGGGGTAGTATTCTTGCACATTGCTGGCATGTGGTGTTAGACAAAGGCTTATTTTGTCCAACCTGTACAGTGTATTTTACTTGTATATATCCAAACGTATGTATCTGCATTGATTTTATTTTGTTGTTACCAGAGCAAGACATTTAGTGAGTCTGACTAAAGTATCTCACATCCAAATCATTAAGTTGCACCTTTTACAATAAAAACTAGCCAATAAATTAAATAATATTCATTATGCTTCAAAAACAAAAACTGCTCATAAAAATGCAGACAGAGAAATGATAGTGACACTTTTTAGAAGCTGTGAATATTCATTGCCGACTTCTCTTTGAAAAGTATTACTGCTTGAAACGCCCGTCCCTAATTTAAAGAAAGTCTCTTCTGCTAGACGGCTTAATCATATTTAATCTTTTTCCCAAGATGCACTGCATTTCAAAAAAAACAACAGAGCTGAGCCAAACCTGAGCTTTCAGTGCAAAATCAATACAGCTCAAGAAACATTTCACTTTTAATTGGCTGTTTACAACGAGCAGAAATTGATAATGCATTGAGAAGAGGATTATTGGAAGAATTATAATAAGTTTGGTGAGTACTTCTTTTGACCTTGTGGGGACTTCTAGCTATTCAGGGGGAAAAAAAAACAAAAACAATTAACCCTATAGAAAAGTGTGATCAATCTGACAAACAAAGACTGTCTGGGTCACTAACAAAAGGCTAGTTAGAGCTACTTTGAAGAGAAAACACTACTCTGTTATTAACCCTGCAGTATGAAGTCAATACAAACTTTGCCCTACTCCAATTTCCATGCTCTTTTGTTCATCTCCAACTAAACTGTCTGCTTGATCATCTGACTGTCTTCAAGGCTGTTATCAAAACTTGCTAAACAAGTTACGGATTAATGCATTTCCTGGCTCTCATTTGCAAATAATTTGAGTATAAATCTACTACTTGTTATTACACTTAACACAACTGTGATCTTGTTCCAACACTGTTTTAGAAAACATGCCTCTACCAAGAAAGACAACAAGAAAAACTAGTCTCTGGGCCAACACTGAAATAAATCATGTGGTTAATTGTTCGAAAGATGTGTCTGACCTTAATTTCTCATTCCTCAGAAAAGCTGCGTCACGGCTGTATCTACGTAGCTGCTGACGCCTATGTTAATGATATCACACAAATCTCGTCTGATCTCTTGCAAATGAACCTGGGAGCAAGTCTTAAAGTCTTAAAGCTGTGATTTGAGAAACAAATCTTACTTGAATGTGGTCAGGACAAAGCATTTTTTATGGAGACATATACATTTTCCATTTTCAGTTTGCTGCATGTTTTGGCAACTTTTGCACAAGCATAAACCCAATTTGGCAGTCTGATTGGCTATTTGCAGTTCTTTTAGCTTGACTCTAACTTCCTCTGTTGAAAACCTCATTATGTCACGTAATAAACTTTCCCAACAATCATTTGCAGAAGTAGTCTACTGGTGTCAAGCCTAGATCAAGCATACATTTCCCTGTATTTTCACTATTTCACTTTGCGCTAGTTATTTGTGCATTGGACCAAGTCAGAAGTCAAAATTAGTACTTACCCTCAGTCTAAAACACAAAAAACAAGGTTGATCGTATTAGAACGTCTAGGCATTGGTGTGATTGGACATCTATTCCTTTATTCCTCTTCCTGTATTCCGCTCCAGGTGGGACACTTTTTAAAAAGCCTTTCTCTTGTCTCGGATTCACTTATATTTACTCTCTAGCTAACTAATCCTGGGTGTTTAAATCAAGACTATTCAACACCACGGGTTTATCAGTATACATTATTCCTGTGATTATATCATTTTGTCTCCTTCACTAAACACATACCCCGGGATCCTTTCCAATGTATCATACACTGGTCTCATGTCTCAGTTTGGTCTTAGATACAACACTAACTTTTACTATTCCTCATAATTAGCAAACCAGGACCCTCTGGTAATAACATTTAATTCACATTTTGGAGGCTTAGCACCCACTCCAGATATTGCTGTCAGCTCAGATTGGTTGAGAAGCCTGTGTTTTAATCCTGTTTGGTGTCTGTGGCGAGGCAGGCCGTCTGATGATTCCCTCTTGTGTTGTGAAAATGAACAGAGATGATGGAGGGAATAAAACGGTGGAAAGAGACAGAGCTGTAATTGTTTGTTCTCTCAATGCCCCCGGTCCCTACTGCACGTCTGGCACCTTTTTTTTTTCTCCATCTTTCACCAGTCTGTGTCCCTCTGTCTGTACCCCCTCCCTCCATCTACTAACATAACCCTATAACATCTACTAACATAACCTAATAACATCTCCCCATCCTCGTGTCTCTTCTTCTCTTATGATTTTTTTTTTTTCCCCATCTCAAACCAATCACGAGAAACACCGTGAAGCTAATGTTTCGGCACAAAAATAACAGCCATACTTTGGTTTAGGTTACAGAGAAGATGTAATTGTGTTTTGGTGATGGAAAGTGTTATGGTTTGGGTTTAAATGTCAATTGATTTTGCGTCATACTTTATGTTTGTGGGATTTACGGGGATTAAACCAATCCCTTGTATCATTTTCTTCAGTTGCTGTGACTGTCGCATACAATGTTTTTTCCAACCCAGTTTCCAAACCAAATGTAACTATATGTTTCTGTAAACCACTGCTATGAACTATGGCCTAAGAGGGACTCAATTTCCTATTTGTGCATAGTTAGTTCATGTTTGTGAATGTGTTTTTCTAATTTAAAAAAAGCCTTAATCAAATACTGCTGCAGTATTAATAATTTAGCTTAGTAGACACAATATTGTACATCATGTGACTTTTCTGAGGAAGACAGCAATACACTACTGTCTAAGCATGTCAGCCATGATACACAATAAGGAAATGTTAACCTTTGAGACTCAATGACTCAATGAAAAAATGTATGTATGTCCCATCCTTTACCTGTCTGTTACATGCAGTAAAAACCTGACTCAAAAAAATACAGAACAAACAATATGTATTTTTGAAGGTAATTTTCTGCCAGAACATCTGCTAGCAGGAATATCAATTAGCAAAGAGGAGAGAGTGAGTAGATTTGACATCCAGTTTTGTTTTTATTCAACATTTTGGTGGTTTGCAGTAACAGTGTGACAAAATAAATCAGGTGACTGTGTTTTTACATGTTTTTCTGACCCACAGACACCTGTCTAATGGGCTGCACACATGCTGAGCATCCATACACAAACAGCCCTTTCCTCAGGGTTAAGCAGCACTAAACTAGTTCATTTATTTCCATGGAGGGCCTGCTGCCTGAGAGTAGACGAGGGGAAGGAGGGGGGGACTCATATCTGCTTCGTGCTGTGTCACACTCGCACTGCGCCCCGGGCCGATACCAGCCGTCTAGACTTTAGCGAGCGCATCTCCCGAGGGAGCTAATGCTAATGTGTCTGCTCTTCCCGCTAACTGTGCCACTCTTTCAAACTGTCTGTCTGCTACTTCCTCTCCCCTGCTTGTCTTCCTCTGTCTGTTTGTGTGTGCCAGCCAGGTCGCTGCCATGGCGCCCCGGCAGCTCCAGGCCTTGTTGATCACGGCACCGTGCCCAGGGGTTACTATGGCAACGGCAGTGGCAGCAGACAGAGCTGTGTTAGAGGATGTGTGTGTGTGTGTGTGTGTGTGTGTGTGTGTGTGTGTGTGTGTGTGTGTGTGTGTGTGTGTGTGTGTGTGTGTGTGTGTGTGTGTGTGTGTGTGTGTGTGTGTGTGTGTGTGTGTGTGTGTGGGCCCGGTGCGGTGGGCAGCAGGCTGTGAACTCAGCACAGCCTCGCTCAGGGCAGAAACAGGACTTCTCAAAAGTTAGACCAGAAAAGTGCCATTTCTGTCCCTGTTTCTGCCAGTCCAGTAATTCAGTAAAGTATAACAGTCCACATGATTGGACCAAGTGTTTAGACGAAGAGATAGTTTGTGAGGGCTGGGTCAAAATTTAAATTGACTAATTAAAAGACATAAAAAGTGGCTGCTTTAATGTTTGTGTCGTTGTCTATTTACAACCCCTGTTGCAATTTCAAAAAACTTACTTTCAAGGCTTGTCTAACTAGAATTAATGGTAACACTTTAGATTAGGGGGCACATTTTATTGTGAATTCATGCAATAATATAAATCATGTTTTCTGTATATTTACATCCTAACCCTAACCAAAAACCCCTAACACTCCCCTTAACCCTATGCATGTACTAATGCAAAAATTTATGATTTAATTGTGCCCCCTAAGCTAAAGTGTTACTGAATTAATCTTTTTAAGACTTAATCTTCTACCATGTCTGTCATTCTTCTTTCTCAATTTCATCTCTTCTTCATTAGCCGTTAGCATAACTAGATTCACAGGCTGTTGCTATGGCTAACTTAGTGAACATAAATATTTTTCAAACATTAGCCCATTTGTGGCTCCTTAAACCTGCTCAAATGTGTGTCTTTATTAAATTGATATATGTGTGACTTATCAGTTCCTTGGTCCATTATTTATTTTGTCATTTGTTTTCCACCAAAGACAGAACAAAACTGAACATTTTGTTACAGTTTGTGAATTAATATTAAATAACATGTAGAATTATGCATCAAAATATTGTTCAAATAAATAACTCCAATTATTGTTTAGTCCAGTATTGCCCTGCACTTAAAGTTCCCAAACTTTCAGGAAGTACTCAAGCCTGAGAAAAGGGACATTTGGTGCAAACTCATGTCCCAGCAACTAAATTTAGTCCCAAGTTCAAAGGTTCCTGGGAAAAGTTCCTTCAGTAAAAACAGGGCTTAGCTTTGCACTTCCCTTCCCTTGGTTCATTTCACACTAAAGTGCATTTTTGATTGCCAGGTGCGGCTGTGAGAGTTTCCCCTCTCTCGCCTCTGTTCCCTCTCTCAGATGGAGCTCTGGACTGAAGCAGGAAACAGGAAATGACTAGGGAGGATACAGGCCAGCTGGAAGGCTTGTTGTGATTGAGTAAAATAATAAAAAACCTTGGGTGGGTCCGTCACATTAGGCCTCCTGATTAAATTGGAAACTAATCAGAATTGACATTCAGGACGATTGGCATCATTGTGATCAAGGTAAACTGTGAACGGAGATCATATCACCCAATCAAATATAGAGGCTTTTAAACAACCTACAAATCAGATTCTTCAATTGCTGTCCTCTCCCGGACTTTTCCATCTGTTTTCGTTTTTTCCATCAGCCTTTCCAGCGGCCGTCTGTTCCTGCGCACTTCATAAACTGCTGCCTTAGCTCTGGGCCTTGTGCTGCTCTACTGCGAAGCTAGGAATCATAATAAGTGAAGCTCTTTCTAGACTGAGAGGAGGATAGGCATTTCCTCTGCTTGTGGGAGTAGCGTTCCTATTCTGCATTAGCAACAGCGAGCAGACCGTTCCCCACACACCCCAGGCTCTTCAGTCAGCACACAGCCTCTGACAGATCTGAATCAGGGAATGTGTCCCACCAGGTTCTGCTCAGATGCTTACTTGATGTCTGAAAATCAGTGCAATGTTGGGTTTGTCTAAAGGAAGGTAGACGCCGGAAGTTATAAATTACAATGTAACCCAAAGGTGACATTACATATTCACTTTATTTTATATGACAACAATTCATGTGTTAAGGCTCTTCTGAAGAAAACCATCAAATGAGTAACTAGTGCTGAGCAGATGCCAACACCTGAACTTGGTTCTCAGTGGAATTGTAGCCTCTTGTTCTTGTACTTGTTTGATCTACTCTGATACTGTCTCTACTCTGTATCGGCTAAGTATCTATATATCTAAGGATTTTTTTCTGGCGATAAAAGTTGTTGAGTAAAAACAAGATCTACCATGTTATTCTGTAATAACTTTTGATTTAACCCTAAATGAAAAATGAAAAATAATCGACATATCCTTCACTATTACTGTCTACTATGTTTTGGACAATCACAGTACTTTTAGTGCATCCCAGGCTTTTTCCACAAATTGTCCAAGGTTATCTGAGCTCAAATGTTAACTTTATTGAGCGATAACAACATTAGTGGCTTTGGGCTGTGTTTGTGCTGGTTCTAGATATAGCCATTAGCCTGATTTTTGAACCAATGGGGCGACCCTGTTTGCCCTCTGCAGTCACAGGACTCGGCTCGCTTTGTGTTTGTTGTTGGTGGAAATTAATATGAAGGGTTATCGTTGTAAATTCAAAAGCTTTTACATTTCATGAGAGCTGTATTTTTTTGTATGTGAAAAACTGGCCTTTTTAATGAGTATCATTTGAGTGACAAGCCCTCTCTTTCATCATGTGACATCATGTGTCAGACGGCTTCTTTTCAGTGGCAGGTCGGCTGAACTGTCTGACCTACCATTGGCCTCTGACACACACATACATGCACATACACACTCAAACACACAAACATGGCTGATAGGCCTCTCTTCAGGCTGTTTACTCTCCCTTTTACTGTTGGACTCTTTTGAAATGGTAGTCGGGATAAGCTGAGTTGTGTGAGGCTAATGGTTTTATGCTTTAATGGTCCTTTTTGAGCCTTAAAATACATTGAAGTAAATTATGTTACTATACAAGCACAGTAAATGCACTGAACTTTAATGCCAGTCTGTGTACATATGGTTCCTATATAGTATGTTTGTGTACAAAATGGAAACAATAGTTTCAATAGTAAAAGTAAAAGATACTCTTTGCTCGTCTTTTAAACCTGCAGTGGTCATTATACATAGTCCATATATAACATCATTGTCTCTGCTTTGAGTTTGCGACATCAGTCTGACCACATAGAAGGTAATATCACAGTGATTTTGTAAATGTTTATTATCATAGCTTTTGAGTCTTTGTCAGATTGTTGCATAATATGTTTTAAGTAGATGCAACTTTAATCTCTCTTTAAAACAAGGAGCAGGTTTTCTTTCCTCTGCCACTGAACAGAAGAAGCCTGACCTTTTATGCAGCCAGACACGGTAATCCCGAGCTGTCACCAACTTCAAGTAAACCTTGTTTGAAAAGGGAACTTGCAAGGCAGGGGCACATCTTGTCGGTGCATTTCCCAATGTGTTCTTCAGGTTTGACCACTTTAATGTTTGTCTGCTGCGGCTGCTTTCGTCTTACGGTGTGGTTGTCAATATCAAGACGAGGCCATTACTAAAACCAATACAAAACCAAGATCATGATAAAACAAGGTGTGGTCAAAACCATAACCTGTTTCAATCGGTTAGGTCCGTCTTGATTTAAAATCCTAGAGAAAGACTGTCCAGGACTTTTTAATACTGAAGTCTCCATACTGATGTGGAATACTAAAACAGATGTTGTACAGGAGGGTTATGGTCAGTGCAGTTGTGGTCACTTTCACATCATTCAGATAAACTTAACGGCTACTCTGGTCGCTAAAACAGAAAAAACCCGTGGACGGCTGGCTCACAATGCAAATGCTTGATTCTGCTGAAGGAATAAGAGAGCTGCAGACGCCGGGCTCATATTGTTTTGACAAGTGGATTACTGTTGTAATAACATCAGGCTTGTGCTGGTAACGCAGACTGCCAGCACACTCTGTTCTCGGCCTGAACGCTGTACACTGTGTTCTGGTCCGGGTCTCTGTTCCTCGCCCTAACCGCACTTCCTTCCTGCTTAAGTTCAGAAGAAAACACTGTAGCAACATACTTAATGCAATAGGTCGGTAGCAGCCCAAAACTGTTCTCATGTCCAAGTGCTATTCAAATGAAAATCAGTCTAAATCAGAGCCACTGTTAAAATGTTGCATCAACCCAAACTTTACTTTACCCAGATCAGACTTGTTGAAAATTAATACTAATGACAAAGTAACTAAATATTTAGTAAGAAGACTCAAGTTTTGATTGATTGCTTTTAAAAATGGAAATGCAAATTAACCATAGTTATCAAGATGTCCCTGATACCACCCTTAATACTCGCCAATTTGGTCAGACGTGATGATTAATCAAGTGAACTGTGAATATTAGTAAATATTAACTAAATAGAGGTAGAACAAGGCCTTCTCTTAAGTAAAATATTGTTGTATGATTTGATGTGATGAACTACCATCTTTTGTTCAAGACATTTTTAAGTATTTTTGGAAGTTTAAGGGTGTTTTCACACCTGAAAGTCTGCACTAAGAGCTTACTAAATGTTACGCAGTATTAGTTAGGTTCAGAAACTTTTGGTTTCACACTACAGTGTCGAAAAGCGAACCATCGGACTTTCCCTGGCGTTGAGATCATTGTCGTCATGAGAACAGGGGGCGTGCCTCCTGTAACGAGCTTTTACTGTGGTGAATGTGTTTCTGCACTGGATCATTTTACAGTTGAACTGGAAAAAAACAATAATCAGACTGGGTGAAAGGTCGACATGGTCAACATACAGAAACTTCAAATGCATTGTTTAAGACCAGATTTGAATCGCTGTAAGACTCATTAGGAAACTGTCGACGGGAAAGTCTGAAAGTCCGGACGAAACGGTGCGGGTTGAAAGCGCCATAAGTGCCTCCATGTTACTCCATTAGCCTGGTCAGCCAAACCCATCCACTTTACAAAATAAAATAAAAACACTTCAACAGCCACTCACTTGAAGAAAAAAAAATACAGATGACATGCACATTTAAAAAAACAAGAGCAGGTTTTAAGCACCATGTGAACTTGTGATAAAGGTAAAAAGTATGTCTCAAGAAAGTCTGTGTAGTCTTCTACATACAATCCTTTCAAATGTTAGTCAAGTATTTCCGACCCACCTCTGTTTCCCAGCCTCTGGCTCTGAGCTTTCTCTGCAGACGCACACAGCAGGCCTACACAGAGCCACCTCGACTGTTCCCAGAATGCCGTTCTCTCTGACTGTAACCCTCCCCAGGTCCCCTCCCTGTGGTTACTGTGGTTAGCACAAGCCAAGGCTGGTTCCAGATGAAGTTCTGCCTGTTGTCCCGGGACTGAAGCACATTTTTCACATGAGACGGAGCAACTGAACCTAAGAGCTTTTTAGTTGAACTTTACACATCACATGATGGTAATGTAATGTAAAAAATGTATTGTTTCAAGGTAGTTTTGTGATGAAATGCTGAGGATAATGAAGGGACAATGGCTGATGCAGTTCAGTTGATGAAAAGGAAGCTTTGTTTGTCCTTCTGAAGTTTCATTTCGGAAAGCATGACCGTTGTAGTGGCCTTGTTTCCGGATGCTTTACTGAAATTATTATTTGACACTTCCCTGTTTTGTGTTTCTGCTGATGTCGACACTATTCACTTTTGGGTCAGCTCGGTTTTGTTTTTCACTGAATCATACCTGTTGCTTACTCTGGCTCATACTATACTCCTGATTGGCTTAACTGTTCTTTCCACTCTTCAAGTGCACAAATACTGATCTTCTGTGCCTCGCATCTTTTAAGCGTCCCATTGCTCCGGTTTTTAACGTTGGTTGGTTTTACTGGCTTAGGTTTCATTCTCCACCACATTTTCCTTTCTCTGCGGTTTGCCCTCCTTCTTCTTGAGCTGTATACCCCACCCGTCCCCTGTGGCTGCTGCTGCGGTGGAGAGGTTTTGGGTGGATTTCAGCTCTGGCTCCACATTAACTCGGCCTAAAGCTGACAAATAAGCCTGGCAGGATCACTGCTGGCTCAGGCCGAGGGGATAGGCCCGGCTCTGGTCGCATTTTGTATTTCAAACAGGACTTGAGCGTGAGAATGAATAAGCTAAACCATTTAGTAGTCCAAAGATCGATGCAGCAGTGTAACATTTTATAGTATACAGTCAAAACAATGTGAAATAATTGCACTGTTTTTATTAGAGTTTTACCACCAAAGTTGTTTTATCATCCACATTCAAAGCCTAATAGAGGCTACTTTAAATAATAAGTAGTTTTCTTACTGCCTGTTTACTGTCTCCACTACTGAGTGTTCAAATTGAGCCTCAGGTGGACAAACTGAGCACTGTAGGTGGGGAAGCACAGTCACGTTTTGTTTTACATTTTGTGAAGACCAAGTGTCTCCCATGGAACCTCCTAAATGGTCGTTGCGTAAGGGCGCCACCATATAGCGAAATACGTCGAAATACAGCAATATACTGCCGTCCACCAGAGGGCAGGCTGCAAAAGCAGAAATATAAGGAGAAACCCAATGGCAACTTTACAGGTGTAAAAATCATGTTTACAGCCTGGTACAAAAGATGGCTCCAGTCTATATGACCTAAATTTTTACTACGTGACAACTCTGGGGGGTGAATTTTTGATTATTACGTCTGTTTATGCTATCTAAAAACTATTAGTTTACAATGGAGTAAAAGCCGTAAATCCCGACTGTAACGGCCATTTCATTGCAGAATCGTAACGACAATATCAGTATATAGGGGACCAATGGGCCGATTATATCCACTATATGAACAATCAATGGTGAAGACATAAGATATCTATGACTTTTACGGGGTTTGTCCTTGTAAGGCTTCCATAGGTGTGTGAAATGTAGAATTGCAATCTACTGCTTCGCCACTACATGTCTAAAACTTCACACTTACATACAAAAAAGAAAGAAAAAAACAACACATTTCCTTCCGGAGACCAATAATTTCATTTGAAAGTTGTAATTTTGTACTTTTTTCCAACCTCTTAAGCTTGCTTTCAAGGCAAAAGATGAATTACTAGATGTTGTGCAGGCATCAATTCAAAAATCTGTTTCGTATCAAAGACTGCCCTTTTTAATGTACCAAGTAGAAGTGAGGCATTGTCGCTCAAGTTGTACATTGTGTTAATGTTCTTCCTTCTTTGGACCAAAACGGCATGAACACACACACACACACACACACACACACACATACACACACACACACACACACACACACACACACACACACACACACACACACACACACACACACACACAGAAAGATACGCGGCTTGCACATAAATGAGTCCGTGTCCAGCCGCGAGTCTGAGTGAGTCAGGGGTCAGACTCGGTGCCAGACTAGACAAGGTCAAGACTTCTACTCAGAACAAACCAACAACACAACAAAAGAGGCTCTGGCTGCAGCAATGGGAAGGATGTTAAGAGAAGGAGGAGGAAAAATGGAAAGAATGGCAGTGGGCAAGGAATTGGACGGAGAAAGTTCAAAGAGTCACACTGGGAAGGCAGACTATTGATAAAAATGTACGAAGGGAAAGAGAGACTCAAACATCTTGGACGTCAAAACCAACAGACCAAAAGAACGGCTTGGGATTAGATGAAAACCTCAGTTATTTTATATTTTATTAAGAAATCTTGTTCTTAATCTGCCTCCTTCGTAAAAATTTAATTTCTGTGAGTTTTGACTGGAAAACTAGACTTGTTTGTCCAGTTTTTGAGGGAAGACTGTTTTTTAACCATTCCCTGGATCTATTACTGTGTATCATACACTTGTTGTGTTCCTGACTCGTTATTGACCTGTCATCGTCTGCACTTGGTCTCACCCTGAAATGGTTTTAGTCATGTCTCAGTCTTGATAGCTAAAATTCTTGTTCTCGACTGGTCTAGAACATGTCTTGGTCTTGGCCAACACTATTATGTAAGCCTCTGACTTCACCACACAAAGTTAATTAACTTCTCCACAGTCAAAGGAAACAGACCAAATCTGTATTTTTCTTTTTGCAAATTTCTAAAGTCTGCTTCAAATTCACTTTATTAAAAAGAAACACAACTAATGAATAAAAGGCAAGGGTCAGACGTGACTGTACAGCTATCATTGTGTCCCATCGCTGCTCTGACATAAGAGGTCGTCTCAGATCGGTCCTGGTTTGAGTCGGGATAGAAACACAGACTTTATTCAGTGGCTTCACAAAGAAACCTTTGTTGCTGCAGACAACACTCATCTTTTCTCTGATTTGAAGGTTTCTTCTTTGCTCACACTTTTAAACAGACAAACACATGGAGCTATGTTACAGAGTGAGCTGAGGTTTGGCCTGTGCTACCCCCTGCTGGTCAACGCCTGTTAAAACAACCGGCTAATAAAATATAATCCTCAGAAATGTTGAAGCATATTGAAACTGAGACATTGCACTTGAGTATAAAAGTTAGCAGAGATACAAATGTGTAATACCAATGCAGTTAAAAGAATAGAGAAAGGGAAAGTTGTTCAGTTTTATTCTGAATAAAACAGATGGTGGAGAGAGACAAGCAATGTTATACATTATATTAAATGCTGTTTAGATAATCATCAATTAAAAGTATTATTTATGCCTACAAAGCCATATTTGTCATGAATATTGATTTTACTTATGCAAACTATCCTTGCAAACTTTACCTTTCATCAAATACAAAAGGCAGACGTGAACTAGTTGCCCTTGAAGCAACAATAGCAATCGCTCTTTTATTGCATTCTTCTAAAAGGAAAAAAGAAGTTTATTTAAACAATGTAACAACATTTTTCTGACTTTGTTTTTCTTTACATTCTGTTCAAGTGAAAGGCATCTGTTTAGTAAAAAAGGGTCAGGGGTCAGGACATCCCTAAATAAAACAGTGCAGTCCAAAAGTAAAACAATCCACCAGAAATACTGTGATTTAGAAGCAGTAGTACTTTCAGAGATTGATCGATAGCCTTTACTGACAGTGTATTGATGCTAACCTGGCCTTTTGTCTGTGTCTTGCAGCTGAACTGGAGTTTGTTCAGATTGTCATCATCATCGTGGTGATGACGGTGATGGTGGTGGTCATCATCTGTCTGCTCAACCACTACAAGCTGTCCACCTGGTCCTTCATCACGAGGCAAAGCCAGGCCCGGAGGCATGAGCACGCACTGCAGCAGGTCTGTTTGTGGGAACCTAAAGCCACATTTCCACTTAGGTGTACAAGAACAGGTTCGGTCGGAAGAGCACAGTACAGTTCACAGCACGGGGTACATAAACAGTGAAGTCCTACAAGCGCCAAGATGGTTTTCTATATAGAGTATACATTCTTTTTAAAACAAACTTTTCAAAGTAAATCTTCAAGTTTATATAGTTTTGCTCATTTTTAATGCAATTTAGACCACAAATGTAATGTTTTTTGAATTTATAAACCAAGAGCCATAAGAATTTGACTCCATCTTAAACCAGAGACAAGCACTTTGACATTTAGCCTATGATCATTTCAGAAAACTTTACCTTTTTCTATTTTTTTTTCTTCCTCCAATCAGCCGACTGCAGTGTTTAGCTCTTTCTTTTGGTAACCATTCCACAATGCTGCAACCAAAGCCATCTAGGGGCACACTGAAGTGGTTCGCTATATTATTTGAGAGACCACTTTGGACAATGCCGATTCCTCGTAATGCATGCCGTACTGACCTGACATGTACTGCACACTCGTAACTCTGTCTGCAGGAAATGAAAAGACACGTATTGTACTCTTTTGTCTCTGGCAGGGGCTCAATCCCAGCATCCCTGCCAATAACATTTTGATCTAAACTGGTTGTGAGTGGAAAGCTGCCATCTCACTGAATGTCCCTGCGTAGTCATTGTGATCGCTCTTTATTTCTCTGGCAGGACAAACATAGCTCACCCGTTTGTCCCTTCGCTGAGCTAAATGAATCCTTTTTATCCCGTCCCTGTCCCAGATTCGCAGCAGGTAACAGCTTTGCTCCAGTCTGTTATAGGTGAACTTGCTGAATTGGTTTCTTCAGAGCCAGACTCTGTCAGGCCTTGATGTTTAATTCACCAGTGCCGTCTAGACAGTGGCGGTCCTGCCCCCGTACTGATGCGTCAAATACTGGGACCGATGCACACATGCTGTAAAAATGCACTGACTGAAGTAGGCTCGGGTACATAATGTTTAGCTGTGGCCTTTATCATCAATGAGGTCCTTATTACAACATGACTTAAGACAGCACTGCACTACTGTCCAAGTTAAGATCAACCAACGAAATATGCAGCCCTTTAATCAGATTTATTTAGTTCCATGTCTAATTTTCAGCTCGGGTAAACTGCTAAACCACTCTGTGAAATTCTGCCACAGCCTACCTGGTTGATCTAGTGAAATCTTTTACATCTATCCCTTTGTAACTTTACAACAAGAGTTTTGTGATAGTTGCTGGGTTGCCACAGTAACGCTCTTTTTAACATGACTCTAAACTAGTCCAATTTATTTCATAGAGTCTGGATAATGTAAAACTACATATAAAATGACATCCATGCGCACACAGTATTAGCTTTTATACATTGTTGAAATTGTTCAGGACATGCATGTAATAATGTGTAGCCTAAAGATCCTCTTATGTGTGATAACATGGAAAAAAACCTGGAAATGTACAATGACCTAGACAATGTTGAGCCAAGTGGCCAACCTCTGGAACATTTTATCTATTAGTGGCCCACATTTCATTGATAAAATTGCAAGATTACTGATATACCCTTACATCGATATAGAAGTTTTGTAGTTTCTCGAGTGGAGATGAAACCATAGAAGTGAAGAATAAATCTAGGTAATGTCTATACGTAGACCATGTGGAACTAAATGAGTTGATAAGCTTGTTAATGAGATAATGCTGTCCTGAATTGTAAAGAAAAAGTCGTGGAATTGCATATATTACAAAAAAAACAAGTTATTGTGTTGTTAAATCCAGGGAAATTGTAGTTGAGATTATTAATATGCAGCCAGTAACCTTAGTGTCACCTCTTTTTTATCTCTGCTGTGGCTCTTTGCATAATTCCAGCTTTGATTGGCCGCCAAGGCACAAGTACAAAGCGAAAATAAATAAATGAATCAATAAATGTATATGTAGCATCAGAAAGTAACAAGGCGCTGAAGAAGACGCAGTAAAATAACAGCCGGTGACCTTTGCTCTCATCAGATGCACAATTTCACTTTGTGCTAATTTATTAATTTATTTTTCAGACAATGGTTGTTGACTATGCCGTCTTTTATAAAAGATCCCAAAGTCAAATGTAGAAAAAAGGAAGGAGCAATTATTTGACAGCATTGTGCCTTTTTGTTTTGTCTCTTTCTTGGCTCCAAAAACATGGCACAGTATTGGTTTTCATCCGGCGGTTTTTTTATCTTTTGTGTCCTCATTAAGTTGTTATTTTTCAAACCCTCCTTTTTCCCTTTTTATTTTGCAAAGGAAGAAAGTTTTTTTTTTTTTTTTTCATCAGCAGCTTTTTGGTCTCGCACATCAAAACCCTGTCCCAGACATGCAGACATCAAAGCAGAGAGATTCAGAGTGTTATTAGCAGCATTGGGCTTCAACGTTAATTTAGGCAGAAGACACACACTTAACCATCTAAGATTACTGATCACTTTGTCTGAATCCAAAACCGTAGCTTATCGTATTTGTTTACAACACGAATACTGTCTGAAGCCTTTTAAAGATCAAACATGAACTTTATCTTTACATGTTTTGGGACAGGTCTTGTGTAAGGCTGTAAGAATCTAAGCTGATGTGTGTTTTCGTTGCAGGATGGGTGTCTGTGGCCTTCAGACAGTGGCTCTCGACAAGGTGCCTCAGAGGTAAGACCAAAACGACCTTCTTTATTGTAAACAACTGAGCGGACTGAACAGGGTTGTTCTTTTGTTTGAATAAAAAATAAATTAAAAATGACCTCCATGAAAAATAAACTCAAAAATGGCAACATGCAAGATATATATTTTTTGTGACTTTATCCTTCAAAGCACACTCTTTGAGTTGACCTCAGAAGCTCGCAGACTGAAAATAGTATATTATAAGTTAATGAACCATGGTAGGTATAATCAATGTCTCAAATAACATGGAAATATATTTACTGGTCAAGCCGAAGCTGGGTTTGTTCATTTATTTTACTTTTGACCATGACATTATTGCATTGTAAGCAGTCTTTGTTAGACAGATATCGCACAAAAAAATGCTGATTTACTAACATTAACATAGCAACAACTTATGTCGCTAGCAATGCAAACAACCACTCAAATACTGTCAGAATTCATGAAGCTCTTATGAACATATTGAGTCTGGACTGGTAAGAACCCTAACCACAGTCCCTGTAGTTTCACCTTATATAATCAGTCTTGCATCCTAATACGAAGCTTTGAAATCATTTGTTTAAAGATAGCAAGCAAGCTTTCAGTCAGTTTTTTATCTGCCTCAGCTAAAGTATGTTAAAATTAAACACCACATTATACCAAAATACTCAGATTTTCACTTCAGTGTGGTTTCATGAGAGCCAGGCCTCGTTTTTACATGACATTCGTTTATCCTTACCCTTAAGCCCCCTTTACCTGTACTTTCTCCAGATGAGACAGTATAGGAGAAAATGTCCAGTCGACGGGTTTGTTTGTATCTAATAGTTTTCATTTTATTTAAATTTTTATATGTGCAAAATTAAAACGGTTGTTATTATTTATTTATTTATACAACCTTGTGGTTCAACGTCCGCTCTACCACTTGGCCACTGTGCCCCATGTAGTGTAATGGCTGATGTATTACACAAACAAAGTTAAGGAACAGGAACGTATAATCACACTGAATATACTGAAATATATTCTCACGTTTGAAATTCACAGTTACTTGACTTGTGTGTCTCCGAAGAGAGAATATTTAAAATTTACTGCATCCTGCTCAAGACAAGCCTCGTATGCCTCATAAACTTTTTTTTACCTGCGGGAGATGTTTTCTCCATCTCTTGACTCGTTATTACACATTTCACCTTGGGTCATTTGTATTTTAAGAGATTTCTAGTTTCTTGTTTTGTGCCATAAACCAAATGAACTCTCAGTGCTATAACAGAATCCGGAGGTGGTCTTTTGCTCAATGTGCTGCGAAGACAATCCTAAAATTGACAGCATGTGGCAGCTACTCATCGATAAGTTCTGGCTAATGTTGCACATTTGAAACTCAGTGGATGTGTAGAGAACATTTACAGAGGGGTAAAAAAGACAGATAAAAATAATAAAATGAGTTAAAGAGTTGTTTGAATGATCCTCTTTGATGTACTTGGACAGCTTTTCTTTGTTTGTGGCTCAGGGTATATCTTATAAAATTGTTGGAGTAACACAATCAAGGCACAAAGATCATGACATTTGCATTTGGTGGCTTGTAAATATTTGATCTGCCTGATTTTGACGCTTGTAAGGCAGGCTGAGTACGTCTGGCACTATACACCAAACTAGACAAATCTGGCAACTTCCCAAAGACTGGCAAACATGCTCCAACCAGTATTGCCAAAAAGAAACGGCATAAATGCTTGCTGTGACTGCGATGGGTCTGGTTAATGGCATCCACAGCAGATGGAGGAGCTTATGAGGAGCTGTGGGAGGAGACGCTTTGGGAAAACTAGAAAGAACACTCAAAAGCATAAACAAGCACGTCGTGGAGATGACTAAAGTAACAGACAAAAATGTGTTAAGGTAAAAGTTTGGCAAGGAGTGTAGTGTGCACTTTTAGTCAAGCCAATTAAAGTGCTTTGTTTTGCTGCCCTTTTGCCTACGCAGATGCACCAAATCTGCTTTCAGTCGGAGAGCCCTGGCAGCCGCACAGAGTCGGCTAGATGTCTTATATGTAAACAAAACTAAAAGAGGCCAAGAGCGAGAAAGACAGGAGGGTTGATGAAAGCGAGCGGCGGGAGGAGGAAGGGGAGCGCGAGCATGAAGAGAGGTAAAAGCGGTGTCAACGCCAAAGCGCCCTCAGAGACCCGCAGAAGAAGGGAAAGGCCTCACAGGGAGAGGAGCGTGGGCGGCCGGAGAGAGTGTTCGAGAGAAACGCGGTCCTCTGTATTTGTAGGGACTTTAGAGCCAGGGAAGGTTTCACAAAAGGTGTTTTACGACAAAGATTCTGGTGATAATTTAAGCTCCAGATACGCTCACTCGTTAAAATAATTGGGAAGATGACTGCAAGTAGATTGTTCAGTGTGAGGTATTTATATAGTGGACAAGTCCTGAGTGATATATAATATACATGCTAGACATATCTGTACATAATTATGACTAAGTAATGGAAAAATAGCATCTTAACATAACATAAATACTAATTAGATATGTCAGTATAACAAGTGCTCAAGGCTAGTCCATAGTAAGACTGGACCAATACAAGTTAAGAAAATACAATACAATTCAAGAAAAGAGATTTTAATGCAACAAGTAACAGTCAATGCCTTTGTCAAAGTCTGCTGTTCAATCTCAGGTTATTTCATTCAAAGCTGTCATTATTTTTTAGATCTTTAAATAAATGTGATAAATAAAACAAACCAGAACCCTTTAAGAAAGAAACCTGCCTGATGGTCCCCACAGCTGTAAATGCTATTGAAATGCTCCAGAGCAGGTTATGGAGCTGGGGATCAAAATCCTGTTTGAATTCATTAAGTCACTGCGTCCCCACAAAGATACTGAGACTTGGCTGTGTGTGAGTGTAGCGGGGGGTGGGGGGTTTTGGTGCGTCATTAATCAGCAACACCTCCCCTGACACTGTCTAGACAGCCGTCTGAGAGCTGCCCCGCACTGCTGCTCTGCTCCTCTGTCAGACGCACACCTTTCCCTCCTCCCTCCCCTCCCTTCATCACTCAGTCTATCCGTCGATCCGTCTCTCTCGTGTTGCGTTTAATCCTCCCAGGCCTTTCTTTTCTTCCTCTTTCTCCTTTTACTTATCTAACTTCCCTTTTTTTCTAATCCTTTTCAGTTCCACTTTTTCATTCTCCATTTCAATTGCCTGATCTTCTCCCCGCCACAGTTTTCTCAGTCTGTTGTTCCCGTCATCCCGACTGCCTTCTCATCAGAGGGGGCAGACTATTAGAGCCACACAGCACTAATTGAAATGGGTTCTTTCTGATAACAACTCGCTGCCACTCTAAAATGTGTTGAATGGGACCAAAAAAATGTGCGAAATGAAGAAATGGATCACGCTGTCACAGTCTGAAGAGCTAATTGAGGTGAAGATTTGCCACAAAAAGCTGCAGCATCAAAGTGCCGTGTTGGAGGTCGTTCTGTTTCGGGAGCCTCTTTTTGGCTCTTGGCAGTGATCAGTTCATAATGTTTCCCGCAGCAGAACGTCAGCAGTGTTATATTCAGCACAGCTCGGGAGACGAGCTGCGGCAAAATGTTTTCAGTCCTTTTTGTGTCACTGGAGAGTTAATAGACAGTAGCCCTAACTCTAACCATACACATACTAAACACACACATTACATTTACAAATATGTTTTTGGAAAAGGAAAAAATAGAAACCAAATCATTTTTAAAGATATTCATGCACAAGAAGACTAAAGCATTTAACTGTTTGTGACAAAAGAGGCTGTTTTTTGTATTTTCTTCCCTTTAGACTGTTAGGTCACTTACAAACAATTATGATTATAACAACATTTCAAAAGTAATTTTTAACTACAAGCGTACTATATTAGGAACACAAGCAGTAAACAGTAAGATCTGAGTTTCCTCTTAAGGATAATAAAGGAAAATTGTGCAGTTTTCTGTTTTGGCGCTGTGTCATTATATTGAAATACAAGGAGTGGTCCCTTTCGTTCAATTGACATGGAATTTGTTATTTCAGTTCAAGACGTGTGTATATTATGCTCATATTAATATTGCGGTGACGATATAATCTTCCATATATTGCAGTTTTATTTCTGATTCTGTTGTCATGGTTAACTCTTACTGATGTTTCCTGTTTCTTTGTCTGCTCCAGGTGTTATACGCCCCTCAGGCCCGGGACCGCTTCACAGCACCCTCCTTCATGCAGCGTGACCGCTTCAGCCGCTTCCAGCCCACATACCCGTACCTGCAGCACCAGATCGACCTGCCGCCCACTATCTCTCTGTCGGATGGCGAGGAGCCCCCTCCGTACCAGGGCCCTTGTACCCTGCAGTTGCGGGACCCTGAGCAGCAGATGGAGCTGAACCGCGAGTCGGTGCGAGCGCCGCCGAACCGCACCATCTATGACAGTGACTTAATTGACATTGGAGGGGGCGGGGTCCTGGGAGGGGGTATCGGTGGAGGGGTGGGTGGACCCAGACCACCCAGCAGTAACTCGGGCATCAGTGCGGCCAACTCGAGCAGCCACGGGCGAATGGAGGGCCCCCCGCCGGCCTACAGCGAGGTCATGGGGCACTATCCTGGAGCGGCGTTCTTTCTACACCAGCACAGCAATAACCAGAGGATGGGGGGCCCAGGGGGGCCGGGCAGCAGGACGATCCAGCAGCAGAGCCAATCAGAAAGCACAATAGTACCTGCCAAGGCCAAGGATGGCCGGCCGGAGGACCTGGTGTGAGAAACAGGGCGGGTTTTAGGCCCCCGGCCCGGACTGACGACTGTCCTCTGTCTGTTGCTCTGGCTGTCTCTGGCTGTGCCTGAAATCACCACTTCTCCTTCTACAATACACCACAGCAGTTCTCACAGAGGCAAATTATTTACGCTTGATTATCATTGCAGCGCTATAAAATTATACAGCGCAGTGTACATGTTCTTAAATATAATAATGACAAACCCAACAGCAGAACAACCTGCACATTAGCATCTGTTTTAAACAGATGCACAAATCTTTATATTTATTTTCTGTTTTTCCCTACATTATTATTATGGTCTGCACTGTTTATAGCTAACAATCCCACAATGCACAGAATGCATTGTACAGTTAAAATATTAGCATTAAGCATTCCACAGCTGTCAGCTCTGACGTTAACTGAAATGAAATAGCTCGAGTGTTCGTTGTAAAGTAAGTAGTGGTTGATTTCTGAACACAGCGCCTGTCTCGCTCATGTCCTCTGTCCATACTCCCATGCACAAAAAACTATTAGCTACAACAAAGCAAAGGAAAGTGAGTAAGCAAGCGCAAATTTTTGTTCCCTTTCCGGTTCCTTTCCATCGTTGGAGTTCAAAGCGCTGGGCCAGGACTTATGCACTGCGTGGAGAGGCGTTTTCCTTCACATGAGAAACTGCTAGCACAGAATGAAATGCTTTTCTTTCAACACCCTTCTATCACAGTCTCCAGAACTAAGGAGGCTCACTTTATTATAGTTTTTTTTATTCTTTTTTTTGTCTTTTTCGGACCGGGATCTGTGCACAAAGCGAGAATCAAGGACTTCTTCTTCTAGAGATCTCAAACAAGAGACTCAAACCCAAATCTTAGTGCCAAGGTTCACGAGGAAGCGAAACAAAAAGGGGGAACTGACTTCAACAGTCAACACAAAAGAAAACGTTATCTAAAAGTTGCACTATCTTTTTGTTGTAAAAGAGAAGAGGGAAACGATGCTCTACGTATGTGATAAAAATGTGTTTGTATTTTTTTCTTTTCCTTTTTCTTTTATGTCCTTTTCACCAATGGGCGGACTGACTGAACTCTGGCTCCAAACAGTTGGGAGCAAAAAACAAACAAAAAAAAACAACAAGTATTATAAGCTTATGTCCTTCCTTTTTTGAAACTGCAACAAATACTCGTACCCAGCCTATGACATCTCTGTCTGCTTACACCACAGGCACAGTAAGACTTAGTAAGAGAATAACCTGTACCCTTCGCCTGTGTACACTTCACAAGAAACCCGGTGACTGGATGGGCCCCACGTCTCCTACTTCCTTTTTGTTACATGTACAGATAGATTTCCCCGACTAAACTTTACTCAGTTTGGTGAAATCTTTTCTTAAAGGAGAAATAAGTGACTCATTAGTCTTGCATACTTTTAACAAAAGGAAAGGGAAGTTCTTCAAAATCTAACACTGACAACAATCCTAACCTTTTCTGATTGGTTGGATGACTATCCCATTGTGTCCAAGAATGGGGATAAATCTTATGTAATAATAACATGACTTATTTGCTGCAGTTTGGCTCTGTGGGGCAGTATAGACAGTTCAAAGGGGCAGGATTCTAGGAGATGTATTCACTGGAAAGCGGACGGACTAAGACAGCCATATTACTCAATAGCACTGAAACATGTTTAAATATAGAGCTTTTTAACCCTTAGTTAAGCAGAGCTACAGCACTTACTTCTCCTTTAAAATTGTATACTAACTCAAAATACATATCTTAATGTCTGTCCAGTGATTGGTTCAGGGGAGCTTTTTCTTTCCTGTCTTGAAATCTGAGCACCTAACTATCCCTGTCCGCCGCGTCTCTCATCTGCACAGTGCATTCTGCCAACACTGAAAACTGTCGCCATGAAAAACACAAAGCAAAACAAAAAAAAAACTAAGAAGGCTCAGCTGTTCGTCTTCACGTCTCTTAAGCCACAACAACAAAAAAGTGACGATTCCTGTCTGCATTTGTCAGCACAGCAATCGAGTTTAACGAAAAAAACTGTCTGTGGTCGAAGTCAAGGGCTATGGGAGGGTCCTTTTTGTAAGAATTTTTGAGAAAAAAAAAACAAAACAAGCCTTTTCTCTGCTCATTGTTGCCTTCTCCTCTGCTCTTGTGCTTTCTCTGTCTCTCCATCTGGTTTGCAGTCGTCCATCTTTGCACTCCGCCCCCTCCCACTTCCCTCTTATTAGCAGTGTTGTGTCACCACTTCTCATCCAGAAAAAGTGCGTTGATGTGATACAGAGTCCACCTAAGCCCTTTAAAAGTGGAGACTGGAGATTGGAGACCTTATTTGGCAGTGCGTTAGTGCAGTGTTCTCCCCCTCTGTGTGCGTTTTGGAGTGTTTGTTGCTAAGACCTTTTAACAACACAGAAAAGCACTTAAAGCTCCTGCTGGAGTACCGTCTGAGCGTGTGTTTTTTTTTGTACGTCTGCTTTTATTCGCCGACTGCTTGTCTGAGTTTAAGGACTCAAGGACATAATACTTACTTGTCCGCATTATTAACTCCTTAATTTTCTCTGAAATTTAACATCAAATGCATTGTTGGTTTAACAATGTATATTTGGTCTTGCTGTAAAGACAAAATGAATACTGCAGTCCCTCTATCTCCCATCAAAAACTCACCTGTCCTATATTTCACCTGCAAAAGCCCAGTTCCATTTTAAACTATTCTTTTGCTTTGAAACTGATTTAGTTTTTGGTGTATATATATATATAAAAAAAAACAATACAGTAAACATGGATTGAATATGGGGAAGACTTTATTTATTGTAGGACAATATATTGCAAAAAATTAAAAATGTTATGTACGCCATTTTTAAAACAGTTGTGTTGTGGTGTGGCTTTACAAATAAGGAGAAAGCAATGATGCAGACCATTTCCATAAGTCTAAAGTCATGTAATACAAGTTAATGTCCTATTTAAATGTACGTTCACTTCATAATGTTGTTTGAAACTTAAATGCATTAGTGTGCACTTAGTTTAATAAGGAACTGGGCATTGGCTACACTTTTCCAATAGTTCTTCCAACATTTTCAGTGTAAATATGAATCCCATTTGACATATATCCCGCCCTTTGTCTTTTCTTTTTTTTTTTTATAAAGGGAGACCCCTTGCATCTGCCTGTCCTGTCTGCTCATGTCGCTGTCGCGGGGGTCATCAGTGCATTTGAATGTATGCCCCGTCCTGGTTTGTGCTGCCAGTCGGTCTGACCGTCTGGCTCGAACTGTGTGTGTGTGTGCGTGCGTGCGTGTGTGTGCGTGTGTGTGTGTGTGTGTGTGTGTGTGTGTGTGTGTGTGTGTGTGTGTGTGTGTGCGTGCGTGTGTGCGTGTGTGTGTGTGTGTGTGTGTGTTACTACATCACGGCTGCTATTGCTTTTGCTGCTACTACTGTTGCTACTGCTGGCTCTCATGCCCTTCTCGCTCTCCCAAAAGCCACTGCCCTTTTCGGTCCATCCTGACCCCGATTCACCACGAACTAAACGAACCCAAACCAGCTGTGGTCAAAAGTAGCCCAAGTATCGAGACCAAAACTTAACAATAGTTAGCAACATTTAAATTTTCTTAACCCTGAGTCTCGATAGTTTTTGACCACGGCGTTTTAATCCACGCTTCTTCTTTCCTCTTTCTCGTCCTTTTTCTGTTGTTCCCTCGGCTTGTTCTGTCTGCGCAGTCATAGCTTGTACATGGAGGATATAAAAATGAATTTTATGTTTTCTACAAGGAGGTTTGCATGTTACTATTATGTGAGTAAATAAGGTGCCTAATGTTCATGTTTGAGCAGACCACACAGGAGTGACATTGTTGCTTGGGATCACCGCTGAGGCTTGAGTGGCATCTGTCCAGTTTAATAGCGTAACACTTTTTTAACTTCTGCTCTTACAGACGCTGTTTGAAATCTCGCCCACATGCAATTATGTTAACACATATACACTTGTATCCATTTTCTATTGTGTTGGACAGAGGCCCTCGCTGCCCCTGAAGCCGTCCCGACCAACTCTTTGACCCCTTGTGGAGCAGACATAGGAACCCACTTGCACTCAAAAAGCTCCCACCTTTGTTGTGCCTCACTTCCAACGGTGCTTTTTTCAGTAGTCTGTCTTTCTTTATGTTTGTTTGTAAGGTGCTGTATATAACTTGAATATATTATGCACATATCCTACCCAATGGGTAGAAACCACAAAAAAGTTGTGAATAATGTAATATAATGTATAGACAATATAAGAATTTTAAGAAGGCAGTATCAAATTTGTAAATGCCTACACTTAAAAACATTCTTTGACTTTTTTTTATGAAAAACCATGGTTTGCAAAGGATGCTTAGAATATGGTTGCAACACAAATTACTACATATAATATTTTGCTATAAATAATAGTCTGTTATGAGATGACAGCATCTCTGACTTAAGAGATTCTGATTTGAGTCTACTAACAGATGTGTAGTCATGCTGATGTGTAAACTGTCACGTATAACATGCATTGGCCTGTTTTTACCACAGACAGTAAAAAAAGTGGACTGAGGGATCATTTTTGTGGAAGTGAGGGTTGGCTTCAAGAAACACGGCTCCCATTAACTCTTTTTTTTAAATGACACAAAGCTGGTTAAAATTTAGTCCTCATTATCTCTATTTGAACACTCTTTTCTGAAAGGTCAAAATTATTTTTTGAGAAGTAAGAAGCCAAACAAATGTTGCACTGCTCCATGTGACTAGTGTCATGGACAGCAGCCAAACTACAAACTGTAGGTTGGACTCTTTATGAGTCCGGTCAGGGTCTCAATGTCTCCACCAAAGCTTTATGAAGCTAAGTGGCTCATTATTGCTTCATCTGGCTCCAGAAACTCACTTTGCCAAGTTCATCTCATGACTCCACAGTTCCTCAGTCCACTGTTTACTTATACTATCTATGGTTTCTATGCCACAATGTCATCTTTAATAAAGTCAAGAAGCTCTCGGCTCACATGACCACAGCGATCCAGAGCACTTCCTCAAAACGACGACGGTGTCTGTCCTCGGTCACCTTCACAGGAGTTTAACAGGCGTAGTTTTGTAAATCTGCCAAAGTCTGTTGAGCACACTGAGCACTGCGTGACTCGAGTTCTGGTTAAAGCATTTCAACTCCAACAGGAAAAGGATTCAAAACTGGTCATTCCCAATGTTATTTTTTTATTTTTTTTTCCTTTATGATTGGACAGTTGCACCAAGCAAGGAGGAGAAACTCTGTCACCGAACTGTTCTCTTTTATTTTGTACTCTATTTTATTTTCCACATTCAGATGCTGTGGCTCCGTGTATGGACATCTTGTTTAATAATCTGCAGTCATTTATTTACAGTATGTACCGAATAACTCCACTGTACAATAACCGCAGAGCATGTTCATTCTTATCTATAGACGATGTACATAGCAATGCGCCATTTCTCGTCAAAGCACCAAATAAGTGGCAGTTGTGTAGTTTTCATTTGGAGAGTCTCCTGGATAGACTCATTTTTGTTTCCTGCACTAGCTTGAAGAACTAACTTGGGCTCAGACTGACTATTTTCTTTGACTTTTTCTCTCCGCAGCGCGCTCCCTCTTTCTACACAAGTCTGTAATCAACTGCTGACAACAAGTAGCTGTTTTTATCGTTCCAGATTTTATTATGAATAATAATAACGATGATAATAAATCGTCTCAAACAGTTTGGTATTTCTCTCATCTTGACAGTTACCATAGGACTGCTTCCATCATGGATTTTGTAACATTATTTAGCTTTATTTACAATCCTTCTCGTTGCCCCGGCCCCCCTCTGCGCTCGAATCTCGGTATTTACACGTCTGTACCAACCAAGCCTACGGCGTGTATGTATCTTAAACGCGGAGGTAAAATTGTTGTGTATCTTTTGCCTCTTTTTATTTAAGCAATTGTGATGTAATAGGTTTTAGGCCTAAGGTCTGTTATTGCAATACTTTTACAGAAAAGAAGAAAAAAAAAATCAAAAAATGTTGCTCTAAGTGCTGTTGTAGTCAAAGATTTTATGCTTGTACTTATGCTGTAGTCAAACTGCAGCGTAATGAATAAAACTTTAAAAGTGATTACCCGCTGCTTGGCCTGTATTTTGTGCTCGCTGTGTTGCAGATAATGAGGTGTGGGGAGGTGATTACTGGAGCCACTCTCGGCCTTTATCAGCGCTCACCGATGCAGACGATAAGAGAGGCACATCAGCAGCGTGCCATTACCTCTGCTGTTGCCCACTAATCAGACAAAATAATTGCAACCTATGATAACATGTTTTCCCTCCTCTTAGTGGTGTAAACACATTTGAGACACTTTATAGCTGTAAATCTGTTTGAATCATAGTTTTCAACATTTATACTCTTAATTAGTTAATCTAAGACCAATGTCAGATCTCAGCGTCTCGAGGTTAACAGTTCTTTCACCAAACTTTTAGGTCAAACTAGATAAAAATAATTACAAATAAACAATGTATGCATGTATTTAAACCAAACACAATCAAAATATCATTGCAAGTTAATCCATAATCTCAGTGTGAAGCAAATCCGTGCTTTTAATCCCAAAATAGGAAGAAAAAAGAAGTGACGATTATTGTAATAGTGGCAATGGCCTTTTTAATACAAACCAGTCTTGAGCTATTTAGGCTATAAGCCAAGACCAAGTTCAATTGAAGTTATTATTGTATATGTCAGTCTTCATTTACAGATGATAGCTGCAGATTGGTAAATGCTGCATTCATGTGTTCCTCAAAGAATGCATAAGAAATTGGAAAAAGGTTTATGTTTCATCATCAACAGGGATCAAAGAAGTTTTATTATTTTCATTTTACGCATCAGCTCTTTGCCCTTAGAACAGTTTAGTTTTGGATTACTAATAGTTGCTGCCTACACAAGAGTTAGCTCTAAAGCACTATTTAGGTATTTATTTGCATTTAGCTATGAATTAAAAAGGTTCCATCTAAACTGCCAGCAGCTTTAGACCTCGATAAATAATTAAGTACAATCTGAGTACTTCACTCTTTCTTTGTCTTCTTGATTCATCAGTGTTTGTAGTGTCTTATAGGAGCATTTTATAAACTTTATAAACCCTTAATAAATGGCCTTTACTGAGCCATACCGTAACTATTATGTTCAAATATTCTCATCCACACAAAAGACTTTCTCCAAAAGCTCAGTACATAGCTATAGAGTGTGCCTATATTCTCCAATAACCCGTGTTACATAAAGGCTTGAACACTCAGGAAGTGACCACCTCCCTGCAGCTTTTGAAGTCACTGCAAAAACACTTCCTCTCTGTGCAGCCTGCTCTGACTCTGAGATGAGGTTTTAGCCCCAAATCTGCTTTTTCAGAAGGGGTCAAAGCCAGGTTACATCCACGTCTCCTTTTGATGTCCTTTGTTAAAAAAAAAAACTCTTTGGCATAGACTCCTCCGGAGTCGCTGATAAAGTAATGAGATGCATAAAACATAAGTGTCGGTGTTTTTCGGCAGCAACAGCAGTTTATTTATAGACGGAGCCCATCTGGCATCTTGTCATAACATCCAGAGACGGGAAACAAAGCTAATGTTCAAAGCACTTAGCCTCACTTACAGGAGCAGAGGGATGGAGGCCCGAAACCCCGCCCCCTGGCCTCCACATGAACCCCCTCCTCCTTCTTTAAGCCCCAGCATAGTTAGTTCAGAGATGAGTTTGAGCACAATCCTCTCCCCGAGTCTCAGCATCACAAAGAGACGATAGAAGGAAAGTGAGCTGCTTTTGAGGAAAGGGACTCGCACTGGTATATCGCTCACAATAATAAGATGTTAAAGGTGGAGTAGGTCATTTGTTTTTGAAAAAACCCTAACAATAACAAACATGCTGCAAATGAAAATGCTTAACACAAAGATTTTTTTTTTTTTATGTTTCTGTCTCTAGTTGTCTTTGAAAATGGCCAGATTGGAAAACGGTTGCATATGCTTTAAAGTCTACTCAATATTCAACAAAAGGTAAAAAAGAAAAACAAATGATTACACATAAATGTTATGGTCTGACTGAAATGGCAGTAATTTCAGATTTATATAGTTGAGCTTTTGTTGCTGGTTTGTTTAAGTTGAGAATGGACTAAGTGACAAATACATTAAAGGTAGACCATTCATTTAAATGTTATTTTATTTTTTTTTAGATTATGTAGTTTTTGTAGTGTTAATATTATGTTAGACATACCAATATTTTTACTAAACTTGTGTGAACCAATCAAACTAATTAAACACTGCATACACACTTTTGTTTTTCAGTTAAGTCCACTACAACCTGCTCCAAACGGTAATAACCTTTCCTAAAGCTAGCATCTCTACTCACAGCGAGAGGTGCTTTTCACTGGCTTTAGAACAAACTGTAAGTAATGGTTTTAAAACTTTGAAGGGTGCAGCTGTCCACAGTTTAAACTTTAAACTATGGGCAACAGAAATGTGTGTTTGGCCCGGCCTTCCAGGAGCACACACTGCAGCAGTGGAGAGCTCTAATTACTTAACATAAACACATCCTGGACAAGAAAATATACTGTCTGAGACTGAGAAAACCCCTAAAAATCAAAATATAGACTTTTACATCTAAAAATGGACCACGCTTTAGCCAACTCTGGCACCAGCTGTTTCCATGCCAACTGCTGCAGTCGGTCAAAAATAAACTTTCACACAGTTGACTGTAGTTATTATATTACTTTGTCAAGACAGTGTCCAGTGGGTCAACCAGGAACGAGAAGAATAAACAACCTTTACACTTGGAGAGATGGAGACGGCACAGATAGATCAATATAAAAGCTTGAAGGTTTTTCTGAAACATGTTTCTATTTCGTTTGTTAAAAACTTGACCTAACTGTTGAACCCATTGTGATCACGTGGGTTGTATCCAGGGGAAAAGATTTGTAATGGCTGACCAGGCTATTCTTGATTTCCCTAAACATTACTTATAATTTTACTCAAGTACATTTTAGTGAAAGACTCTTCTAAACCTTTACTCAATTAACAGTTTAAATGCGTAATTACTTTTTAGAGATTGGTGACTAGCAATGTCCTTGTTCAGTTCTCGAGTGACTTTGGTTACCCCGCAAAATGTAGTGCTTATTTGTGACTTATTTGAGCAGCAAATCAAAGGTAACCCAATGTTTATTAACAATATTTATTGCCAAAGTAATATTCATGTTGAAAGTAATAATAATCTTCAAAGTAAAGGCATTATTTTGTTCACTATAAAAGAATAAATATTGTTCATTTAACTACTTTGACTTGAATAGGTCCTTTATTGTGGAGAGGTTAGTGCACACGGTGGGAGACTGAGGGTTCAAAACCTTTTGGGCATCAACTCCAGCCACAGGTCTCTGTGCTGGTTCCAAGCCCGGGCAATTGGAGAGGGTTGTGTCAGGAAGGAGTCGGGCATTTAAACATTGCCAAACTACTCATGCGGCAAAAATCTCTTACCTTACTCTACCCAGCCCTCCTTATACGTAAAAAAATTAATAAAATAAAATGATTGTTGAGAATGAAAACCCTGGGGCTTCCTCCCACTGCCCGAAAACATGCAACAACATTCATAAACATAATGTATTCATAGTACCACTTATAAACAGGTCTACCCATTTAAAGAAGTGGTTTATACCTTTACTACGTGTTTTACTCATTTCTTTTACATCACATTAAATATTGTAACTGTGACTGAGACTTGTCTCTCAAACGCAGTAGACCTCGTCCTAAATCTGAGAGATCTTTGAAAATGCATTGCCTTTTCTTTTTACCTTGTATAACGTATAAATATGGGCCCTGAAGTGTTTGTCTGTCGAGTGTTTGTGAACTGAAAGCAGACATACTTCAGAATCTTTTAGCATATGCATATTTCTCATTTCTCAAGTTCAGCAGCACAAACTTTGTTGGTGTTTGCTGTGTGTTTGGTGTATGCCCTGGCCTTGACCCGTCCCTCTCAGTGGCACCTGACATGTCCTGGCACTGACTGGTGTTTTTGGACGGCTCACACTGAGAATGATTACAGGACAGCGCTCTCCCCCTGGGACGACCGACAGGTGTACGAGCTGGACGGGCCGCGGGCTGCATAAACAGCTGTTCATTAGTTTGGACAGCAGAGGTCAGCGTCGCTCTGCTCCTCATCAGCATAGAGCACTGGTATTTACATTTAGATAAGCTTCAAACCAGGAGACGCAGTGTGAAGGGCTGCACTGATGAGTAAACACACTCTTCACTTCAGCAGCAGTTCATGAAAGAGCAGTCTGTCGGGAAGAGGGCTGTGTTTTCATACACTTCAGTAAAACTATAAGTACTCAAGAAAAGTCCTGATTTGAAAATGTCACAAAACATACACAAACATGCGATGCATTTATTTTACTGGAATACTAAAATACAATACCGCACAGAGTCTTCAGGGACACAGAGAGAGGGATCTTTTTCATTGTGCTGTATATTTATAGGAAGCAGACTGAACTCTGGTTTAGCTTTAGAGTCTCACACACAGCTCACTCACACAGAACTTTACTAGTGTGCAGTACATGCATGATGCACACTGTGGGTTTACATAAAAACTGATTTACTTGGAAGGGTTCAGCTCTGAAAAAAGAACAATCTTTTTTTTCTTTAATCATAGCCCTCACTTTCTGTGGGGAATAAAATAAATTAACACCTAATTTCACATAAACTGTGAATGAGGTCTAAAGAGCTGTAGTTGTAGTCAACAAAAAGAACTATGCTGTATAACACAATTTGAGATTTCTCACATTAATAAGCTACAAATGATTAAACAAAAAGCATTTCTATAATTACAGGTTTTTCCTTCATAAATGGAGGTGCCTTTACGTGACAGCAAACAAGCAGAATGTGCAGCAGACAAGGTGTATGCTATCGCAAAACCAGTTTCAACAAGGCAAAAAAAATCACCTGAATGTTCTCATGTGCACCTAGTATTATATATATACATATATACTTACATAAATATATACTTGATTTAATAGATTTTGCCAGAGCTTTTTGATTAAATGCAATTGACCAATATTTTTTGCCAAATTGCAAAAATACATTTGCGGTTGAATAATACTGATTGTAATAGTTGTTTGGTGATTCGAGGTCAGTTATCAAGTTGGTCCTGCCCTGCACTACCTTTTTATAACCACATGAGGTCACTCTTGTCCTTCCCAGAGCCACAGAAGGAGCTGGATGATGTCTATATTGTCTTTCTCCCTAGACTTTTTTCTGGACACAAAGTAAACAGGAGAAATGGAATGAGCTGCTTAAAAACATATTTTGAAAACCTCTGGTGCTTTATGGCTATGGTCAGGCTAAGATGTGATGTTTACATCAATTTAATGTTATGTAGGGTCACATACTACAGGGTTTATCCTGTCCAAAGCGACCTGTGCACTGCTGGCTCCACAAAAATAATGAAAAATGACATTTAGAAGAAGGTAGAGGAGCCAGATTAAGGTAACAGATATCCTGCAACAACACTTTCACAAAAGGTTAGGATCTACAAGAGACATACACTAAATCAATAATTTTTAAGTTAAAATGGTCCTATATTTACTGGCTTCTTTAGGTTGTAACAGCAACAATACCGACTTCACAAATCATCATACACAGGAATAATACTTTAAAGGAATAATAAAGCCTATTCCCATCTCATCTCACCGAAAATACCCATCTCAACTAAAAATAACCTGCTGGATTCCTTGATCATAGACCAGTTAACATGACACACATTAATTATTAGGTATTACTTTAAAACACATTTAAGGAATGTTTACAACATTTGTAAGCATTTGATTTTATTGATTTGGTTTTGTCCAGGCATCAGTTGAGTGTTATTTGTCCATTTAGTACCAAACACATTCCCACCAGAAGACACTAAACGCACGAGTTTCAGGTGTGGCTGTTCTTCACATGTAAACCATGCTGCGTTCACTTGCCTTTATCCTATATATTTACTCTTAATTCAAACAGACAGCAACACATCATATATTAGCTTTGGCTATCAGATAAAAATACATTAGAAAAACTTAATTTCTCTCGACACATTATAAAAGACAAGGTGATACCTAGCCTTCACAAAGGCCTCAATGGACTGGTACACACAGGAAACCATGAACTTCAAGTTTTATTGTCCTGACAATTACAAGGATCGGCACTGCCTTTTCACCCTGCCATTTAGAGATGATTGCATAAGATAACCTACAGCCAAAGATTCACAGTCCCAGTGATTTCAGCCTGTGTGAAACCAGTGCATTTCTGGTCGTATAATGCTTAACTGCTATCTAGTCAACACTTAAGAGTTCATCGGGAGGTTTAGACAATTAGAACGACAAGTGATAAGCGAGATGTGTAAGGTTAAGTTTCAGGACAATGTAGTGCAAAATCTCTCCTTACAAGTGCTATGAAATTTTAACACATCATTAGGCACCACCACTGGGTGAAATGTCATTAGTCCTTCTTTCTAAAAAATGTTTTGCTTTCAGAAACTCTGTCTTTGGTTTCCTGGATTTTCTCTGAGAGCTTGTCCTTTGTCTCCTCCATTTTCTCTGTGAAACGTTCTTTTGTTTCCTCCATTCTCTCTGAAAATCGCTCCTTGGTCTCCTCCATTTTCTCCGATATCCTCTCCTTGGTTTCTTCCATCTTGTCATGGATGTAATCTTTGACCGGTGGAGGAGTGGACAGGTAGCCGTGTTTTCTGAGATACTGGACAGAGAGGGACGTGCCGCCCAGGGTCACTGTGTACCGAGCAGGAGTGGCAATCTGCAGGAAAACACAGCCAGACATTACAGTACTGCCTGATCCTCATATTCATGCTACTCTGCCTTTTATGTATTTTTTAATTACAACATGCTAAAGTGGTCAAGTTACGCGAGAAGATTATATTATTGCACTTTTCCTACACGTTATGCAAATGAGTCTGCTTTGATTATTTAACCCATTTATCAGTCAGAATTTGAGGCCATTTACTGTTGAGGTGGATAAGTGTAATGAAACCAGTCTAAAGAACACTGAGCAGAATTCTGATTACCTTGTACATGGCATATGCAGTTAAAGCATAGCCACTAGAAGAGTCTCTCAAAAGGCCCACAATTGACTCTGGGAGGCCAATCATTTCCAAGAATGGCACAACATTCACACCTCTGAGGAGCAAAACAGAGCATTATACCATTAAAACAGCTGAAACACTAAGACATTTTTTGATGTCTCCACAAAAGGACTCACTTCATAGCAGCGTAATAGAAGGTCCCAAACCAGACGGAGGACGTGACAAGGTGAACTGGAATCATGACCTTTCCGTATTGTTTAAAGGTTCTTTTAAATCTCTGGAACAATCCCATAGACTTGTCCTGGAGCGGGTCTATGTCTGCAGACTCCTTCTGGTCTACGGTCTGAGTGGAGGGTATGGACTTGTCCTCAGGGGGCTGTTTGGGAGGAAGCGCTGACCTGCTGGAGGCTGAGGTTAGGAGCCAGCGCTGATTTGTGGGGAAACAGGATGATCGAGGGGCACAGCTGCAGAAGGCCACAGGAGGCTTTAGGACAGGGACTCCCACTAACATCGTGCGCAGACCTGCCACCTTACGCAGAGTCCTGACAGACAAGAGGCGCTGCATCATCTTCCTCGACTGCTGTGATCTACAAACCACAGACTGTTCAATTTACAGGAAAAAAAGGTGCCACAACACAGCATACATGAATGAAAGCGACAACTTTTAAAACATAAGGAAATGTCTTTAGCTTTTAATTTTAGAAACAAAACACTGTAGCCAGAAAGAACGTCTTGGCAATGGTGATCTTTATAGGCTATTAAACCAATGTGAAGAGAGAATGTCCCTACACACTCACTATGTGGTATTGCAAGTTTAATAATAACTGCAATTCCATCCTGTGCAAATACCAATTTTCTTATCAGTTAACAAAACACCTACATTCCTTCACAAACTCCATGCATTAGAAATACAATAAGGTTATTGTTTCCTGTACTGACTGACCACCGACATATACTAGAGGCTAAATGTCATGAACTCACCTTAATTATGACTACAACAGCATAAGTGCAAAACCTGAAGCAAAAAAGTAAAAGGTTATGACGTAAAGAAGTGTCAAAACATGTTGCATGTTTACACAGAACATCGAAATCTCAGTTACTGTTGCACTTGCAGACTAAAGGTATTGCTGTTCGGTAGTAAAATAAATCTAGTCATCTATAGCTTAAAATGGCAAAGCTTCCGTTTGTTAGTTCAGCCTCACTCTGTGCTGGGATGGACGTGAGGCTGGCATGCCATTGGACTATTTTAGGATGGTTGACATTGGTCAGTTTGGTCTGGAGGGCACTAAGGAGAAAGCTAGAGCTGCTAAAACAAGAATCTGCGGTAAGCAAGAGACGTTAATAAGAGGCTTTTCCTGCTTAAAGTAGACTGTTTGTCTCTGAACACAGACGGACGTCTCGTTAAGGCCAGACTCTGAACCACTGCCAACTTTGGTTTCTGGCGCTGATGTTAGCTTGTTAGCATTTAGGCTAGCAGCGCTAAGAGGCTAGATAGAATGGTAAATAAGTTGACAAAGACACACGACTTTGCAAATAAAGCGCAAAAGTCATGGAAAACTTACGTCAAAAATATTGTGTATCAAAGCCCGGGGAAAAACGCGGTACTGAGTCCCAAGGGCCATGGAAACCTGACAGTTTTTGGGTGGCTCTAGGAAGAACCACATTTAACGCTGCTGCTGTCGGACTGCATGGAACACCGCATGTACGCAGCCTGCGCTAGGAATTATGGGAACTGGTGTTCTTTTCCGCAACTCCGAAAACTACTTCAGTCGTATCAAGAAACTCACTTCCCAGAAGGCATAGCGCAATGTCAACTTTCTACTGAGAATTGGCAGTGGTTTGTAACCGGTTGTAAGGTTGTAACTTAAAGATACGACCTTGAGAACCAAGCACAGAAAAATCCGTTGGTAATGGAATAGGCTCCCGTTGGAAGTGCGGTGAGGCTTTCAAAAGCAAACTGAAAACAGACTGATTGATTATATGTACACACTCACTCTGGTTGTAGCTGTAGATACATGCTCATATCATCATATTATTATTACACCTGCTCATAGTTGCAGTAGTATTTAGCACATTTTTTTTGCCTTTATGCTACGTATAAACAAACTATAATGTGTTGCATTTATGAAATCAATGAACGACTGCAGAGAAAACGAAACTACATTTCTGCATGCAACAAAAACATTTTGAACTCCGAAAAAATACGTTCGGTTGAAGGAACTTTTAAGTAAAGTACTCAATGTCTATTTGAGTTTTAATTATATTTATGAAAAAAAAAAAAACGCCGAACTTAAATTATTCATCAGCAGCAAACCAAAAACGCCGCCCTGTGTGTGTGCCGTCATCCTTACTGGCGCGTGCAGTCAACTTTCAATCTAAATAATAAAAGGACTATTTCACTGAACAATGATAACATATGAATAGATGCAAAATTAAAGGCAATTAAAATATTTATCATACTTGGTTAATGTGATTTCTGCTCCTGAACCTCAGCGCACAGCGTCTGCACATCAGGGCTGTCTGCCGTCACCTTCATCTTTTCACGGGATCGTAAGCTGTCATCTGTGAGGCGTGCTTTTAATAAAGTTTATGTTGGAAAACACCTGCACATCTTATCATTACATATTCATTTGGTTTTACTGTCAGCAGTAAAACCAAATGAATCGGGCCATGTTCCATTGAACGTTCTGTTTTCTTCAGACACTTCATAGTTGGCCTTGGGAAAAGTTCAAGAAATCGCGGGTGGTGGGTGTTGCACATTGACATTTGTGACACATGGTAACAGCGACAACATAAAAACGAACGAACTAAAATACATTTTAATTAATTACTCATTAATTATTTTAAAAGCCACAGGGAGCCGCATCAGATGGAAGAGCCGTTGCTGACCCCTGTAACTTATACGAGCCTTTTGTGAATTATTGGATACGATCTGTATAATTATCACTGCCTAATACCACAAATAATAATGTTGCTGAACAATAAGGAGGGGCTTACACTTCTGAGATTGATATTCTGAATTATATGAGCACAATATCATGAACACTTTCATGTAACACACCTGCAGTACGTATGCGTTACCAGCAGATGGCGATGTAGGACTGTTAATTGAATTGTTATTTTTTTTACTATAAATATAGGTACAGGATCAGTCAGTTATTTCAAATAAATAAGAGATATCAGTTTTTGTTTTATTTTTATTTTTCAAGTCTGCTAAAAAGTGAATTAATTTATGGAACAATCAAAAAATGTTTAAATTGCAAACTTGACACATCCTTGATAGTGTCTGCATTCAAGAAAAAAACAAAAAAAACACAATATCTTTTATACATCTCAATAAATCTGGATAAATAAAATATGAACATTTTAAAGAAAAAGTTACATATATATTCTGTATTTGCATTTGTTCTGAGTTTTTTTTTGTGGCAGTTTATGAAGGAAAGGCTATAAAATGATGTAACAATGATGTAAAATTGATGTAAATCATTTGATTTGTAACCACACCTTTTGTCTGAGCATAACCAAAACACTCTAATATGTCTTACTCAGAAACATGAACTCTGTGGGAAAGCTCTGGCTCATTCCAGCAATCGCCTGATTCAAATTCTGAACAAAATGTGGAAAATTTAATTCCACATATTTGTAGATATCCTGTAAGAATAAAAACAAATGATATACAAGTGAATAAATAGAAAATAGGTGCCCATTTTGAACACAGGGGGAGTCTCTGGACTAATGATGTAAGTCTAAACTTTAAAACATACAAACCACAAGCAAAGATAGCCTGTTTTCTTTGCTAAAGAGGTTAAAGCTATGTGTAAGAATAATACCAATTAATAACATCACATTAAATTATCCCTGTTTGTATACAACTATTTAAAAAAGCCTTTTATAAACATTTTCCATTCAATGGAGTCATGACTGTTCCTATACAACTGACCACAGATGACAAACAGAGCACTCTTTTGAAAGCAGAATCTCTTTCATTATTTGCACACACATCTTTTATGAAAAGATACAAGAAGCAAACCGACCATCTGACTAGTCAGTACACGTTCATTAACAATACAAAGTCCCTGCTGCTTTACTATATTCATGTACCAGGCATAAAGTCTAATGTGGAACTATAAAGCCTTACATTACTTTGAGTTGATAAAAGCCTCATTGGAAAAGCCTTCTTCAACATCTACAAAGTGTTTTTAGTCAGAGGCACTTTAGTCGCTATATGTGTAAAGTTTTATTTCTCTTTTTCCCTGAATCTGTTATTGAATCATTATAATGGGTCTGTCTAGATACACTGAAAAGTGACAGGCTTTTTTGAATCATCCCACTTGAGGATAGACAGATCCAACAAAAACAAATCAATCATCTTTCGCCTGATTCATGTCTATCTGTTTGTAGTGCGCTCAATGCACTCCTGGACAAAATCGATCCCCTCATTAATCCCGTCACTGGGCCACTGCGGTTTGGGGCAGCTTTGGTTCGCAGAACAGCAGTCATAATAAGTAAATGTGTTATTATAAAGCATCACAAAAAGCCCCAGGGGTTAGAATAATGATGTATAGAAACATTTATCTGATTAAAAGGTAGGATTTTTTAAGTAATTCAGATTATTCTTGATTGGAGTTGTCATGAGGTGTATAGGTGATAAAGTACACCCTAACTTTTAACCTCACAATAAAATATTGTCAAAGAAGGAAAATGTTACAAATATTATCAGATAAAATACAAATAGATGCTGTTTCCAACCATTATGTTCATGTGGCGTTATTACACATATATCTGATGTAATTAAAAGGTTAGGCTAAAGGTTAATGAAACTGGTCTTAAGCATAAATACTGTGCATTTAAAGTTGATATAACATCTCACAACCAACGTAATCAAAAATAAACAAGCCCATTTTGGAAACAAAGATACCCTAGAGTCAAATGACGAGTTTAATAATGAAAACTGCCCTGGCCTGTATATATCTTTTTCAGCTTTCATAGTTCTTCAGAATTTTTTAACAAAATTTATTTTTATAAACTTTTTAAGACTCTGAGCCCAGTTTGGGAACCACTGTACAATCTCCGGGTCCTCTATGTAGTGGTATTTTGGATTCTGTTAAGGACTCGCAATATCCTCAAACATGGTCATTTGATTGCCATTTGTCAAAATCACTATCATCAAATGTTTTTTTGTCCAAAAAAAACGATATGGTAGTCTTTTCTTAGTTTTGTTGCTAAAATGCAGGTGCAGTACATCTTGTTAACAGCAAAGGCTCTATGATATATTTCTATTGGGAAAAGTTAATCAACACCAGCCATTAGGTAAACATAAAGCCTGTGTTGTCTTAGGATTTGGCCACTCAATGGTAGTTTTTCATTCACAATGTAACAGCTGTTGGTTTAGGATATTTTTATCTCTAGAGGTAAATTTTACAGCATATGTGATGCTTTATTAAACGCATTCTCTCTGAGTGATGCTGTCTTGTCTGGTTGTAAACCATGTGTTCATTAAGCTCAAAATACATTCATGTTAATACAATTTTCACACTGACCTTCTCGTGTTAGTCATAAACTCAATCATTGTACATATCTTCACACTGTTAGAAGGTCTTCTGACGGCCACATCTGGGGAAAGTCAGAGCTTACACTTAGGTAAGCTGTGACTTCAGTGTCAGAACAGCAGTTATGTCCACCTGGTTAAACATTACATGATTGAATCGACAGAATATGTCCGAGTTTTACGTTGCTTTCTTTTTCTCTCTTGATTTGTTCTTTTTGTGCTGTTTCAGTGTTTTTAAAGACGTAATCAGCGCTGAATATACACCTTGTATGTTTTATTGGCAGGTATTAATCTTCCTGAAGTGTCACATGACAATCCGGTGTGGACCAATGGGAGGGCTCCTTTTTGCCAGCATGTGACTTTAGCAAGCATGTGATTGGCCAAAGCCTACAACACGGTTTGAAAATTTAAGTATATATATATATATATATATATATATATATATATATATATATATTTTTTTTTTTTTTTTTTCCAATTAAAGCTTTAACCATATACTATTACTAGAAGACAAACAAAATCAGTTACAGTCTTTTTAAGTTGATACACATTGAATCCGTAGCCCACAATGCACTTCTTTAATCACACAGTAGCCAAGGATTTTTAGTAATAATCCTATAAAATTGCAAAAATCACACAGTGTATCAAGGACTTTATGTAAATGTCACACACAGGTAATGCATCAGTTCCCAATTTAATCCTAAAAGTGAAAAACTCAAAAAGTAAAATCAGTTTCTGTGCACCGAGGGGATATAGAACCAAATTAATCAGGACATAGCTTTTTTGGATTGTGATTGGATTTCTGTGAGATAAGAATTTAAGGAATGCCATTTAATATGAACAATTAGTCTGTGTTTGAAATTCATGATTATAGAAGTAATGAGAAAGTTTCATCACTCCAAATCTGTCCAAACAAAAAAAAATGTTTTTTCTCCTTTTGTAAGACCAAACTGTTAAAATCTAGAGCTTGTGTAACTCGGAGGTAATTGCCATTTAATGGAAAATGATCATATGCTGTGACCTTTTCTTAGAAGATACTTATCAGATCCGACTGTGGGTGACTAGACCACATCAAAAACAGGGAAATCAGGAGAAAACTTTTGAAGTTGTTTATCTCCTCAGCAGGCTTTGACCAAACAGGACGAGGACAATTTTGGAGTAGGCTATTTTTAACAGTGCTGGTTCAAGACACACTGAACGAGAAGTCCTTACAAACATCCGGAAAACCTCAGATCAAGACCAGCATCGAGGGTGGCATTTGGGTGGAAGAGAAATATACAAGATTGACATTTGTAGATTTATATTTTTATAAAATGTGCTCTCCTCACGGTGTCACTTCAAGAATTGTGTGGAGTCTGTGGGTCATTCCTGTGTAACTGTGGGCTCTCTCAGACGTCCTGGCTTGGTCCCAGTCAGTGCATGTCTGTAAATCTGAGCCCTGGGATTAACTGGAAACATTCAAGGTGTACCTCATCTGAGTTCTGAACTGGGATAGGCTCTAGTTACCTGTTAAGGATAAGCAGTAGAAAAAGAATGAATCGATTTTGAGACCAAGTAGTAACTAACCAGAGTGTACTGAGATGAGACTAAGTTTTTAGGGGCCAACCTGCTGAAACGAGCCGGTTTATCCTGACTGCGCTCTAATGTATGTGTTAAGCTCAAGACTCACAATAAATGAAGTTATTTACAGTATATCCAGTTACAATAATAATGTTAAATTGAATAGACTAAGATTATTTTACTCTTTCTCAGTTGCAAAAAGAGCAATAAAAACACAATAATCAAAGTATATATATATAAGCCCTACACAAATAAATGGAAGTTGTTGTACTTAGAAGAGTTTGTTTTTTGCTCAGCCTGTTTTTCCAGTTCAAACAGCGCGTGTCCGGGATCTTTTAAGTAGCTTTTATAGTAATCATAACAGATTTTCGGTCGGCAGAATCAGTTTAATGAACTGATGTGAAAAACAATGAAGTCAACTTGTGAATTAATAGATTTTTAACGTCACAGCGAATGGTACACATGTAACATAGATAAATGAAAACTTAGACTTTGATGACTAACTCAGTGGCACTAGTACTAACATGAGTTTAAGTTTGGAGTACAACTAACTTTCTGAATCCTACAATAATAAAAAAGAACTTTGATTGATACGATTGATAAGTGAAAAATAAACTCTATCTTGACAGCTTCTATCCATAAAGCTTTATTTCCAACACTTCCAATGGACAATTCCAAAGACTAAGGACGATTTGAGACATTTGGTCACAATGAAGACAAAAAAGTGGGACACTTAAGGTCATAAGGACCAGAAACAAATTAAATCTAAATCAGTTGTTTAGGAAATTAACCCAATTTCTACATTTACTTATATTTCCGATCTATCCCAGTATGCCTGCATTGAGCTACCTCGCTCTGTGTAATGGTTTGCGACGTGCTGTTTGTTCTTTGGCAGGTTCACTGTGGCAGAGGTTCAGAGCCGTTCACTGGAAATAGAGCTGCATGCTGTGATTGAAAAAAACTGAGCTGGCAACAAAACATTGAACCAAAAAAAAAGAAAGACGAAAAGCAGGTCTGAAAAGCAGAAATTGGTGCTTGTGCTTTAAAACCCTTCTTGCATTATATAGAAGTATGCATTAACAGCTGTTGAAATATAATTGTCCTTTGGCAAGTGTTTCAGAAGACATTAGAGGAAACCTTATTTATGTAGAGTTCTTCACTGTGTCGGAAATTGAATTTTGGCGAAGGGTTTAGTTTTGTTCAAAGAGGAAACCAATGAAGCTGATGAAGGCTGACAAGCAACTACTTTTCTGAACCAAACGAGACAGGAAGTCGATAGGTGACGCACATTTGGGCGGTGGAAATGTGAGATGAATAAAGCACTGCATTCCTGACAGAGATGGATTACATTTTTAATACGGAACTGTACAATACTGACATTAGGCTAGCTCTATTAAAAAGTGGAAATATTGAGTTTTTCCAACAGATTTCAAATTTACCAGAAAGTAATTGTTTCTTTCAGCTCCATGATGAATTAAAGGGGTGTGTACCTAGTCTGTTGAAAATAAACCTTTCAGAAATGTTAATTGGGCTGCAGCAGGTGTGTTGGATAATTGCAGTGTTTCTGGAGTAACTATCTGGCACCCCTGAGGCTACCTGATTATACCATTTTTAATCAGTTTATTTTTGCCTAATACCATTTACTAAGTCACAAGTGAGACCAGAGTCGCCCCTAGGACTAAACTGAGACCGTTGGAGACTGTGACAGATTCAAGACCGTGGCCAAGTAAAGACCAGAATCAGTGCAAGATAGACCGGCTTTAATATCTGTCCAGAGTGGATCTAATGTGGTTGCCTGTAATGCAAAATGTGAATGAACTAAACGCCTCCTGAGAGCTCAGTTCTGGGGACCTTTTGGATTTGTCCTGAGTCACATGTATCCAGATGTATTCAGAAAGTGTGAAAGTGACTGAGCTACTGTATATTTCAGTGATGTAGAAATATGTAAAGGCAGCACAAGAGAGCTGGAGACCTTTCTTACATTAACAGGAGTGCATCAGTGAGGCAGCAGTGAATGAGGGTTGGAGAGACTCAATGACTGAAAACGTAAACCCTGGCAGGGACGTCATTTGAAAAGTTGCAGGAGGAGTATAGTGGAGGTTTATTTGGACACTGGTGGTGGTGGTGATGAGTGGGATGAGGAGCGTGCTGAGGAGAGAGATGGATCGACTGGCGATGATGAGGCGGAGGAGGGTTGCAACACGGAGGGAAGCTGAGTGACAGAAAAGAGAGTTTAGAATTTTGACAGCTAAATGATTTTCTAGAGGTACATTTGATAAAGCTGGAGGTGGTAAAAGTGGAACTGATAAAAAAGAGGATTTAAATGATAAACTGGTAAATGAAGGGTTATTAAAACTGATAAAAGTGCAAGTGGAGTCTGTGCTTCTGTGGCAATAATAATATATGCTGTGATATTCATAATGTATAGAGTAGAGAAGAGCTATTGTTCCATAAAGAAGCAGCCATTTCTCTCTCAAATTTGCACAATTGGAGTGAAACAGGAGTACCTGCGCTGAAAATAAGATTTCCTTTTTATGTGACATATAACACATTAAGCTCTCCTCACTCCATCACAAAGTGTGTAGTCTGTGCTACCGTGGGCTCTCTCAGGCGTCCTGGCTCGTTCCCACTCTTCAAATATATTATGAGTAGGTGACACTATAGAGTGTCTGTGAATCTGAGCACTGGGCAACATTCAAGGTGTACCTCATCTCAAATCTGAACTGGGATAGACTCTAGTAGCCAGTAAAGGATAAGCTGCAGAAAAAGATTGAATGGATTTTGAGAACAAGTGGAAGTAAAATGAAGATGCAAATAATAAAAATTATTATTTTCTATAATAGTCCCTATATAAATGTTAAATTAAACAGACTAGGAGAAAAAAACAAGTTGATTCCTAAATAAAATCTCAAAGAATAGTCTGTTGCTGTGACCAGTGGATAATTTTATTCTTTGGGGCACAGTGGCTCAGTGTTAGAGCGGTTGTCCCTCAGCTGAAAGGTTGGTGGTCCGATTCCCGCTCTCGCCACAGTTCATACTGTCGTTGTGTCCCTGGGCAAGACACTTAACTGCCCAATCGTAGCGAGGGAGGCGGGATTTTGTTCTTACATCATATTGAATACAAGAATTCTTTCAATCTTTAATCAGTTAACCTTCGCTTAATATTTCTGAGTTTCTGATTCGGTATCTTTTTATTCTCACACACTTTTTCCATATCAGGTTGTCTTTAATTAATTTATGTTATTCCCACATCTCAATGGCAGCGTCTGCATAATATATCCTCATTAATGAACTGTTTCAAAGGGAATCATCAAATCAAAAATCATCAGAGAAACCACAGACTTTCAAGTTTAGTTATTCTCTAAAATCACACAAAATGAAGTAAACCCCTTGCTGCACTTTCTACCATGTTCTAATACTTGCTAATACTACGTTTCTAAATATAATAACGGTAGCAGAAGAAGGGAAAATGCCTTGTTCGGTGGTGAAGAGAAAAAATGAGTTGTCCACTGCTTTTCAGATCAGTATAAAAGTGGGTCTAAAAAGTGGGCTTATACAACACTACTCTGAACAAACCTCCTCCAAAACTACATTAGAGTTGATAAAATAAAATGTTTATTTATCTTGAGTGCTTTGTTGCCAGTTTACAACTTGCCTCGTGGCCGGATGCAGTGATGTAACGTCACCCACAGCATCTCCTTGTCTGCTCCACTTAATAACAGAGGTATAGAGGCCGCCCCACAATAAAAAGCTTCTTTTTTAAAATCTGTGAAGGCGAAACTGCTGACAAAGACACCTCCGGCATGATTCACTGCTGAGTGGATTTTCAAAAAGTCTATGTAATAGAAATGATTAAAAAAAATAATACAAAATCTATGTTTACAAGGTTCATAATCTCAGTGTTGACAGAATGTTCTCAGGTGAATAGTTACCCATTTCTGCCAGAAAAGAGACTGCAAAGTTTCTTGCTGATATTGAGGAAGAGGAAAGTAGCATTTTGCTTCTTTTCAATCGAACTATAGATAATGAACAATGATCACAGCTGCAAGATATTCCACTGAGCCAGGCTTCATGTAATTAGACCACATCAAAATCAGGATATTTAGCTAAAAAAATAAGGTAAACGTGCACAAAAATAATGTTTAAAAGGAGATATTAACAGCATAACATTCTTATGTATTAATAACTAGTCAGGACCAAGACAAGAACAAAAGTCAGGACCAAGACAAGAACAAAAGTCAGGACCAAGACAAGAACAAAAGTCAGGACCAAGGCAAGAACAAAAGTCAGGACCAGGACAAGAACAAAAGTCAGGACCAGGACAAGAACAAAAGTCAGGGCCAAGACAAGAACAAAAGTCAGGACCAAGACAAGAACAAAAGTCAGGACCAAGACAAGAACAAAAGTCAGGACCAAGGCAAGAACAAAAGTCAGGACCAGGACAAGAACAAAAGTCAGGACCAGGACAAGAACAAAAGTCAGGGCCAAGACAAGAACAAAAGTCAGGACCAATGAAGAACAAAAGTCAGGACCAAGGCAAGAACAAAAGTCAGGACCAGGACAAGAACAAAAGTCAGGGCCAAGACAAGAACAAAAGTCAGGACCAATGAAGAACAAAAGTCAGGACCAGGACAAGAACAAAAGTCAGGACCAAGACAAGAACAAAAGTCAGGACCAGGACAAGAACAAAAGTCAGGACCAGGACAAGAACAAAAGTCAGGGCCAAGACAAGAACAAAAGTCAGGACCAATGAAGAACAAAAGTCAGGACCAAGGCAAGAACAAAAGTCAGGACCAGGACAAGAACAAAAGTCAGGGCCAAGACAAGAACAAAAGTCAGGACCAATGAAGAACAAAAGTCAGGACCAGGACAAGAACAAAAGTCAGGACCAAGACAAGAACAAAAGTCAGGACCAGGACAAGAACAAAAGTCAGGACCAAGACAAGAACAAAAGTCAGGACCAAGACAAGAACAAAAGTCAGGACCAGGAAAGGAACAAAAGTCAGGACCAATGAAGAACAAAAGTCAGGACCAGGACAAGAACAAAAGTCAGGACCAAGACAAGAACAAAAGTCAGGACCAGGACAAGAACAAAAGTCAAGACCAAGACAAGAACAAAAGTCAGGACCAATGAAGAACAAAAGTCAGGACCAAGACAAGAACAAAAGTCAGGACCAGGACAAGAACAAAAGTCAGGACCAAGACAAGAACAAAAGTCAGGACCAAGACAAGAACAAAAGTCAGGACCAATGAAGAACAAAAGTCAGGACCAAGACAAGAACAAAAGTCAGGACCAATGAAGAACAAAAGTCAGGACCAAGACAAGAACAAAAGTCAGGACCAGGACAAGAACAAAAGTCAGGACCAAGACAAGAACAAAAGTCAGGACCAAGACAAGAACAAAAGTCAGGACCAATGAAGAACAAAAGTCAGGACCAAGACAAGAACAAAAGTCAGGACCAAGACAAGAACAAAAGTCAGGACCAAGACAAGAACAAAAGTCAGGACCAGGACAAGAACAAAAGTCAGGACCAAGACAAGAACAAAAGTCAGGACCAATGAAGAACAAAAGTCAGGACCAGGACAAGAACAAAAGTCAGGACCAATGAAGAACAAAAGTCAGGACCAGGACAAGAACAAAAGTCAGGACCAATGAAGAACAAAAGTCAGGACCAAGACAAGAACAAAAGTCAGGACCAAGACAAGAACAAAAGTCAGGACCAGGACAAGAACAAAAGTCAGGAACAATGAAGAACAAAAGTCAGGACCAAGACAAGAACAAAAGTCAGGACCAAGACAAGAACAAAAGTCAGGACCAATGAAGAACAAAAGTCAGGACCAAGACAAGAACAAAAGTCAGGACCAATGAAGAACAAAAGTCAGGACCAAGACAAGAACAAAAGTCAGGACCAGGACAAGAACAAAAGTCAGGACCAAGACAAGAACAAAAGTCAGGACCAAGACAAGAACAAAAGTCAGGACCAGGACAAGAACAAAAGTCAGGACCAGGACAAGAACAAAAGTCAGGACCAAGACAAGAACAAAAGTCAGGACCAATGAAGAACAAAAGTCAGGACCAGGACAAGAACAAAAGTCAGGACCATTGAAGAACAAAAGTCAGGACCAAGACAAGAACAAAAGTCAGGACCAAGACAAGAACAAAAGTCAGGACCAGGACAAGAACAAAAGTCAGGACCAAGACAAGAACAAAAGTCAGGACCAGGACAAGAACAAAAGTCAGGACCAAGACAAGAACAAAAGTCAGGACCAGGACAAGAACAAAAGTCAGGACCAGAAGGTTCGATGGTATTGTTCTCACACAGCAGTCTACTGAATTAATGTTTGTTTTTTCACTGTATAATAACAGACTTGATTTTTTCTTTTTCAATTCACTCAAAGGACTTGTTAAGTCCATTATTTATTTACTTCACAGTCACACACTGGTAAACTATAAGGTGTCTTGCCCAAGGACACAACAATAAGAATAAACTGGGCAGAGCTAGGGAGAATGGGAATTGAACCACAAACCTCTGGTTATTGGATGGCCTGCCCTACCACCTGAGCCACTGAGCGAGTGAGACCTGTGCATAACTTGGGAATGAGACCAAGTCAAGACCTAAACCTGTGTATGTTACAAATGTAAGGGATGTAAAATATTTTCTCCAAATGAAGTTATTGGTTTCTATCACAATCATGATATCTAATCAGTCGTTCTCTTAGTGTCCTCTGGACCAGGTACAAATACTTTGGTTTCTTTGGTTGATTAGTTAAATGCTCATAGACTTGTTGGACTGAAACACTTCGATAGGCGACAGTAGTTGCACATTAAACTCAAGATTGTGTCACACTGAGTTGTATCAAGTACTTTTGATAAATCTCTTGTGTGTGAATGTTTCAGTTATTCAATTCTGACTACACATTGCAAAATCAAACTATAAAATATTAGCCTTTTTAATTAATTTGCACCACCAGGTTTACTTTAGCTGCATGGTCTCCACATGCAACAGGTCATCTGAGCAGAGACATTATTCAGATGAGCAGAGACACTTAGGTCGAGTTAGGATTGCACACTTACAAAGGTAATCAGATCACTTCACGACTTACACTGTCTGACCTTGGCTTTTTGTATTCTTGAGCAGAAAAATGATATGCAAGATATAACTTGTGACCTGTGTGAAAAATTTCAAAGTAGATCGGCAAGCTTAGACCAAAAAGCCAGAAATCTTATGAATATTTAATGTACGTTGTAGCGTTCTTTGTCAGATGCACACTGCTGTCTCAGTGTTTAAATCCAAGAGTTTTTACCAGTTTAGCAGAAGATTCAGTTCATTTTTTATTTATTTTTTTCAGTTTAATGCTTCAATGCTCTGTCTTGTTCTAGTGGTCGCTTCTTCCTCCTCATCCATTTTCTAGCACTGTCACTGGCTGTTACTGCATCCAGTTATCTAGCAGGCTAAATGTTGTCACTGTTATCAATAAGTCCCTAGTGTCTCTGTCCACACACAGCAATTACTCCATCCACCACTGAGTTACCTCAACTTCAAACCCGACTTCAAATCGTGCTTGAAATTGTGTCGTCAGAACTCATAAAGACAAAATTGGATGTATAACTTTCTGGCAACAATGTGTGAGCCACTGCAGCTTTCATTGTGGCTTTTAGCTCAATAACCACTGAGGCACACAAAGCTGCTCGCAGGCGGCTATGTGTTTCGAGAGGTAATTGCCTGAAAAAGAAGTAAACATCCACTTTGCTCAGATGAAAACTCCTGCTGCAAATGTTTTCCTTAATTGCGCTTTTTCAAATTTGATCTCTTTTTACCCTTAAATTTTAAAAAAAAAGAAATAAAAAAAAAGAAGTGGGTGATAGCAACTCAAAGCAGGGATACAATAAAAAAAAGTCACAAAGGCACACCATGAATGCGTCAAAAAGACAACGTATCAAACTGCTGCGAATAGAGACCCACAAAGCCTCGGAACAGATTCTGTGACGTTTGAGCCTTGTTTGTTTTGTGTCTCCTGTGAAGTGCTTAACATTGAGCCAGGGTTTTCTCGCGAGAGTAAACTTAAAAGGGCATCACACAGTTGTGAACGTGCATGATACTGCTGTTACTTATAGAGTTAGTAAATCCATCCATCTGACCTGTTTGGATCTGTATATGCATAAAAATCCCACTGGAACTGGAGCCTTTTCTAGTTTCTTTGGTGGTGCACACACTAAAGACACTTAGAACACATGCTCTCTGAAGGGTGTCAGGTTCATACAGGAAATGAGTAATAATTTGGGAGAATGTGTCGGTTGAGGGACAAGGGGCATAACGTTTAACCAATAGAGGTTGCAGGTACATCATATTTACGAACATCATTTGTTTTCATTAAGGACACTCTCCAAGCAGCAAGTCTTCTGAAACATTTTGTACATATATGACTCTGCTAGGGTTCAGGGTGTTATTCCTATTCCTGTTCCTTCTGTTTGAGCTGAGGGTACTGTGTCAGTGAGATATGCATGATTCTAGCGATCTTATGACTAAAAACCATTAAATAATTATGAGATTAGATATTTCTGGGCTAAAAGTTTTGTGGCGCTACTAGCTGATAAATCCCAATCACCAAGTACCTGTCTCTTTGCAAACGCTGGTGCAGGCTATGTTCTGTAGAGCCGTTCTGTCTGGAAGAGCCACAAAGTGTTCTGTCCTACGTGCCGTCCTACGCTGGTAAAGCATTTGCGTTTTGTGAAAGAGGTGTTGGATTATGAGTCCCGAACTCGTGACCTCACTGAAACTGTACTCTTAGGAACAGATTTTTTTTTAAGTTGTCCGGTCAGAACAATAACGAGACATCTAGTTGCCACACTTTATTTTTAAATGATGTTCATGTTTGTGGTTTAGTTCTCCCATGGACACATTAAACATAAACCAAAGAATAACAAATCAGGGAAAATATTATGGGATAGAGATGCCAAGTGGTCTAAAAAACTACAATCTGTTGATAGCACAATATCAAAAAAATTGCGTTGGCTTTGGATGGCTTGTCAGGGTTTACTTGTACCCAATTATGTGGTCCAGTGCCCATCAGTGCCCTGCAGACACAAAGATGATGGATGAGGGATGAGGGTTTAGTCTGAAATCTGTCAGTCTCAGGCACAAACTAATAATTACTAATTACTAAAACATGTTTCAATAGCCAGATAATACAATACATCCAAGTCAACCGTTTCATTTCAGTACATGATGTAAAGCAATGGCACAGAATCACAGAATCTCATTAACTTCCTGTTGTGAATGACTGTGAGTATGAATTGACAGTTAGTGTGTGTCTCTAAATTTTTACTGGTGATTGTCTGGAGTGTACCCCTGCCTTGGGCCAAAAGCAACTGGGATAGTCTTCACTGCAACAAGAAATTCATTCATTCATTTTCTACTGGAGCCTATCCTAACAGCTTTGAGCCTTAGGTGGAGTTCTTCCTGGACCAGGGTTAATTGGTCGCGCAACAAGAAATTGAATGAATAAATAGTTTGCTGTCTAAAGGCTCATGAGTCCCACATACTCCCTGTCGCTGTATCCTTCTTTCCAGTTACTTCTTACAAACCCCAGTCTCTTTGACTGTCTTTGACTCTTTTTCCGCTCCTCTGTCGCCCAAGTGCTTGCTCAAAGACAGCTATGTTTTAGTTTTCTTGTTAAGAGCTTTGAGGCAACCTTTGGCACTTTATAAATTTTGCTAAATTCAATTGAAAATTATAAGTTTTGAAAAACAGATAAATGTGTTTTTTTCCTGGCTCATTGTCTGGCTTTTGATTTGCTTTTCAAGAAGATCTAGATGTTTTTCCAGACAAACCAGTTTATTCCAAATCATTATTAAAAATGTACTGCTATCACTTTTATACACTGTATGGATAGGGATTGGGCATTGAAACTCCCAATAAAAATAATAAGATTTGGTTTTAGTTTATATCAATATACTGATTTTGAAAAGTGTGTGTAATTTTGTGAAAACACTTTTGGGTGTCTTTGGGGAAAGTGATGATAACCCAGCCCGAAACCTGCTATTTGCCGCAACACACACAAAAATGGCAAATAAATTGTTCTTCAGCATCTGTCTATTGATATATCCATCTAGAATCCTTTTTGCATTCATGCATCTTTGTCCTGTCGACAAAGGAGACACACAGAGGAAAGAAGAATGAGTTTAGATCAATGGGACATCCTCGACCTCAGGAACGTCACCTGCAGCGAAGTCTGTATATGACATTTACACAGCTGGGTCTGCTGTAAAACCTCAAATAAACTCTAGTAATTCAGTTTTGAAAAGATTGGATTGCTTGCCTTCATCATTTGTCATCATTCATTAATTTTTCTTCCGCTTATTCCTGTTAGGGCCAGTTTGTCAACCATTCACTCTGACATTCATTCACTAGGGATACTTTAGACCTGTGCATGTGTTTGGGCGGTGGGAGGACAAGCAGACTTCTCACAGAAAGGCCTGAGTTGGCCGGCCGAGGATGCAAGATCAAACATACAACCTTCTTCCTGTGAGGAAGACAAACCTTCCTCACAGGAACTATATTTACTTGTGATGCTTTATCCTCTTAGTTTACAGAAATACAGCTCTTGGCTCTTGAAGATGCTTGCGATGAATGTGCTGTGAACCTACATGAGAAATAAACTATATTTGAAGCCAACATCAGATCAAGTAGATCAATTGCTATAAATTAGAGCAAAATGAAAGTAAATCCTCCTATACAGACTGGAGATAAGTTCTAAGCTTTCTAAACGTTATACTGAGAAAGCTCCCTGTACTGTCACAAAGTCTGGTCATGTTTGCAATGTAGACAGTCAATGTTGTTTAAATTCACTAAGAAAGGGTTGTTATATACTGACTTTAAACTAGAAACAGTAGAGTTTATTCAAAGATGTACAACATTTAACATTATTTCCCTTTAAATTGACCTTTTCATTAGAAAGACAAGCTTTTGTTTGAAAAACTTTGTTCTTTGCTAAGACATTTCTTTAAAGCACATTGAGCTACTTTGGTAGAAAATGTTGTCAATAAATACATTTTCTTCTTCTACTGTCATGTGTCTCTAATGTGGAAATAGCCTGAGGTGTATGTTCTTTCATATTTACTCTATTATCTCCTCGACAGTCCATGAAAGCCCTTATAGTGTCTGAGTACCGTTTTAATGGACAGAAGTGTATTCATGTTGCTGGGATGATATAATCCTCTCAGTGAGATCGAATATTAAGGTGAGGGCAGCTGGCTCTAAGCTGCAAAGCCTTGGATTCGTGTCTTGCGTTTTTTCTATTACAACGGTTTTTACTGCATCTGGTAGGATTTTTATTCACCACACTTTTTAATGTAAACACAGCTCAAGGACTCCCAGCATTAACCGATCACATGGTTGACGACAACAGAGCCTGTATTTACAGCGAGCAGCAAGAAAATGTAATACATTCATAGGATATGGATCTGTTTGAATTGTGGACTTGTGGACTGGTCTTTAGGCCATTTGATACACTGCATGTTAAAATAATTATAGACTGGAAACCTGGTTAGAGATGTTAAACCAACACATACAGTATAATGAAGTGCTGAGGGATGTAAAAGTATCAGCGAACTAAGCACATGTGGCAAATTAAAAGCTCAGAGAGACCAATCTGCCTCCTTGTGAGCCATTTGATTTATGCATCCAGTAGATACATTTAGATTTAGATTCAATGTAGTCCCTGAAGCTTATCAAGGTTGGGGTAGGGGTGAAGAGATAATTGGCAAGAGGAATGGACTAATGGTAGATCAGTGAGATGTAGGACACCAGATTCACAAGTGAGAGTCTTTAGTTTGACATGTTTTTCAGTGTCCACACTGTAGAGGACGCACTGAGCAAAAAACTTAACTTCATACTAAAATCCTTTCTGTCTGCATGGGATGTTTTTGCTGCAACAACTCGAGTATCCACTGGTTAAATTGGCGGCATATTTGACCCCGAATTTCCTCTGCTCTTCTCCACCACGCACTCCACGGCAAATACGCAACAACTGTTTTCAATGAGAGCATTTCCACAGCACCCGCTGCGTTGCGTCTCTGATCCGGCGGTGTGGACAGGAGTGGACGAGATATGCAGCAGTTCTGTTTCTGCTGGTTGCCTGCAGCACAGCGGATCTGAAACACATCCAGTGGGTGAGGGTCTGCGACGTCGGTTGCTGGTGTTCCGCAGCGGAGCACTGGAAAATGGGGTTTATAATACATCCATAGTTATGAAAAATACCAGGCAGAACAAGATTCAGCCAAACCAGTAAATGAATGTGTGTATTAAAAGAACTGGATGAAGGACTGTTCCCTTGGCTTTGTTGCCAATTCTACCAGTGGCCAATTGTGGTATTGCAGCATTAATAAATCCTTCTGACCCAGAAAAGAATAATTCAAAATTTTTGAATCTCTTATTCTTTATAGGATTTGTTTGTTGCTGGATGTACATCACTGAAGCTGTGGACACTCGTTTTTTCTGAGATGGGGCTTAGGATCAACATTGGCAGCAAGTGGTTTGGAGAGTGGCAAAAAAAGTGTATATCCCTCTGCAATGCTTGAGTACTAAGAGTAACATTAGCGTCAACCCTGTCGGTATAATTGGTGAAACACATTTCTCTTTTTAGGCACCAGCACTTATACAGTAATGTGTGCACCCAACATGTCGGTGGCCTTTGAAGAAAGGTTGAGGTGTAGCCCATCTATCAAGCTCTAATGTAGCACAGAGCATGGAGGCTGAAAAACCTCGTGATGTGAGGATGATTGTTGTTTTCATGCCTGAAAATGCTCTGAGCATCATGAGAGCATACTTTCCGCTTCATGTTTATTAGCTTCTTATGTCAGCTGAAAACAGATGAGGCGTTCAGAGGACAACATAATGTCCTGTGAGGCTTGAATGCTTCCTTGTTTGAAATGCGTCCATATTCACTTTTATAAGAAAAAATCATGACTCATAGCCCTGTAAAAAAAACAAAACAATTCCTCTTCTGATTCATGAGTTGAACAAAGGTGACTCCTACCTTTAATGTGTGATGGGTTTCTGTTGGTTATAAAATACGGGGATAATTTTGCTGCACTTATGTATCAAGAAAACAGCTCAGACACTTTTTTGGTCACTTGTTGTTAAAGGATATTCTGATCTTACCTCAACCTAAAAGGGGCAGTGACATTATGGACTGTCTGAAGTGGTCCTGTCTTTATCCCGATGGTTGTAACGGAGGCATCACAGAGGTGAGACGAATCATTAAGGTTCAAAATAGAAAGGTGGAGGAAGTAACTCTACTCCTTCCTCCAGTTGGGGATGTTGCTGCCCTCCAGTGCCCCGATGACCACAGGTACCACTGTTGTCTTCACATATATACTATAAAGAGAAAGGGTTCCCAGCCCATCTACATTACAGATAATGGAGAATGCATAACTCTTTTTCTCTAACTTTTTTCTTTAAGATTTGAAAAGAGAAAACAGCAAGCGTATTAAGTAACCCGACGCTTGTATTTTGGCTCAGCAGCTTTACATTGTCCTGGACTTGCTGACATTCTGAAGTTATTCCTGTGATGCCTTCGGTTGTTGTCTGACTGTGGTTTTTTTAATGATTGTGTGATGTCCTGTCTGCAGTGTTGCATGTATCTTTGTTTATTAAGCTCTTGGCGCAGAACAACTTTCCTTAGGGGCAACAAAGTTTTCATTCACTGAAGCTACAGCCCTCTGTTAGTGCTTTGTCTGACACTGAAATGCAAAGCTATCTGCAAACAATTGTCGCTTATCTCCTATAAGTGAAGTATTTTAAATTTGTATAACAAATCTCCGCCTGACACCTCAAGTAAAGTAAAGGTAAATGTCATAATAATACTATAATAAACACTGAAAGTTAACACAAACAGTACAAGTGCTGATGAACATGCTTTTAGTTAAGTGTAATGGAAGGACAACATTATTATGAGTCATGTTTAATCTACTTGCCATTTTGTTTTGTCGGGCTCACTTCATAATAAACTCTGACTCACTCTGAATAAGTTAATCAAGTTTCCATGCAATGTGGGAGTTAAAACTGCCGAGACAAACTGTGAAATCCAAAGGTGTAGGATGTGTCAGATCAGCTCAATACTTGTTGCTAGAAGCCATGTAGGTCTACACAGTCACACAGGGAGCCTTTCCGTGCAACAAAACCACTGTGCTTTGTGAGATTTAAACTTTTTTTTTTTAAATCAATGTTCAGCTTATTAGCCAGTTTAGTCAGACATCAAAAACCACATTTACTGATAGCATTTATAAAAGATTAGCTTTTATAAATGATATCAAAATGATATCTTCTGATGTCTGTTTCGCTTTGTTAAGTTGGGTAACACAAGCCAGGACTCTTACGTCAAAAGAGTATTTTCTGAGGACACTGTGCACAGACACTGGACTGAGAGGCATTTTATTATGAGTAGACATGTTAATTGTTGCTTAAGAGTGTTTTATAATGTCCCTCCTTTACAGAGTCTGTGTCCATAGGAACAAGACGGCATAATTTAAGCAAACCTTTTGAGCAGAGGCCTTTAAGGTCAACCAAGTTTTCCGTTTTAACTTTGTCCTCCATTAAAGGTAGGATGTGTAGTTTTTTTGTGATCTGGTACTTAAAGTGCAGACTGCAATCCCACAGCTCACACTCCACCTTCATAGAGCATGTGAACAACTATGGTAGCCCTGCAGGGACAAGCTGTTGTCAAAAAACAAGCTATATGATGAAATATGTGAAAAAAATAAATATATATATTTTTTTATTATTCAGACATTCCCAAAACTTTTTATGCATGAATGTGTGCCCAAAATGAATAGCACTCCTTCAGCAGTGCTCAGTTTGTTTTGTGTAGTTATAGGAATAGAAAGAAGATCTTTAAATGTCAAAGACAGACAAAGAGTGTTAATTAGATGTCAGTGAACTCTGCTGAAAAATAGTTTTTATTTAATTAATTATTATTTAATTTTGTTCCACTACAGATTTTACACATTGCACCTTTAAAATTTGAAGTCCTGATTTACATTTGGTTTAGACCTAGTTTAATTGTGGTTCGGTCTTGGGTTGGTGCTATTATGAACCTGGTCAATCCCTTTTTAACCATATATCTGTTCTAAAAGGGCAGTGCAGTGCGTTTGTGGCCTGCTTTATAGGGAGCCCATTCAAATAATACTTTTACTTAAGATATCGCTGAAGCTCAAGTTTTAGTGCAGATTGAATTAAAGTTGGACTTAATTTACTGCAATGGACAAGAGGACAGATCTATTAAGAGATACAGCCCACATGTTAGGCTGGTCTGGGCTTAAAAAAAGAAGAGAAGAGATAGGAACTGTGTAATTAAATAAAATAACAATTCATTTTAAAGGTCCCGGTTAGAGGTGGGCATGTAGACTCCTGGCAGTGGAAACAAACAAATGAGTGAAATGTCAGATTTTATTAACAGTGATTATCACAATTCTGTGATTATCACTGATGAGAAATGTTGTATGGTTCTAATTTCACATTTTTAAAATAAGAAAAGCTTCTAATTTGCCTGGACACCAACAAAATCAAAGTCAATAGTAAACCTGAACAGACATGATTGAAGAGCACTCCATTCCTTGGAGGATTCATTTCTTTTTGTCTAGTGGCTTTTGTATTTGATTGAAGTTAGTTGTTGTCTGAAAAAAGGAAATAAAAAAATTAAATTAAATAAAATCAACAAGGTTTTTATCGTATTATTAATAGACCTGTGAAGTGATTGTGGCTTTCTTTTCTGTAAGTTTTTGCTCATTTACCTGAAAAGAAGTTTCACGGGACTGTCAATATCCATTTTTAAGTTGTGTTAATCTGGAAAGTTATGTGTTTCAAAGTCTGCTGCATCTATATAAAAAGGAACCCTTAAAATGACTGGAGCATTTTGTGTGAAAGTCAAAGGGTTGTTGGATAAATGAGGAAAGTTTGAGTCGACTCTCCAGCTATTGGCTGCTGGCAACTCACATCAAGAAGAACAACACTGACAAGATACTGTGTAATAATGTACATTCCTAGAAGCATATATACTGGAGCCTCAGCCCTTAACACCACCGTTCCAGAAAACGCTACATTTAAAAAGAGGAGTGTGGGTTTTCCTGTGTAATGTGTAAAGACTACAGTGAACTAAACAGCTACTCAACATCTGAGAATATAGTGCAGCTATAAATACAGTCTTAATTAAATGTCAGTTTGCAAGTTATTTATGTTTTGGTCACACTCTTTTTAATATTAGAAACCTTTCTGTGATTGATCTGAGGCTGACAGTGGGACCATGTTATTTCTCTTTTATGTCACAGTCTCCTTTGTGTGGGCGGTTCAAGGCGGGTGGGCCATCTAAAAGCACAATGAGCTGCGAGCTGAACTACCAATCTACCACTGCTGCAGTTTGTATCTGTCCTGCTGCGTGTCCTCCATGCAGACGTTGTCCTTACCACTTTTAAGACTGCTGGAGTTTAACGAGTCAGACTAAACCCTCAGGTGAAATATCAGTTCATGAAACTGTCTCTGTCTGAACAGTGTCTTCAATTCTGAATTCATATAACCTTGTAAATATTAAACCCTTTACAAGCCCCATGACTTTTTCTGAATTTGATTTATTGACCAGCCATTCATTTTTTTACTTGATGGCAGAAAATATGTGGCATTTAAAATCCTTTATCCCTAAAACTGTCCAGTCTAGGTCATATAAATAACATGCATTTGCAAAACAATCAGAACAATTAATGAACACAAAGCTATTGTTTATGTGGATTTCTCAATGTGTGAAGAAATAATTGTCATCCAAAAAAGTATTTACTGTTGTTGATGTTGGCACTGGACCCAACACTAGAAATGAGAAGCACTTTGGCTTTGTCAGTCACCGTAAAGTTTTGTTTAAGCCACTTTCTGAAGAGCGTAAAATGACAATAAATCTACATCTACGGAGGTCTTATTTGGCAAAAAATTTAAAATGCATTGAGATGACGGTTTTATGAGAAAGATATTCAAAGAAAATAACCACTTGTGTTGGATCTGAGATATATTAACCATTTTAGTGCACTATAATAGACCACCCCATAGCCTACAACATCAGTTTATATCTTTGAAGTACTGTTTATTTTATTTTTTATATATTATATATTATTTTATTTAATTTGAAGAGACAATGTTGTAATCTGTGGTAGAAACAGATTAAAGTGTCCCCCTTGTGCTTGTAGTGTTAACAGTTTATTACATTTAGCATTGATAAACCAACTATGACCATAAAATTATATTTTTTCACATTTTTCTGTTACATTATTAGTCCCTTCATGTGCTCATCTGCCAATAAGAGTAGGCTAGAGTTACTAATTTGACTTCACAGCGAATGACTACATCCACTACAGAGCTGTGACATGGAACAAATGACATATATACTTTAAAGAGCTAATAAACCAATTAAAGAAGGATTTATTAAAAATGAATAAAACACAGACAAACACTTTGTATTTCTCAGAAGAGGTTTAGGGAGATGGAAGTCTGAATGGCCCTGCCTAGGCTGCTTCCCCAGCAACCATTGTCACTAATAGGAGTCAATTAATATCTATAGGGCTGTAGAAGTTTATGTATTCTGGATGGAAGACACTTAACCCACCTTCCCTCCAGTGGTGTTCCAGCTGTAACACTGGAGAATGGAACCTTAATGTACTGTATGTCACTTTATATGAAAGTGTTAACCAAAAATGTAGATGTAACACTGGTGAATGGAAGCTTCATGTAAGTTGCTTTGGATAAAAGCGTCTGCTAAATGAATAGATGTAAAGCACATAACTAATTTGCATAAATCAATAAGTTTTAGAAGGAGCAAAAAGTAAGTAAAGAGATATGACCCTAATTAAGTAAGTGCAATGTCCTAATGAGCCAGATGTGTTTTTGTAAAATGAATTCCAACCCCTCAGAGAGCTGGTGTTATCTTGTATTTGCCTGATTGTATTCAATTTTTTCATATTTTTTAAATGTGCCTAAAGTTCTTAATAATTCAACTAGTGAGCTAAACCAATAAGCAACAGTCCAGAGCAGAAAGAGGAATCTCTGTTTAACTCATTAGTGTCCTCGAGGAAGTTGTGAGGCCATAAACAGGCAGTCAGTGAAGCCCACGTGCTGCATGAGTCTGAGTGTGTAGGCTTGAATACCAATGTTCTCTCATTGGGAGGACGTGGTCCAAAAATATATAGCTGCAAATGAATTCGAGCTTCGGATCAAGACTCAAAGAGCGAGGATGGATCACACAGTTTTCACACAAAGCTTTTGAACCAAGCTCAAAGGTTTGCTATAGGCCGTTAATCTGTAGGAAGACATTGAAGGACTCAACCAACACCTGCCTCCAGTCATCTTCTGCGGACAGAGCTTGGAGACAATAAAGTTGCAGCTTGGATGTGCACATGGCAGAGTGTTTAGCACTCCTGCCTCTAAACGCAAAGGTTGTGAGTTCAACACAGGTGTCGAGGTCAGAAGGTGGCATCAATCAATAAATCATCAGTTAAGTTCACAAATGCCCACATTTCCTCACAATGTGTGCTTAAAAACAGAGTCTTCTTCTCCTCTAGCAGTGCTCAGTTCATATGCTTTTGTAGGAACGGGAAGTAATGGATCTTAAAGGGCTTCTTCCGCTTGGTTCTATGAAGCTTAAAATGTCTATTTTCCCTAGCAAGACAAATCAAAGTTTTGCTTTCTGATTATAAATTATGGCAAGCATTTGTAGTTTTACTGATGTTTTCCAATTTGTATGAATATATTAGTACTATTTTACACAATGTACCTGAACACATTTAGTAAATGCATCAAACAGTGGCTGTTGTCTGGCGTTTCTCTGACTGGTAAACATTATGCCAGTAAACTCCGCCCTTGAAATTGAATTCAAGCATTCTAACTTCTTTGTATAGAATAAGAAAAGAGCTAGAAGCGGCTGGCCAGGCTACTCATGACCGGGACTGACCGGTTTTATAAACTAACAGATGCTTTAACCAAATTTTATATATTGAGAAAAAAGACAATACTAATCATCATGCAGATCCTGTTTTTGATTCAGAATTTCATAGCCCCCTACGCTGCTGTCTGCACTATCTCAGTCTTCCTCTTTTAAGACATGGTTGTTGAGTTGATAATGATGCGGTCAGTAAATCAGGCGCATCGACCTCTGTCTGTGTAATTACAGCTGAGTGTATTTCCTTTGATGTTCTGCGATTAAATCAAAGAAAAGCTTTTACTTTGATACTGTACAAGTGTTTGAACAAGGTCAGGTCACTGCTTTCACTTCTGTTTAGGTCTAATTAATTACCATAAATGTTGTCTTGCTCACAGTAAAAACCTATTTGCTTTGAAAACACTTTTACGAGCAATGCATTTTATATTGACATGTCTGAAAAAGCCAAACTGTCATTGTGATGCTGTGTATGTGTTTTTTTTATCTAAAGAAGGCTATTTTATTGTATAATAATTGTCAGGCCAGCCATCCTCATTAATTTTCATTATATACAAAAAAAAATACTCTGGTCTCTGGATTTTAGTTGGATTTATAAAGGATAGCGCACCATGGAGGAAAGAACCTGCCACTGACTACAACTGAATATACATATTTGTACGTTTGCACATACAATGTACAGTATGTATTCCCAAGCTAAGTATTACTGATCCAGCATACTGTATGAAAATAAAAACTTTGTTACACTGTCCAATCAGAGGGGTGTAAGAGGAAGAGTAGCAAGAGTCACCTTTCCTGAAGTCTATTTGCTTTGGCTGAAAAAAAAAGGTTTGTAGACAAGTTTTTGATTTGGGAAAAAAAACCATTATGAGGCTTAAACAAAGTGAGCACTCTCAGACATTGAGCAATTTTTGTTCATGTCACTGTGCAATTTTTAATATTTTTCGTCTTACTGTGATACACATGACCCCTGTCAAGTCACAACAACCAAGAGCTAGGATTTGTCTTTATTTTACTGCCGGTTAAATACAAAGACTATCTAGAAATATATACTTTGGAAAGAGTAAACCAGAAAACATGTTACAGTCAGTTAAGTTAATGCAGAGGATAACATGCAACTCTTGACTAATTAAATGTTGAGTCATATTTATCATCACCATAAATCATAGATTGTAAATAAAATGGATGTAATCTGCCCATTGGACCCCTATTCACCGATATTGTCGTTATGACGGGGCAGTTACATCCGGGCTTTTCCGCTTTTACTCCATAGTAAAACAATAGTTTTCAGATAGTATAAACAAACATATTTATCAAAACTTTACCCCCCCAGAGTTGTCACGTAGTAAAAACTTAGCTCTAGAGACCAGAGCCATCTTTTGTACCAGGCTGTAAACATGATTTTTACACTTGTAAAGTCGCCATTAGGTTTCTCCTTATATTTCTGCTTTCGGAGCCTGCCCTCTGGTGGACGGCGGTATATGGCTGTATTTTGCTGTATTCCGCTGTATGGCGGCGCCCTTACTCGAGGACCGTTTAAGAGGTTCCATGAGAGAGGCTTAGCATAAATCAAAGTATTTGTTTTATTTTGATTTGTTTCTATTCTTCTCCTTTCTATTAATACATTTTTCAATTGCAACATAATTTTTTGAACTTTTTTTTGTTTTATCTTCAGTTGAAATAACATTACACCGGACTTTATTGCCAATTAAAAACAAATAAATAACTTCTAACCAATCAACAAGTCAGTCTGTGAACAGGAATGCAGGAATCTAAATATTTTAACGCTCTGAGTTAGACAGATAAACATTTCTCTGAATCCAATTTGGAGATATTTTTTGTAATAACGAGCCTCATAAAACAGACTTTTTTGGTGAAACTTGGCAACTTTTTAAGATGTTTGTCTTCCTCTCATTTTGACCTGATTTACAGGATTCCCCACAGAGCAGTTACATAGTTGAGATACCATTCTCACAAAAAAAAGAGTTTTGGAAACATCATTAAAACAACTGTATAGAGAAGACTCCCACGCAGCCTGGACAGCCATCCTGATGCTTTTCCTTTTTTTATACAAAGAGTTAGTCAGGTCTCTGTGGATTTTCAGGTGAAGAACCATTTAACACAGAATAAACAGCTTCACACACACACACACACACACACACACACACACACACACACACACACACACACACACACACACACTACTGAACTAAATTCCAAGACCCAAACAAGAAAAAGTAAAAGTAGAGATAGCATATAATATCACCAAGTAGCTTTGGATTAAAAAATATTCAGACACTAAATGCAAATGTCCAAGTGATGTAGGGTCCAGGGTTTAGTATGTTGAGAGTTTAAACTTAGTGAACCAAACCCATGTTGTATGGGAACCCAACATGTTTTTGTTTTAAAAAAAAGCTCATAACTGAATTTGTTAGCCCTTGATGGAGAAAGAAAAGATTAGAAAAAGAGAAATGTATTTGCTTTGCTATTGCTTTGTTGCATGGTAAGGCAGTTTGGGGGTTTCTTGAGGATGCATAGCTCTCCGGCATTGAGCGTTATTCATCTTCTATAGTTAATAGATAAAGAGAAGGTGACCAGACAGGAAAAAGGAAAGAAAGGGTATCTTGGAAAATGTCTCACAGCAAGAAGATTGTGAGTTAAAATGCCGACCAACTCAAACATCCTCGACCTCCTCCGGCCTTTCTGTGAGGTGTCTGCATGTCCTCCCCATGTTCCTCACTGCCCAAACACATGCGCTTCCCTAAAGTAGGTAATCCCTACTTGGTTTCAGCACCAATGCTCAGAGCAATCACACACGTAACCTCAACAGCCTTATATAAAATCCTTGAGTATCCATATATCCTGCCAATTTCTATGCCTTTATGAGTTGTAACTTTGTTGTCATCTATTATTTAAGCTCTTCTCTGTCAGTTCCTTTTGCTGTATTAATGTATTTTTTATTTCCTGTGCATTCCCTTTTTCCTGCTGCTGCAAACACAAATGTAGTCTCCAAAAATATTGAAGGAATTGTTAAATCAGCCATACCTTCACTTTTTATTCAGATGGGCACATTTTTCACATCTGTGCTTTTTACAGTTACTATGGTTACGAATTGAACTAGACTTAGCTGTAAAACACTATTATTTGTCACATTCCCTTTGTTTACATGACAATAGAGCAATTTTAATGAATGATTCTGTAAAGCAATCCTTTTTGATTACTACACTGTGTTACTCAGTTTGGCTACAACCAGCAGTGCACATTAGACTGTGCATTCAGAGAAAGTGCTGTAACAACATCATAGTGCCAGCAAGCGTCTCTGTGTGTGGTATTGTGTGATTAGAACAAAGAGTATGTAACGTCTGTGGGACAAAGCTGCGTGTCAGTGCAAAGAAAAGGTGGAAGATGTTTTGTTCCTCATCCAGGAGACTCTCAATTATGGTTGGTGTTGCTATTTTTAACGTTAACTGTTCTTCAATTCTAACACTGTCAGGTTTATTATAAACCTACAGATGTATTTTTAGACCATGATCCTGAATAAGTCATGTTCACCATTGATGTTTAAAGTATGTTGCTCATTGATCAACAAAGACACACTGTGGTTCTTATGCATTAGGTCGTGTCTTTTACCCACGGTCACATTCTGTGTCATTAAAATACCTGAAAATTTAATCCAAGGAGAGAAAGGGCAGTGCCGTTACCAGATGTTATATTTGCGATAGATCACTACTGATTTAAAGCCATAACAATACTGCATATACAGTAAACAGTTTAGTGGGACTGGAGCTGGACTGCACACTGTAAATTTTCCACAGTTCTTTGGATAATCACTGAAAATTACATGTTTGGGACTGATTAAAAAACATAGTTGATGCTATAACTTTAGCATTGTCAAACTTGTTGATTGTTTTGGTCTAGCTTTCTTTAGAAATTGTAGCTTATAACTAACAAGTGGTCTGTCTGTAAGTGTCAGCCCTGGGATTAACTTGGGCTCTACTAACCCTATCCTACTACCTGTTCCTGCTAACCCAGTCATGCTACCTGTTCCTGCTAACCCAGTCATGCTACCTGGTCCTGCTAACCCGGTCCTACTAACCCTATCCTACTACCTGTTCCTGCTAACCCAGTCATGCTACCTGATCCTGCTAACCCGGTCCTACTAACCCTATCCTACTACCTGTTCCTGCTAACCCAGTCATGCTACTTGTTCCTGCTAACCCAGTCATGCTACCTGGTCCTGCTAACCCGGTCCTACTAACCCTATCCTACTACCTGTTCCTGCTAACCCAGTCATGCTACCTGTTCCTGCTAACCTGGTCCTGCTAACCCTATCCTACTACCTGTTCCTGCTAACCTAGTCATGCTACCTGTTCCTGCTAACCTGGTCCTGCTAACCCTATCCTACTACCTGTTCCTGCTAACCTAGTCATGCTACCTGTTCCTGCTAACCTGGTCCTGCTAACCCAGTCATGCTACCTGTTCCTACAAACCTGGTCCTGCTACCTGGTCCTGCTAACCCAGTCATGCTACCTGTTCCTACAAACCTAGTTCTGCTACCTGGTCCTGCTAACCCAGTCATGCTACCTGTTCCTACAAACTTGGTCCTGCTACCTGGTCCTGCTAACCCAGTCATGCTACCTGTTCCTACAAACCTGGTCCTGCTACCTGGTCCTGCTAACCCAGTCATGCTTACCTGTTCCTGCAAACCTGGTCCTGCTAACCCGGTCCTGCTAACCCCGGTCCAGGCTAACCTGTTCCTTTCACCTGTTCCTGCTACCTGTCCCAACGTTACCGGTTCCTGCCTCCTGGGCCAGCTCATCCCCGTAAGTGTCTGGCTGTCCTCCGGTCCCGGTCAAACCACACCTGGGGTCTTACTGCGCACCAACTCTGGTCCCACTCTGGTCCGCTTTCACCAACTGAAGCCCCCGCCCCACAGCTGCTGGTTGTCTGACTCGCCACTGTTTTACTTTGAAGATTGAACCTCTGAACATTTGTTGAGCTGGGTTCAGAGTCAGCCGTTACAGTTCCAGTCACATGCAACCCCTAATGGAAAGAAGCAGAAGAAAATGCCCATAATTCAATTATCTCTTTTGCATGCACAGTAAAACAGTAGCATAATTATACAATCTTGTTGAGCAATGATTAAAATGATTTTTAATTAAGTTTAAGACAATGTAACGTGACACACATTTAACTCAAATACGTTAGACACATTAGTTTTAAGTTTAAAGCACCTGTATACTAACCTTAACTGCTGATGGACTGTCATTAACATCAAGTTTGAAGGAAGTAATAATGAATGAATCACTCAATCAAACAAACAAACAGGTGACTCATTGTCTGCTTACAGCTCTGAATGTCAACTGTTGTCAAGTCTTAATCATATTCTAGGAAATATACTTCCTGACATTTCCACTGTGACATTTGACTGGCTCAAACCCGAGGCGGAAATTGCAACATTTTTTAACAATTTGTAGAATATTTTAGGACTTAATGCTCCAGGAAAATGATCTGAGATTGTTTTTTTAATCAGAATACAACACTTATTCATTTAGCTTTTATGTTCACACTGTGTCATAGGTCATTCTTGAAGCAAACATTTCTTCAAAACAGTCACATTGGGAGCAAATAAAGTTCAAATAAAGACCTTAAAAAATGAAATAGTAAGGGTTAGCTTAAATGATTTCCATTTTATGTTTGAGCACTTTTCACACAGCTCAAGTAAAATACATATTATTACTACTACGTTAAATATTCACATTACAGCTAAAAGAAAAAGAGACTGCAGTGCCCTTATTGTCCATGTATAGAAATGTAAATGTATGTCTAATGCACAAGATAATGTAATATTTTTATGTTTTAGTGTGCATAGACAGCGCAGCACATGAGTATATGTGATGATGTAAGGTTTTTCCTCAGTAATCAACATGTCCTGACCTCAGCTCACGTCTTAAGTTACGGCAAATAGATGCCAGATCGTTTTCTTAAGTCATAGTTTCTCTCTCTGTTTCTCTCACTTTGTGGTCAAGGTTCATTGGAGGCTTAAATATATACCAACATATGTCCACACATGTAAAGTAAAACACCTCTAAATGTGTTTAGGTTTATTGACTCAAAAACAATAACACACTCAACTCCACTTGTCATTTCAACCTGATGATCCGACGGTCTCTGCTCGTGTCTCGGCGTGCCTGAGTGACATCTCACTTTGGATGCAGGACCATCACCTGCAGCTGAACCTTGCAAAAACAGAACTGCTAGTGATTCCTGCCAACCCAAAGACCCGCCACAACCTCTCCATTCAACTAGGCTCATCAACCATTACACCGTCCAGCTCTGCCAGAAATCTGGGAGTGGTAATTGATGATCAACTAAACTTCACAAGTCATGTTGCCAGCACCACCAGGTCCTGTAGAGTCATCCACTACAACATTAGGAAAATTAGACCTTTCCTATCGGAGCACTTTACGCAAATCCTAGTCCAGGCTCTTGTCTTGTCCAAACTGGATTATTGCAATGCTCTTCTGGCTGGACTCCCTGCTGCACAACCAAACCTCTGCAGCTCATCCAGAATGCAGCAGCAAGAGTGGTCTTTAAAGAACCGAAGAGAGCGCACGTAACTCCTCTCCTCATTAGGTTACACTGGCTCCCGGTTGAGGCACGCATTAAGTTCAAAGCTATGCTCTTGGCCTACAAGACCACCACTGGCTCCGCCCCCTCATATCTTCACTCACTTACACAGACCTATGTTCCTACCAGATCCCTGCGATCTGCAAATGAACAACGTCTGGTGGTACCATCCCAAAAAGGAAAAAAATCACTCTCAGGTACTTTCTCTGGATCTGTTCCACATTGGTGGAATGATCTACTGCTGCTACAAGATCAGCAGATTCTGTAGACATCTTTAAAAAAATGCTTGAAAACATATCTCTTTTGTCAACACCTGACTGACAAACACTGAATTCTTAACTTCCTTTCTATCAATTCCTTCTTAAAAAAAGCTTAGCTTTGTATGCTGTGCTAGGTTTTAACTGAGTAGTTTTTGGTGCACTTATGCTTTTTGTTAACTATTGTTGAAATTGCTTCCATTGTTTTCCTCACTTGTAAGTCGCTTTGGATAAAAGCGTCTGCTAAATGACTAAATGTAAATGTAAATGTACGTAGGAAAATTTTGAATAATCTTCACTCCGAGGAATAGCATTTTATTACATTAGCTCAATATAGAGGTAAATCTCTGTTTCTCTCTCTGTCTTTGACTATTTTTTTATGTTTGTTCACATTGGAAAGATGTTTTTGAGTGTTTACCCATAAGACAAGCCTAACTCACAGAGGAAAAGGAAATCAAAGGCAATACAAAATGACAGGAGACTAGTGTTCATTTAAAAGGCATAATAAACTTAGATTTTACTTTTACTTTTTAATAGATAATGAACCAGATTTGTTCAGTATAAATTATTTACCAGCAAGGAGCACAAGCTACAACTTTGCAATTGGTTTCATTAAACAATAAAAGAAGTAATCATGGGTTTTTGGGGGCTTTCAAATGGAAAAAAGGATTCACAGAATTTGGGGGAGGGTCAAGGAAACAATAGAGATAAGCACAATCTCTGTAAAAATAATTATGTGATGATGCATTAATGTTACAGGATAATGTGTTTTTGAAGTATAGTTGCACGGGGTGTTTATGAACAGGTAAACAATTACCTCTCATAGATTCTGGTCATCTCCAACGCAGTTCGCAGAATAAGAAAAAAGCTTTTAATTAAATCCTGCAGCACTCAGTAAAAGACAAAAAATGGAAATGGTGTTAGACAAGGTGCTATGTACAAACAGAATATAAAGAAGAAGGGTTTACTCAAAGGTATAATAAATGTTTTCTTCCTTGTGCTCATCTGGTTTTCTGTAAGAAAGAGATAAAAAAAATAAGCCAGGGTTTTAGCGGATGTGGAGGAAGGACACAATCACTAAAAGCGCTGAGGCATTTTCTGCTCAAAGTTAATTAGCTCAAAGCAGAAACACACACAAATGCAACAGGCTGAGATTGAACATGTTCCTGTTGAAAAGTTATTATAAAGCTACTGTGTTTCTATTGTTTCTTATATCCTGAAGGTGATTGAGTCAGACCAAGTATATCAACTCTGATGACAAATTTGTCAAAATTTTACCTCTTTGCTATCATTGTGGGTGAAACTTCAACCTCTTCCTGCTCTTGCTGACAGCAATAATTTCAAGAAGAAAAAGAAAGCACAGGCCAAAGAAAACACTAGAAGTATGCTACTTATGTAAAGCCCAGTTAAAGATAAAGCCACATTGTTGCCATATATTTTTAAAGAAGCACCACTGTATTCTTTACATCAAAGTGTGTTTAGTCATCATGAGGAGCATTGCAGGGTGAGGGCTGTGGAGGCTTGCATAATGTCTTCGATACCTTTGGAGAAAAAGAAGAGGTGAAGATTTTTTCAATCCACAATCTGACAGCAACTCACTGAAACAACATGAAATGAACTCCACTTTAACACCTTTTTTGTGCTTGTGACACTCATCCATGTGTAACCTACAGAAAAGTCACATGACAGAGACTGGTCATACTACTGGTCGTATTAACAAATGGCACTCTTCTTCTCAGGCAAAAGTCCAGAATAGTGACTTTGTGGCTTGTATTGATCACAGCGAAGTACTGAACATTAACATTATGATCCTGAGGCAAAGTGCGTAACACTGATTTTCTGGTTACCATGGCGCCCATCAATCAGTGTTAGAGGGGTGAGCATTTGTCCTTGAAGTCGATGGATCGGAGAAAAGGAAGTGGCAAAGATCTGAGAGACTTTGAGAAGTCTCATAATTATGGTTTAGAAAAATTGTGTTTATTCTGATCTGTAGTGGTGAGGACTGAAAGTGATTTAAGAAAAGTGGTGCTGGGCAGTCACTCGACCTCACCTCTCACCTCTCACCTCACAACTTTATAGACCTTTTTTGTTTGGGCTAAAAATATTGTGTAATTGGTAGATTACATTTAATAACAGTTATCTGTATCTAGGCTTTAATATCAAATAATGTTCAGCGAGTGACAGTAACCTTTAGCCAATCACAAATGAACGTACTTTTTGTTTGAATTGTTTGAGTAAGGAACACCCCCATTGGTTGTTGGTCTTTAATCAATGCTGGTAGAAAATCCTAATTTACCTTCATCTATGTTCAGAAGCCTTTTTTGAGACCTTTTCTTGCTCATGTCCTGGAAGACTGTGAACCTCCACAGACCTACTGGAAAGGGGCTATTTAATCCCTGACAAGGCTCTGTTAATGCTGGAAAACTTAAGACATAAATAAAGAAAAGAGAAGCAACATAAAACAGTTGTGAATATATTTAAGTTAAGGTAAGCTTGTCAGTTTTGATGTATTTTCAGTCTCGTCATGTCCAGGCTTTCATTATGAGGTTGCCATAATCTTGTAGCCAATTATGGTGTGTAGTATAGTTTAATTTAGCAGAAGTTGGGAACTTATGAGATACATAATGTTCTATTTTGCTTGTTTAATGGTTTTTATTTTAATCCCACTTAGCAGCAAAGGCAGCATAGAATCTTCTAATTTAACTTCAGGCCGATTTGTACATACCACAACAACACACATCCATAGATGTATTCCCAAAAAACAGAAAACAGCTGACTCACTATGTTGAGTTTATTTGAAAGAAAGAGTTTCAATTCAATAACTTCCTTCTCCAAAGACGCACATATGAATTACCCCTCCTCATGCCCTAAGCAGATGAGGAAGACTCCAGCAAGCCCTGACCTGCAAAAGGTAAGAGCGGTCGAAAACAAATAAAGTGAAAAAATAAATGAAGCCTCTTTTATCAACACAGCACAGTTGAATCTCAAATTCAGCCGAACACACAAACAGTTGAAGATAATTTAAAGCAGCTTATTAGTAGTTAAAAGCCTCATTCAGTTAATTATATGACAAAGAGTTTGATGGCATTATACTGCTGTGAATAGGGCAGGATGTGAATTTAATGAAGACCGGGCCTCATCCTGTGATGTGTGTACCACAAAAATCTTTAATTTGTACGTTTTCTCCATGTCACTGCTTCTCTTTCCTAGATTTCTATCTTCTGTATCTTCATCAAAAGATTAAAATCAGTCTAAGTACAGAACTTGTGGGTCTATAGAGGCTTCAGAAAAGGGTCTCACCTGTGAGACACTGAGCTGCTTAGTTTCCAAAGTCATTCTGCTCATCACTGAACGCAGACTTCTAAATCCCCACTGAAACGACTCTGTCAAAGCTCCGTGGCACACATTGTCTCAGACCATCTGTTTATTCACGGCCAGGGCGCTCTTCCTCTCAGCCAGGATTTATAGTTAAATATTTAGTTTTGACAAAAGACAGACCATAATCCTCATTAACACACCGCTTTTTTAAATGCCGTCAAAGTTAGTTAGTTCTGTTTGCAGATCCGTCATGTAGAATAAAGGCTGATTTACTTCTAAACAACCCACGCTATAGCCCAACTTGGTCGTTAAAATCTGACTTTGTGTGTTTGTCACTGTTTCAAAAAGTCAAAAGTTTTCTACGGAATGATAAATTTGCAGTGAAAAAGAAAATAACTTCATCTGTTGTCATCATATTTGACAGGAAACATGTTTGTGCACTCTCTAAACAGAGCAGAGCAGTGGAAAGAGGGAGTCGCCTTCTGTCTAATGGGAACTCCATTAGCATCTGACAGATAATTTAGGAAAATGATTTTAATCTCCCTCCTGTGAGTCTCCAACTTTACCAGCGTTACAAAAAAATCTGCCCAAGAGAAATGCCTTGTGAGTCTTGTAACAGATTTTATTGTCTGTGGAGGTTCAATGTCCCGATGCTCATATGAGTCGGTACATCTCTATAGAGTACAGGCATAAATCCAAACTATTAGCCTGTAATTTTCTGCCTTGGCCAGAAATTCACTCATCTTCAATAAAAAAAATTGCAAGAACACCATGTTTTTCTTCTTCCCCACACATTTACAGCTTTTACAGGTAAAGTAAAACTCTTAGTGTTTTTAAAGAGCCCTTCAAACACCAATTGGCATTGGAATATAAACAGATTGGAGAGTGTTATTGTTGCATTTTTATGGGGTCTGGAGCACTGTATGTGTGGTTAGCTGGAGGGAGGGGGGGAGGGGGGGGGGTCTGAAGTGTTCATTCAGCAGTCTGACTGACCGGGGGTAGAAGCTGTTGGGCAGTCTGGTGGTTCTGGCCTAGATGGACCTGTTCCTGCTCCCTGAGGGCAGCAGCTGGAACACGTGGGGTGCAGAGTGAGACCGGACTCTGATGATGTGGTTCACAGTCACCTGGAGGTGTACACCGTGGAGATCACAAGGAGGCTGGTCCCGGTGAGTCTTCCTGCTGTTTTTACCACCCTCTGAAGCGCCTGTGGCCCTGTCACTCCAACCAATGGATGTAATACGCCCATTGGTTCCCTATTCCCCAATATTGTCGTTATGACAGGGCAATAAAATGGTGGTTACATTCGGTCTTTTCCGCTTTTACTGCATAGTAAAACAATCGTTTTCAGATAGCATAAACGGACGTAATAAGAGTTGTCACGTATTAAACACTTAGCTCTAGAGACCGGAGCCATCTTTTGTACCAGGCTGTAAACATGATATTTATTTGGGTTTCTCCTTATATTTCCGCTTTTGGAGCCTGCCCTCTGGTGGACGGCGGTATATTGTTGTATTTCACCGTATTTCAATGTATGGTGGCGCCCTTACTCGAGGACCATTTAAGAGGTTCCATGAGAGAGGCTTGGTCAGAAACAATGTTGAATAAAATTAATTGTAAGCGTAACTTGTGAATTGAAAAAAAAAAAAAAAAACAGAGGGAAAGCAGCAAACATTTATATTTATTTTGGTTACAAATAGGGTTACATTTACAATTCTATTTTTTTATTTTTATATATATTAACATATTATAGTCTTGAAATGTTATTAATGTCATGTATTATATTTGTGGGATAGTTCTTTCAGTCCAAAACCCAAGACTGATGAGCTAATTGTCTATGCTCTTAGCTCATGAGAAGCATCCATTTTATTAAACAAGTAATATTGTATCAACTACAACAGTCACTCTTATTGAACCAGGTTAACCCTATTTTCACCATCATCTCTAGGACTTACATCCAGCCTAAACAATGGGTTTAAAGTAATGGTAACAATAGTTCTGAGTCTTATTTGTCTGCTAATGGTATGGATTTATCCAAGGCACTGAAATAGCTCCTCACTTTATGCACCAATTCCACTAATTATGCAAGTTTCAGTCATTTTTAATAACTGCACAAGAAAGTGAATATTCATTTATTCAACAAATGAGCTTTCTTTCTTTTTTCCTTTTTTTTCTTGTGCCTCTCCAGTCTCTTCCAGCATTAGCATCAAGATGTGTGTTCATTTTTATTCAGATCTGTAAAAGCAGTGGGAGTTGGTGTGGTACAGTGAGTCATAGTTACAGCAACACTGTCCAAATGCATATGTGCCGCTCTAAAAGGCTTTGGTGAAAGGAGTTCCTTGTCTTGGACGTTTCTAAGACTGCTCAAAATAGCACAATATAAACAGTACTTGTGTAAATATAACTGTTGCCACACTGTTGTGTTGTATACAGAGTTCTTTGTGTTTTTTTAACTCACAAAAAAACAATTTCCCCATGTGAACAAAAAACTACCTTCCTACTACTATGTAACAGCTCAAAAGTAAAATTTCAACATTTAATTTATATTTGGCAGATCTTGAAAACATGACAAAATATCTTGACCATGCTAATCCTGAGAGATTAGTCTTATCTCTGGATTTACCTGTGAACCGAAACCAAAATAAACTCTAAACACAATTGGATAGATTTTATCTCTACAGATGAATGATTATGACTGGTCCAACAGAATTTAGACTGTAGTGGAAAATGGTGTTGAAAGGAAGTGAATGGGTTTGGCTGACCAGGCTAACGAAAAGACAACTTAATGAACACAAAACATGTTCTAACTAGTTTACCATAAAAAAAAATATTTTATTTTTTTTATCATTTATTACTTTGTTATTACTTTAGTTTAAGTTTTAGTTTATTTAGGCCATCTTCAAGATACAGTAACTCTGTAGCTGAGACCTGTTGTTGGTGAATTGCACAAACTGAATTCTATTCCAGAGTTAATCCATCTTTCGGCACCGATTCCATATCTTTCTATTTTTTTACTATATTGTTTGAGCAATAGCATTGTATCTTTCTTCAAGTATATAAAAATTCCTAAACAAAATATAACTCATTGGTCAAACTTAAAATAACCAACTGAGCACTGCTTAAGGTCATGTTTATTTTTGCTCTTAAGCAGGTCATTGATGAACTGAATAAGTGAACTCCTCAGATGACATGTTTCCACGGGGTTTGTTCGTAAATAACAGCACATTATTAAAAAAAATGCTTAAATGTTATTATTGTAAACTATAGATGCAGGGCTATTTTTAAAAAAAAGATCTATCAAATGCCAGAAAGCAATACTCCTACTGTGTCTTTTTAACTGAGAAACAAAGGTATCAAGTCTCACAGAAACAAACGCAAAAGCTGCCAAAACTGAAACATTTGGGAAGCCAGAAAGATAAATAGGTAACACTTTCAAGAAGGGGACAATTTTATCATGATTCGGTTAGGGTTAGGATGAAAATATGATGAAAACACAATAATTCCTGGTGATTCACAAGATTTTATTGGATGTACTAATGCAGGAGCCTGGCATGAATTCATTCATAAATTCATAATAAAATGTGCCCCCTTCTCAAAAGTCTTACAGATAAATACTTGTCAATCTTTGTGATTTTATTTCAAATACTTTCAACATATGCACTTACATTTGGTGAAAACCTATAACCAAATAGGATAATATTATACTGTATTATACTTTTTCAGTTTGTTTATTAATACAACTAATCTCAAGACTATTTTAAATGCTACAAAAGACTCATAACATCTTTTCATGTTTGCCATTTTTGTTACACTTAGAGTCAAATGTCTTAACCTAGCCAATATTTTCACATTTTTCTCACATCCTAAAAAGACAGATACATGTTTGTAGGATATGATTTTGGTCATGGTCACAACAGAAATGTCCATGCTTTGTAAAAGATGATATTCTGTGCATGTATATTTTTGGTGGGTTGAGCTCCAGTAGCTCTGTTTTTTGTTCTGTTTTGCCGTTCTTGTGCTTTCAGTGGCAGCGAGGCTAACAGCCGGTGTTTGTTGAATAAAGCACAGAGCCTGTCTCAGTTTATGTTTGAGAACTATAACACATTGACTTGAAACAAAAGGTTCACATTTTATTCATTGAAGGAGGTCAATGATCCGACGTACTATACATTAAAATATATTAAATCATTTCTCACTTCATGGTAATGTATTCCTCTCCAAGTCACGACCAAGTCTTTTAAGATGCAGAAGCCCCTTTAGCCTGTGCTTTTTTCCCTGACTTTAGGGCGTCGTGCCCACACTGTCAGATCTGGAGGTGGGAGTTTCTTCTTCCTCTCCACCATCCTCTCTCTCTTTCTCCTTTCTCTCTTTCCCAGAACTCAGCATCTCGGCTCGGAGCTGCTCGGAGCTGCTCGGAGCCGCTGATGTGATGCTGGTGCACAGACTGCTCAGTTTTGCTCAGTCTGGCTCAGTCTCTCACAGGGAAACATCAGTCACAGCTCCGACGGGAGGTGAGTCATTCTTCATTCCCTCTGTCTCTTTAGTCCTGAGGGATTTTATTTTGTTTAGCTGCGTCTTATACTTGTGACAAAACTTCCATTTGTACATGAATAAATGAATAAACTGTAAAAGCAGGAAGTGAAGTCGAACTGGAGATTTTTTTACATCACAGCTAATTTTGGTATATTTTCATAAAATTCCTGCTTTGTTGGTGGCTAAAGATTGTTGCATTGTAACTTTTTGATGTTGAGATAAAATGTGGCTGCTTCTTTTTGCACACATGCCTTTCATTTTCATACTACAGCTACGTTAATGAGCAGTGCATATGATTATTATTAACACATTATAAAAATCCTAGAGAATGTTTAGTCTCGTCTTAGATGTGACATTACAGAAATATTAAAAACTGATCATTTTAAAGTATGTGTACTGAAGCATGTTTAGGTGTGTTTGGAAAATGTTATGAATCCATTAAATTTAATGAATTACATCATGGTTTTGCTCAGTTCTCAGTTTACTTTTGGTTTTGCGGTAATGAAAATCTGTGCATTGTTCTGGTTTAGTCCAGGGTTTACTCATAGTTTAGTGCAAGTATAATAATGGAATTTGTAATGGTTATATTTCTTTTTAGATCCTTAATTTTGATCTATTCCTGGTCTTGTCTCTAAGTACTGTTGTTATGTTCACTTCTTCAAATGGTTTATTCTTGGGTTTTCTTGAGGATAAATACTGGGTTTAGTCTCGGTTTTGCCCAGATTCAGTGTTTGTTACATAAATAATAAGGTACTGTTTTTTTTCCTAAACCTGGTCCAAAAATAGTCTTGGCTATAGTTTTCATTTAAACGTGGGTATAGTCCTGGTTTTGAGATTTGTTTTTGGTCTCATTTGCAGTTTAATTATGTGATAGTGCCAGTAGTGTTTTTGTTCTTGGTTAAAATCTGGTTAAAATCTTTGTTTAGTGCAGAATAAAGTCTGGTTCAGTTATTATTTAGTCCCAGATTTAGTGCTGGGTTAAAGGTTTAGTTTTGCTTTAAATCCTGGTTAAGATCTGTCTTTTAGATGCTAGTCCTTTATTTAGATTAGCTTCTTGTTGTTTCGATTCGATTAAATTAGGATTATTCTGATAACACTGCTTCGGTTTATGTGCATAATCTCTGAGTTCAATCAATGAACCCATCCTTGCGAAACACTATTATTATAAGACCATTCACATGTGCGTCGTGTGCGTATCTATCGCTGCCGTTAATGTGTCTCTTGTGACAGTCTAAGCTGTGGATTTAACCCAGTGTGAAACATGGAGGATGCATTTCACAGTGCTGATACAGTCTCCCTCAGAGCGACTCTCTTCCACTTGGTCTGGAAACACAAACAGGGAGCGACAGATGGTGCAGAGTCCGGTGGCGCGCTGCCAGATGTGTAAATTCTTTTGCTCAGCTTCAGATGCAAGAACACACCACTTGTCTGATGTATCACCAGGTTGTGCTGTAGGTGAAGTTGTAGCTGTACAAATAGAATTGACAGTAAAGAGGGGCAGGCTACTATAACTCCCATTGTGTTAAAGCCTTGATATCTCATAGTGTGTGTCTCGGAGCTAAGCGGCTCATTTTATATAGCCAGAAGTTTACAGATTTTAAATAAGGAAAAACTTAACTTATTTTCGGACTATCACTGATGCTCTGTTCACTGTTGTCGTGACAACATGGGCGTGCCTTCTGTCGGCGGCTTTTACTGTAGTGAAGGTGTTGTCTCTTCAGCGGCTTATTTTACAGTTTAACAGGAGAAATACAATAATCAGACCGGACGTGTGGTCGACATGTTAGTTTTAATATAGAATACAAACAGTTGAAACTTCAAATGTACTGTTTATGACATTATTAAAGAGCCAAATTCTTCACAGGAGGGCGTCTGTTGTACCGAAGCAATGAAAATAGAGCCATAAAAAAATAAAACAACAAAATCTCTGTATTTTATAACAATAATAATAATAATAATATACATTAAGACGCTTTACATACATAAAATACATACACCAGACAAATAAAACAACAAAACAAGCAACACATTGCAAAAAAGATTATGACAGGTTGTAAAATTTCTTGAAAAGGGGAGTTTTTTAACTATTTCTTAAATGAGGGTCGGATTTGTGGAGGGAGGGAGTTCCAGAGGCAAAGGCTCTGTCCCCCAAGGTACGGTGCTTGGATTTGGTGATGGGGGTGAGGAGATTTGAGTCAGAGGATCAAAGACGGTGGGAGGGGTAATGTTGATGAAGGAGATCTGAGAGGTGTGGGGTGGGCGAGGCTATTTAGGGCTTTGTAGGGGATGAGGAGGACCTTGAAGTGGATACGGTACTGAATGGGAAGCCGGTGGAGCTGCTGGAGGACGAGGGTGATGTGTTCCCTGGAGCGTGGGTGGGTGAGTAACCGGGCAGCTGAGTTCTGAACGTACTGAAGTTTCTGTCGGTCAGAGGAGGGGAGGTCGTAGAGGATGATGTTGTAATAGTCCAGTCTGGAGCTTATGAAGGTGTGGATGTTTTGGCAGCGGAAGAGGAGTTGGTGGGACAGAGACGAGCATGAATATGAGTTTTGAAGGATAGGGTGGGGTCCAAAGTGATTCCGAGGATCCTGATCAGGGGGAGGGGGTGGCTGTGTGCCCATCGATGAAGAGTAAAAAATCCTGAGAGGAGAGAAGGAGGGATTTGGGACCAGTTACTGAGTTTGAGAAAGTTTGTTGTCATTCAAGATTTTATTTCGGTGAGGCACTTTGTGAGAGTTGAGACAGTGGAAGGGGTAATGTTTTTTTGGAGAGGTATATTTACCCGGGCTTGGGACCAGAACAGAGACTGTGGCTGGAGTTCATCAGTGACACTGAGGCAACGTAGGTGGATGGTATTGACCAAGGACACGACAGTATAAACTGGGGACCCTGTTCAAATAATGCTCAAATAATCACAATGATACATGAAAAATATTTTGTTGCCTTTACCACCATCACAGAGAACTGAGACCAATTCAAGACCAGCTCAAACTTGGTTATAACAAACATTACATAATCCATATAATCCACATAATATTCTGTGACCTTCACATATCTATGATTGGACCCATGAAAATAAATAGTTGTACTAATCGAAAATGAAGATTGTTAAACAGGGGCAGCATTCATTTTCATTCAATTGTTTATTGCAATGTTCTCCAGATATCATAATGGCTTGATTCATAAACCATCATGGCTCACATAATCCTGTTTTAAATGTCCTTTTTAGGAGTTACAGTGTAGCAATACAATGTAATATCAAGTTTTTACTTTGACCAATGTGATTATTTTCAAGAGGTAAAGGGTGGATTATGTAAAAAAATGAGAAAACAGAACAGCATTTAACTTATTTTAATACTGCTCCAGACAGCTCATTTTATATTGATGACTATGGGGACATTTTGAGGCTATGATAAAAGATAACACAGGCTGACAAAACATTTAGAGGCAAAAGATGAAGTTTTGTGAGTTTATTCTGGTTTAATGAGGTAATGTTTGCCATTAAGTATAACTTCCTCTAGCTCTGTCAAATTTAATTTCTGTATAACCTTTTCCCCAATCTTTCATTAAGTCAGCAACCTCTACACAGCACATACTTCTTTTTATGCCATCATCAGTAAGATGTCTGTGAGCTGTCTTCCAGCAGCGAAATGAACAAATGAGTTACACTTAGAAGCTTGTAATTTTTTAGCAGAAAGCTTAATGGATTATACCTTTGCAGAAATTGTTGCAACACTAACCTTTATTGTTAAAATGTTTGGAAAATCTTGGCAGACGTTAATCACAACCAACCTAGAGCTTCCTTTTGAGGACAGATCCGGAGCTAATAATGAGGAGGCAATAATTATTTTCCTCTCATTCATAAACGTGTTATTGTGTTCTTTTGTTCAGTTCACTTTATGGCATCTGCAGTGGATTTTATTTTGTAGCAGCCACTTTATTAAAGACAAACAAACAATGACTCTAACAGATTCAGTGTTGCCAGATACTCAAAACCAAATAATCGTACAGACAAGCCAGAATTATCATATTTCAGCACAAATTATTGTACAATGAGAATGAGAAGAGTTTACGGCGCATTAAACATACTCAAACAAAGAGGATTATACTCTCACATTCTAAAGCATCCATTACAGAGGATGCTCAGACGCCACAAGAGTTACCTGGATAAATAAAGGTTAAATAAAAAATAAAATGTACTTTTAAAAACCTATTTTTGCTGATTGCAGTGACAGGTGAACAGGTGCGAGTTAACCTTTAAAAATAGGGCTGACTCCAACGCACTGAAAAAGGTTGTGCGAGGAGTTGACTTGGTTTTTGGCTCGTTTGTGTCTCTTTATAGAATCCACTGTCCCGTGTGCACACTTATTAACTTGGTTAGAGCGTAAACGTGTGAGTAGTTGCAGCACTTGTCCAGGAGGTGATAGTGGGCCACTGCATTTGTCTCAAGAGAGTTCATTAGAGACGTAAATCCACAGTCAGTTTTTTGAACTGCCATGACAAAGTAAACATAGCATGAAAGCTGAGGCTGAATCTGATTCAGACAGATATCCATGATCAACCCCAAATTAACTGCTGGCATAAAATTATTGAACATTTATGGATTTTTACAATTATTGATTGTTCGTTGTACAGAGGTCCTAATTATTGCATAAATACAATCACTTTTGTACGTCGGGCAACACTGAACGGATTTAAGCTGCAACATTACTCACTGAGAGAGCTTTATGCTACAATGAATAAGTGACTGTCATAAGCCTTGGATTCCACTCCAGCTTTTCACTCCCACCTACCATATCAGCCACACCTGTTTGCACACCTGCAGCTCATTGAATCAACTGGGAACGTAAGCAGCCACTATCGCCACTCCTCTGCCAGATCTTACATCTAGCCTACCTGTGTGAAGGGACAGCTTTTAAGTCCTGTCAGAAGAAAACTAATTTCCTACAACCCCACTTCTACTGCTGTCTACTGTTACTTCTGTGAATACTTGCTGGTTTTCTCACCATCTGCTCATGTGCTACCATTTCCTGGCCTGCTTCTCCACGGCTGCACTTGTGAATGCACCATGCCTGTTCATGCTCTGGCCTCTGCTCCAGCCACGGCCCTAGCTTCAGTACAATGCATTATTTGTCTGAGTTGGGTGAAGAGATCTCTTGTTACAGAAGTGTAGTGCTTTGGGGCGCACTATTAGTACTTTATTAGTACTATCTCAAAAAACAATATTGCTGTATGCAGCAAACTTCCAAAAAGAGATTCAATTGTTCAGGAAAAACTTTCTTCTGTGGCAGGCCAAAATACTATTTTAACCAGCTCTAATAACGTTGTCTAAAACTTATATAAGTAAATGTGTTGGCCAAATTCCAACTTTCTGTCAGTCTCCTATTAGTTATTGTTCTACTTACAGAATGTAAATGAAATTTAAAAACTTATCCTCAAACAATTTTTCTCTTATTTTAGTATGTCTCCAGTTTGCAAATAGAAATGCTTTAAGGTGACTTTTAAAATAGTTCTTCTCAGAGGATATTGCTTTTCTGTTTGCATATATCTGAATGTCTGTCTCTCAAATGGTTCAAGTGATTGTTTGCCACAACTTCTTGTTAATTAACAACAAGACTATTAACTAAGACGGCCTTGATCATGACTTAAGTGGAAACAATAGTGTTGAATTTCTTGTGGATTTCTCAGGGAAAAGGGGAACCATTTTCTTAACAGTGTTTTCCTCTTTGTAGTCATGACAACTTGGAGGAGCACACGTGACCTTTGTGTTTGCACTGTTGTCTTTATCTTTGGTGTCACTTGCATCATGGGATTGGCTGAGCTCTAGTTGCTGTGCCTGGTAAAGTAGTCAATCCTGCTCTTTTATGCTGGTGCCATTAACTCTCATCTAAGAAAGAAGCAGACGCAGTGTGCTTTAGCGTGGAGCCTTCTAACACTGACGCATAACCAGCAGCTCAGCCCCTCTGAGTGTGTGCACAGGATGAATTTTACATCTGAGGCTCACTTTGTTAATATGAGAAGGAAGCGTGTGATGGATGTGGCTTGTCTTGGAGCACGTCTGATGGTTGATGAGGATCATTGAAATAATGAAGCAGCTCTGATCAGTGTATGATTAATTAATAGAGCCAGTCACATGACCTCCTCAGAATTCTTGCTACACACAGCACAGCTCTCCTAAAGACCTGGGTTAGTCATAGTCAGTCTAAAAGTAAGAATAACATTATTTTAATCTTGCATCAGACATACTCAGAAGTATTTTAAGGGCAGAGGTTTATCTGACTTTTATGCTTGCTCAAAGCAAGAATGACCCAAAGAGTTGTATTCATTTGGCTGCTTCTTCTTTCTTAGCTGATTCTTAGCAGGATCTTAATATCTTAATATCAAGGATCAACAAATAAAATTCAAAATGCACAGGTGTAAAAACAAATGACTTTTGCATAAATGACAAAAAATGCACAGATTGACCATTAACAACTGAAGCCAATACTAGGCTTTACATACTACATCTGATTATAATAAATGATGACAAAAGAGCTGACTGGTTGACTGAAAAGTTGAGCTTTATTGAAGGCAGTGCTTATGAGTAGAGAAGAGCTGCTTGTGCAGATCACAACATTATGGATGTATAAGGATTTTACTTTGTAGTAGATCACTTACTCAGCTCTGACAACATTTCCACCAGTGGCTATTGGCAGTATTCCATCAAAAAAAAACTGATGTGGCCTAAAAGACACAATATAGAAAGAGTCTGGGACCTTTTTAGTGTCAACAAGTTAAATGCTGTACTGTTTACTGCATTTTTACTAAAACGCATGACAGATTACTTTCAAAGAAGATTACATCAATTTTAAATGATTGTATTGAACCAGGCTGTGTATTGGAAACTATAACAATGTGGAATTTGCAGCAATTGTTTACTTCACACTCTTTTTATATTTTGTTATATCCTGAACACAAATTGCTGTAAGAGAATCAACCTAAGCATTGCCTTCAAGCTGTTAGTTTTTACATTCCTAAGCAGAGTATCACTCACATGTCTCTCCAGCGAGACATAATGACCACACATGTCGAGTGCTGAACTTATATAATGATAATTATCAGCTCAGCAGTTGCATTAATGATATCACGTCGGGCGCTGTCACACTCTCCGATCACAAGATAGTCACGGAGGTGGCGCAATTGAACTGAGACAAATAGATTTTTTTTTTTTTATTGTTCTGTTTACTGTTGGATATTTAATTTGCAAAACAGCAGCTGCTTGTTTCTTTATAACCTCACAGCTTTTCACATAAAAAGACCTTTTCAGCATTGTTATATGTTTTTTAAAATCCAACAAAGGATCCACGCAGCCAAAGATTTCTCTCGGTTAACTAACTGTTACCATGACAACAAAGGTTTTAGGCCCCGGCTGCTTGTACATGGATATTTTTTAAAGTTCATCATGATGTCTTATAAATATTGAATCTGATTATTTTGTATCAATAAAGTCCTATTACTTAAACTAAACGCAAAACGCCCAAATTGCTCTCACTGTAACATATCATATTATATTTACATTATTAATAACCTAATAATTAATTACATTTTTTACACATTCCTATACATTCATGTTGTGTTAAACAAACAAAATACATTGCTAGCGTTGGTGCTACTGTAATTTCATTATATATCATACTTTCACAACTAAATTGTATCCTTTATGTGTAATGTTTGCTGACTTAATCCAAAATATTTAAACTGCATTAAATTGTTTATTAATACTGAAAGGTTTTTAACTAGCTTGAATGTAATGACACTCATTTTTATAGCAGAATATCACAACACCACTTCCGTCAAAGCAAATAGATAAACAGACTTCTGACCAGACGACATCACCGGTCCTTAGACCCTCCATCAGGGGAAAAATAAACCCATAGAAAGAAAGAGAAGCCTCAGGGAGAACAACAGAAGGAGGCATGCACTCCCAGGACGGACAGGCCGTGCAGTGGCTGTGTCCAGGACAGTTATATATAGTACATTGACCTATAGTCCATCATGTGAAAAGGAACGTTAGAAGAACTGTAGACATGGGAAGGTCCATGAGTCAAGTCAGGAGCAAAGATGGAGCCAACTAAAGTCCAATCATCACTGGGACGTCCAACAGCAGGCCAAACATCTGACATCTAACAGTAAAACTCGCAGCTAAACTAACACCATATATCTCTTAAATTTCTGGGGCCCAGTAGTATAATTTATCGTCATTCTTAACGTCATTCAGACAGGTGTTGAGTTTACTTATTAAGGTTATACTGTATAACATAACATATCACCAGCTCATACACATTAAAAACCTTTTTTAAATATGGAAATGTTTACGTGTCGCCAGAGCCTTGGTGCTAAGTTACAGCTCTTAAAAAAAAAAGTGGGCATAATCCCAGCCTCTGCACCTTTTTAGAACCTGCTTAAAATGTAAAGTGCCCCAGTGAAAGCTTCAAGTGAGTTTGATGAACACGTTGAGCGGGTTTGTACATCATCCAGGCAGCAGGTACCAGAGGTGGTCACAATACTGTCATCCTGTGAGGATCGTCATGTTTTATAGTGCACTAGGACACTTTAGTAACAGTTTATTATTAGCATTATGACTCCCCATGTACAGCTTCAAAAGAGACCGCGATCAGATAATTTCTTGTGACGCTCGGGGCTTAATAAAAAATGTCTCCCTCCAATTTTTGTGCTAATTAACATCCCCTTTAGTTTTCATAATTGATTTCACTCTGCAATGACTCAGTCGTACAGAAAACACCTAAAGGCACACTTAAATGGAAATCGGCTCAGTTTTTGTGGATGTTTTCCCAGGTAGGGGATGACTTGTTTTTGCCTGCAGTTTAACAGTATTTTTGTGTTGTGTGTGTAATTTGTTTAAATTCAAATGTGCTTATCCAGAGTCCTAAAGGTAGACATGAAAGCGCCTAAGAATGACCCTTTGTAAGCAGTTAATGTTGTGACATCTTTGGCGTCATACCTAATGTGATGAAGGGCTTCATATTTATATTTCACAACAATATCAACAAGAAAAAAGATATTTTGCATTGCAATGTACAATCAGCAACACCACATATTCAGTATTCAACAATAATATACAGTATATGCTGAGGTAGTTTGTTTTAGGTTTTAGTGAAAGTGATAGTGATGTAAAGACAGTCAAATTATTTACTTTATATTAACTTTTCCCAATTAGTGTAGTTAGAAAAATGTGTGTATATAAAAGTATACAGTATGTGTATTGACAGTATGTGTGTATGTTGACTCTGCGTAAGTTGTTGAACTGCAAAGCTTGAAAGGTGGAGTGTTCTGGTGCCAAATGTCCAAGTGACATTTGACGTCCTATCCTGAGGAGAAGCCAGGTACTTTAGATTAGTTTCTGGAGACAGAACCCGCTGGCAGTATCGAATCCGAGCAACACTATGTTGTTAAAAAAAAAAAAAAAAAAAACTTCCAGAGCTGCCCTACTGTCGCTCAGAACCAGGAGCAGTACAGGATAGACAAACCTTATGGAAATACTGTGGGTCTGATGGTGACCAGTGTAACCAAATCTATTTAGTTCATTAATGTTTGTCTGCTCTTGGAAGTTGTAGAGAGAGAGCAGGAAGTAATATAGATTCCAGAGGGTTTTGTGGAGGTATTTAAACCTACTATTGAAGAACATACTGCAGCTTTAACCAGTGTTTTCCATTGTCGAATACAGCGCTTTACACACTCCACCTTTAAAAACAAATGATTATAGATTATATTAAAAGTTATTGTGTGTGTTACCCATCTAAAAATGACTGAGTAGGTTCACTCTTCTTTCAGTGTAAGCCTTGCATGGCAGAACTTAACTCTGTGACCAGGCACTGATTTTAGGAACCCTGTGTGAAGCTCAGTGGTATTTGAAGTCAGAAGAGGACATGGGGTCTGGTTTGATGTTCTGAGGGTGCGGTGGCATGTCTCGCTTTTCCTTTGGAGCATAGAGACGCAGAACAAAATTCCTGTCCATATCTGATCCTTCTGGGGTGTCGCTGTCGATAGAAGGGATAGGGATTCAAAAGGACGTAGGAGGCCTAGAGGGAAGTACACAGACATAAGGATGAGAGGTCAGACCTTAACGACGAGTGCTGCGATAAAACTAAGACAGAATATGTCAAACGTGCAGAATCTCTTGAGAAAATGGAGGAATGTTTTGTACTGAGAGCCGTGTGGTAGTAACACAATAGGACTGTGAACTGAAATCCTATTTAGCTTTTCAAAGTATGCAAATGTTACTTTTGAACTCTTTATTCTTTACGGGTCATGAAGGACGGGGGCATATTGCAGGGAACACATTGGACAATCACCAGTTAATCATAGAGCTGTCACATAAGGGCTGTTCAGACGTTGGATTTTGACGTCTAATCCCATCAGGGGCAAGCAGGGCTCATATTCACACAAGAGATCTGACCTGTGAGGACACATTCATGATGCATTGAGGACAGTTACTGGCCAATTGAGATCCAATCACAGGAAGATTTTATTTCAATGTGCATGTCAGTCCTCCTACACATGCCTGTGCTTAGACAGAATCACAGAGAACCACAATGTACCACTCTGTTTTCGATCTTACACATATATTTGGTGACACTTTATTTTATATTTACATTTACATTTATTCATTTAGCTGACGCTTATATCCAAAGCGATTTACATTGTTTTACAGTAATCACCAGTGTTACAGCCACTGGAGGCAAGGTGGGTTAAGTGTCTTGCCCAAGGACACAACAACAGTATGAACTGTGGGGAGAGCTGGAATCGAACCACCTACCATCCGGTTGAAAGACGACTGCTCTACCCACTGAGCTACTACCGCCCCATTTTACTTTACACTTGATACTTTCTATCTACCTCCTTGTGTAATAAACTGTAATAACATGTAACTACATAGTACATCATGGAATTATGTGTACTTAGATATTGTTGGTAGGGTTAGAGTATGTATGTATGTACAATTTTAGTTACATGTCTGTGGAGGTTCTCAGTCATCCAGGTCATCTTGAAGAAAAGACCCAGATAACTGAGAACCTTCACTAAATCAAAACAGTTTCACTCTAAAAGGAAAACAAACACTTGAATGGAACAGCGAAACCCTTCCCTCTAGAGATAAAGCTCAGTTGAACTCTTGAAAAACTCTCTTGGATTAAGAGACAAACGTCTTAAGGTGTTAAGGGCATGCATACAAAATTTCAATTGGGAATATTCCTTAAAGTTGGGAGAAAATATGTGCCTTTGCATAAAACAGAGAGCACAAAATGAGGGTGAGTTTTCCATCATTGAAATTACCTTTTGTATTGTGCAGGATGTACCCCCTCTTAAACCCAAAACAGCTGGTTAGGCGTCAGCTCACAGTGACGCGATGACGAGGATAAATAACTGCTCTGGGCATACATTTTTTTTGTCTTTCAAGTTATCCCATTTTGCTGCAAACCATACTAACTATGGTCAGGAGTAGTTCCTTCGTAAACATATCCAGACATTTTTGGTCTGAAAAGCATCCACTAATATTTCAAACACAATATAAACATGAGACTGTGTAGGTGTTTGATTTAAGAGATGAGTTAAATCAGCAGGGAACACAGGTGGCCGCAGTAAATCCAAGAATCAAATGTAGACCTAATACCTCATGTTGTTTGATTTTATAGAGCACCGCGGGGCTTTCTATTTTATTAATGACTCATTCTCACTGCTGCTGGCTAATAGAAGAAAACCCTGCTGATAGATTCTCGATGAGTTAAGAAACACAGGGCTCTGTCAATGCAGCGAGAAGAAGCAACAACAAGCAAAGGAAAAGTTAATTGCTTTGGAAACAACAGCTACTTTAGACTGCAGACTTCTACAGCTCCCAGGCATTAGATCAAGAGTGGTTGTTTCGGCAATTAGTTCAAGACGGAGGGTATTATGCATTTCAAATCTGACCATTCGCTCTGGTTAAAAACGGGGGTAACATTCAGTAAAAAGGGCTGACACTACAACAGCTTCATTGTACAACTTATAAAATCATGCTTTCACATTAAGATTGTAAATGTTATTTCTGTTTTATAAATTGCCCAAAGAATTATTTTCTCAGAAGAGGCGAAAGAACATGAGCTTGAGCTGATTAAGTTCCAAGAAAATGGTAAATAAAAAATACAGAGCCACTTAAACTGCTCTGCACTGCTGGTATACGGTGCATGCATAGTGGCAGGGTTCTTTAACAGACAGTGGTACACATGGCAAATTTTTCATTGGAGTCTTGGTGTATTTGAAAGTGCATCAAATTTGCATTAAATTAAAAACCCTTTTTGTCGAGGTGTCACCACTTTTTTTACAACCGGACTCTTACAGCCGTAACAAAAGGTAAAACTATTTAAAGGCTTCTAATTTATAATATTAAGAGATGTAGATTAGTTATCGTATCATACTTTTATTAATCCAGGAAAAATGTTTAAGGACTTGTTCTCATTTACAAACATGCCCTGACCTGTCTGAATGTGCAGTGTTGTGAAGATGTTTGTGAGGCCGGCAGACCAGAGTGGAATGTTCAAGACGCAGCCGGATCATTGGGCTCAGGTGGATCCCGATGAGCTTCCAGTGCCTCTAAACACAAAGCTAAATTGATTAATGCTGCTTTTTTCATGTTCTGCATTTTACGGAACAGAGACATAAATAATGCTGCAGGGCGCCATAGCTGTTCACATGCTTTAAACGTGACATGTGTAAGTGCACTTTCTCCACTACAAACCCCATCTTTAACCATCATATCTTCTCAAAACCATTGATAATGGTTTGTGGCAACTTCTATTCTGAGTTCATTCAAAGCCAATGATCTGTGGAGAAACTTTCCTCCTGGACAAACATTTACATAGCTTAGTCCATTAACTCAATTTGTAAAATAAATAACTTATTTGTTTGGCTTTACATCATTTAACAAGGATTAATTTTTAATGGGACTTTTTTGCTAAGCCTCACTTTTCTCATCTCTTATACAATTAATAAATAATCTGTTATGTTCCTAATTTTATATGCTGTTTTTTATTTCCTATTACACATAAATGCTCTGAAGCACAACGGGATATAGGAACCATCAGAGTCCATGTCCTGTTATTTATAAGGACATACATTTGGATCTTACCTGTGCCTGAAGGCTTCCTGTGCAGGCTGTGGTGGGTGACTTCTCCGGCGTGCTTAATGTTTATTCATGGCTCAGAATCGCCTTTGATGGGCTTTGGTGCAATATCCCCAAAGAGCTGAAAAGTCAAACAAAAATCCCAACAGTTTTAAAGACTCCCCGCAGGTCCGACGTTCAAAATATGCCAAATAGGATGAATTTACTGCTTTGTTTGAGTTTATAAAGAAACCTGAGCACTGCAGGGAGAGCTGTTTTGTCGTGCAGTTTTTACCTGTCTTTGAACCCACGCTCTGTCATCCATGTCATACTTTCAAATAGTCTTTAAAACTGTTGATGAGAGCCATTTGGTTACTGTATATTATTTGTTGTAGAAAAGAAAAAGTTATTTTTTCTCTCCTGCTTTCTGCAAACTCATACAAGACTTACTTTTACTGCTGTAAGCCAAAATATAGTTGTGTTTTCACTCAAGATACTTTCAACAGTCTGGGTTTATTCAGGCAGACTACAGCAGAAGAAACACAGGTGATAAAATGTCTGCAGCTAATGCTTTGGGGAAAAAAGACATCCACTATAGGCACATTAAGATTATAATTTAACTTTATCAAAATTAGTAGAGATGTTCAGTATCTATTGTTTGTGAACCATGCTTTTGAGAAGCAGACAGGAGCGTTGACACAGGAGTTACATTATAACTACTAAACTAACTGAAGAGATGTGATTTACATGTATTTATTTTGACATATGCTCTTCAATAAGGCTATGTTAACCAAAATATCACAAAAATGGCACCAACACATACTGAGTTTGGACTGCACAATGTAAGTCTAATTACTACAGTACATGGTTAAGTCTCTTCTTCTTCTTCTTCTTCTTCAAACTGGGAGTGTGCTGACCAACAATACATATGTGACCATTTTCAAAATACTGTTTCAATCTATCTCGATAACAGAGCATTTTTTACATTTGTCCATTATCTTCATTTGTTCTAAAATATGTCCAAACAAATAGAGCGCAGGATACATGCACTGCATTAAGTAAAATACTAATATGGCAGTATCTGGAGGTCAAATAATAACGGAAACTAGAGGCTCTGAGACTGGCGAGCACTGATCTATGGTATCGGTATATGTACAGCCCTGATAGTTTGAAACAAATTTAATTACGCTTGCTCTAGAGCTGTTTATGTTTGTATGAGTGTCTCTTTAAAAGGTTAATTGTGGTGAACTGTACACATTTTTGGCATGAAAAACTGACTCAAAATTGCTCTGCTCTTTAAGCGGCGACTGGCAGAAACAATTCAATTCCCAGTATCTGATATAATCCACGTTTCCGGCAATTACTGTGTTCAAAGTCCATTCACGACAGCTGTAACAAAAAAACTGAAGAAACTGCACTGGCTTTTTCTTTTTGCCCTGCAGCTAAGGTTAATTACTGTACCCGTTCGGTTTGGTGCAACTTTGTAATGGGATTTAGATAATAGCATTGTGCAGAAAGAAGAGACAGACCAGCTACAATGAGGTTTGGTTTTGAACTCAAATGGTTTTATGTGTTTCCCACTTGGCCTTTTACTGTTTGTGGAGATGTTCGCCGTATCAGCTTCTAGCAGCTGGTCCCTGGAGTCTCTCATGCACCACACGACTCGAGGGAACTTTTAGGATTAAGGGGGAAGGATTGTGAATGTATAACCAGCTCATCCTTGTGTCATTTGACATCACCATGCGGCCTGTTAGTCATGTGTTGGAAACTTGCCCAAAGCTACGACTGTCAGGGCTGTTGTCCGTCCCATCACATGAGGCCAGGTCAGGGTGTTTGAGTGTGAAGCTTTAGTTAGCTTCTAAATGATAAAGTTGCCAATAAATGTCACTGTTATTTTCATTTTTGGATAAATGGACTCACTAAAATACCAATTTCAATGCTATTTCATTATGACCTCATTGTGGCTGTAATGACATAATTAGAAATCTTTCTTCTCTGGAGTTATCAGTAAAACCACTCACCACTGAACACAGCAAATCTAATAAATCTATTGCTGAAAATGTCAAGTACAGAAGGAAGAGTGGACTAGAAATATTTTTTGTGTAGTTTTGTTATTTCAAACAGTTTTTTTAGGTTATCTGTGTAACTAAAACTGACTGAGTTAATGATTTGAAAGGTCAAGAAGCCCCAATCCAAATAATTTTATTGCCTGAAATACCCTGTTTGTTTGCAAGCCTTGCTTCCAAAGTGAATAAATCAAGTTGCTTAACAGACTTTCTTTAGGAAAAGGGAGCCAATACCACTGCCCCTCTAAAGTTTTTAATTAGGTCATTTATTTATTTGGGACCTATAGGTTTCACGACTTGCCACGTGTCAGCATTTGAAGCTAATTTGAGTCACATGTCCCTAAACGTAATCCTCAGATAAATACCAGTCTTACCAATCAGTTTGTTGGATGGTTAAAGTTTTTTATCTAAAAGTGCGTGAGGTCTGTATGTTATAATCACAAATTAAATCTGGCCCTATAGGTGCAGAGCAATGCTGCAGATTGTGCTTTGACACACTCCTATAAATAACACGTATTTCTTTTAAGCCATTGTCTTAAAAAAAAAAGTTTCAGAAAAAAAGTTTTAGAAGGTTACATTATAAACTTGGAATATGTATTAAATAGATAAAGTTTTAATGCTAGACCATATGTTTTAAAAAGTTAACACACTTCTCTTCCAGGAAGACAAAAACGTTTTTTCCATTTTGTTCATCTGCATGCAGAAAAGCAGCTTTAAAAGACAAAGTAAAAGACAATGATAAATACTTGCTTTATTTTGGATTTCAAATAACTTCGGTCTAGCTCACACTTATGTCGACAAAATTAGTTGCAGTTGACGCTGAGGCTCTTTTCGACTCCCACTGGTCGCTCAACAAACGTAACCCATAGCCCTCAGTTCATTTTTCCAAGATCCCGGAAATGGCTTGGATTTCTGTGTTTAGGACACATCGGGCAGCCATTTATTTATCTATTTATCTCATAGACAAATAGGTTCCACATTACATTGTATACCATCTCTAGCCAAGGTTTATTTACATTTTTAGCCGTGGGATGAGTGTCTTCAAGGCAAACATGATTTGAACATACAACTCTGTTACAGATAGAGTTACATTTTTGATGATTTTTAGTGTCATTTTATCATTCCGTAAGGTTAATATTGTTTAGCTGGGGCCCTGTGCAGTTTTCTGAATGTGCCACAGTCATGATCCAAAGACTATACAAATGTTACTATACAAATACTGACAGTGTTGTAGCTCCACCAACTATGCAATAACAGGATTTTAATCCAAAAAGTGCCTGTTTTCATGTTCTCACAGAAACACAAATTGTACAAATAACTATTTATTTAAAAATGTTAAAACATAAAATATCTTTGGGTCAAATGGTGACTTGAATCTAAGCTGTAAACATTAAATCATTTCTAGTATTTTAGGGCATTTTGTTCTCACCTGAAAGCCCCAGTGCACCTTTCCCTGACGCCATGTATACTATTGTCATGACAACAGTGTACCTGTGTGCCAGTGTACACCTCTGCAGAACGTTTAAGAGACCTTTTCTTTGGCGAGTGACTGGCCACTTCAGCTTCTCTTTGTACAGACTAAATGTTTTTAAAAACATGGGTGCAGAGACACAAGACACCTGTTGTGAATAATAGAGAAATACAACAGCAGCAACTTTAAATGCACTCTTCGACTCCTTTGAAATGACTAATGTCCATCCAATGGTCAACTGCACATGGGAAATCTGACATGCTGTAGCTCTAAAATAGTGAGACACAAAACATAAAACAATCTGTGTCTAGCATATCTTCTTTTCCTTCTTAGATTTACACTTTGCTCTTTGTATGTCTGTGAATCTGAACTATCACCAAACGATCCTCACACAATGCAACTCAATCAGATCTTGGACTCTCATTAATACTTTCTACAAAGGATTTAAAGCGGTCACTGAACACTCTTCAATGCTGCAACAAGAACCTGAAGCACCTCATTTTGTAGATATTCCTAAACTTGTTTTGTATAACGTGAACCATTTCCAGTATAACCCTGTAACATTTACCTTTCTCTGTTGTTCGATCAGCCTGTTAGAAGAATGTCCTCCTGGTTACCTCAGCACTGACTGGGACAGAGCCACAGCAGGATGAATGTGTCTGAGGAGTCCTCCTACAGAGAGGAGGTGCTGCTAGGGAACACCACCTGGGGCTACTCCTACTACCCCCACAACTACACCCTGGCCCCGACGCTGATGTCCGACAAAAGCGGCACGACCAAACCTGCAGCATGTGAGCAGGTCCACATCGCTGTAGAGGTATTTGAGTCAGGATTTTAAATTTACACCTTATTATTCAAAGCCTGTTATCTGTCTAGACACTATAATAGACATGTTAAATACTCTCCTTCTTTGCTTTTAAACCTTTAAGGCTCAAAGCCCAGAACATTTCACACATCTTCCTGGTTACATAAGCAAAATGAAAGCCTCTTTCTTCTTTTATAAAGTAACATTTTGAATAGTTTTAGTGGTTCCACGTGCCTTCAAAAGTTATAAAAGCATTCTGAATAAAGATAACTCACACTGTTCTTTCTTTCTGTGTTATGAGTAGTTAAAGTCGGATGGTGTCACCTTGAGAAACACACTGTGACGTAGCAGAATTTCCATGATAACTTTGTCGCTAAACTGTGTGTCTCTAGTGATACTAATAGTCCATAAAGTAGAGACAAACATCAGAAAAAATTAGTGGAACATACTTTTATGTTGAGCCCATTATACACAAAATTTCAAGAACAGACGAGCAACTGTCCCTTAAACGCTGCGTCCAAGCTTCTGGTGTAGTAAACAGTATGTACAAGGGGCCACAGTAAGAAATGGAGCAGAAAAAGGCACATTTGCAAAACTAAACACAAATGCTACATATTAAACATACACTATTGTTGCTTTTGGCACTGTTACCCATACACCTATTACTACTACAATTCCCCTCAACACTGACTTGTACCTAAAATGCTCACTTCCTCTCGCCTCTGGGACACCTCAGTTAGCCACGCCCCACAAGCCAGCCGTTGTGGGATGTCATCAGATACGTCTCTCAAAGTAATGGCAGGCAAATTATCAGAATAATAATATGTAAATGTACCCCACAAAAGTCCGTAAACAGGTTTACGGTCAACGTTTGGTTGGCTAAAATCGTCTTTAAGCCGACCCTCGTTTACAGCCACCCTTTAACCTTTCTGTCGAATCTTTTAAGTGTCTTAGTCCATATGTTTAATTGTGTTTCCGGCAGGTCTTTCTGATCTTGGGCATCATCTCTCTGCTGGAGAACATCCTGGTGATCACGGCTATAGTGAAGAACAAAAACCTCCACTCGCCCATGTACTTCTTTGTCTGCAGGTATTACTTCAAATATATGATATATTAGCTTACCTTAGTTTGGTCCAGTTTAAAGAAGGAAAAATATAACCCACACCTAGTTTTTTACCTCGCTACAAGGGTCATGAGGATGTTTTTAATAGTTATAAATGAAATTGTTTCATCGTTGAAACAGACACGATTATTATTTTCACAACCGTAACAAAAGACGCTTGTTATTGAATGAGCTACACATTTAAAACGGTAATATTAGCATTTTTTGATTAGTTTCCTAGTCTTCCGCAAGATGGTTCGGAAACCTTTGCTGGACGTTCTCTTGGCATTAATCTGTTGGCTCATAAGGGGCAGCACGAACCACAAAATGAGGGGTTTAAATCCTGTCTATATCTCTGACCTGGTTTCTGTTTAATAATATTGTCTGTCTAATACAATCAGTGACAGAAGTTAATTCATAAATCTAGTTTATAAATTCAATCTTGCTATAACTTCATAACAGCATGCAGCTTAATAATGCCTCTGTTTTAATTTTTATAAAGCATGGGCTGTTATTGTTCTATTACTTTTAATGATAATGACTAGACAGACACCAATAGGGAATATACAGCTCTTCCTTTTGTTAAAAAAGAATATGTCTTTTGCAAATTTCCAGGTGGTGATACGTGTCGGTGTCACCATTGAATAATCCTCCAAATTGATTCCTGTCTGAATCTGTGGTGGATTTAAGGCTATTAGGTCCAAGTTGGTGGACCAGCAAAAACATGTATAACACAAATGTGGCTGTGAAAGCCTTCAAACTCACACTAAACTTAAAGTCAAAGCACGAAACGCTTATAAAAATGCAATTTCCCAAGTTTGAGCCAAGGGACATTACCCTACACTCCACACTCGTGTCACACAATATTCCAGTCTGGATCAATATTTTATAAATAAATCCCACGCACAATAATTTTAACCAAACTTAAGCGAGTAGTGTTAGTAAAGCATCTCTGAAAAGGAGAACACACATTATATCTGTCAACTCCCTTTTTGTTTCTCTCACGAACAGCAGCCTGCTTCTCTAAACGGGGCACATGGCTCAGAGAAACTCCCTTTAACTACCCTGCTAAAGCCTCAAAGAACACATCCAAGCCACAGTCTCTTCAATGAGCCTCTGGTTTGTTAAACGAGAGATCAAGGAACATGCACCGCTCACATCAGCCTCGGGACTGGGGCTAATTAGCCGGTCAGCTGCCACGAATTAAACACCATGTAATTGCACCTCTGACTGTCACTTCGAAGGGTCATGCAGTTTAAATGCTTAAGATAAACTCTTCTAACGGCTCACCTTCAATCACCGTACTTCAGTTACAGAGCAAATTGGCTTTCCTGCGATATCTCTGCTGCTTCGGCATTTTTTACTCTGTTAATTAACTTGGGAGCTTTACTGCAAATTGAAAAGGACTGTGGAATTAGTTACATGAGAAAGTATTGGCAGAAAGGGAGTTAGTTTGTTCCCTAACCAACAGTGCCAGGACGGTCCTATTATCACATAGCCTCTTTGTTTTATAGTAAGGTTCACAATTTTAATTAGCCACCATTGCCTGTCTCTGTTAAGCCGTTTCTTTGTGTGAGGAGTAAGAAGACAAAGGGTATAGACTTGTGTTTGAAGAGAAAATGAGTGTCCATTTACTAGCTCCTCATTGATTTCTATTTTAACAAGCTCCAAATGTTGACTTATCACGAGTGAAAATTGTGGTTTAATAAAAGTAACAGAGCAGGTGTAATTAAAAATAGGACAAAAGAAGCGGTATTAAAAGCTTGTTTTTATGGGCGTTTTAACAAATGTCTTTTTTGTTTTAACTTAACGAACAAGGCTTTTTTAATGTGTGTTGTATTCATTCAGTCAACTTAATTTATTTTATTAAAATGTAGAATAGTGTAATCACATAATTAGCAAGGCTTTGTGCCGGTTTGTTTAAGATGAAGATAATCGTGTGACTTCACTAACCCCAGCTGCTGCCCATCACTCAAAAAAGACAAAATGTGTGGAGCCAAAACCACAGCTGGCATCTCACGTCCAGTTTTCCAGAAACAAATCAGGAACGCAGTGGCTCAGTGGTAGAGCGGCCATCCTTTAACTGGAAGGTTGGTTGTTCGGTTCCCGCTCTCCTCACAGGTCATACTGTTGTTGTGTCCTTGGGCTTAACTTAACCCTCTTTGCCTCCAGTGGTGGACATAACGACACCACAGCAGCAACACTTTAAGGACTTTAGTCCAGAGAAGGGTCTATATCATATTATCTTTGACAGACAATGCTTTATTAATGATCATTTAACATACAGAAGCTGATGTGTGCTTTCTATCTCGATGGTGCTTTACTAGAAAAGACAATATTCAAGAGGTAGGTGGTCTTTTAATGATTTCAAAGCTCCACAGGGATCATTAGATCTGATTAAAGCTCACTACACTTTGCGTTTCTTCCTGCTACACATGCAGTCACCTTAGTCTGCCAGTTCGTTTTAAATGCGTCACATCCATTTCCAGGTATAATACATTTAAAATGCCAATAATACTGTATAATCATGGGGTACTTGTTACTATGGTAACTTCTGATTTCCAGCTGTGTTTGTAACAACTGTTAATAAAAAGCTGGCTATGGCATGCTGACTAACTATCCATCTTTTACACAGTCTATGATTAAACCATTCCTGTTCACACAGTTCAGGAACCTTTAGTATGCTTATATTCTACATAACCCTGTCTCACGCTGTGCAGTTTTGTCCGTCGCTGGTGAGTGAAAACTTTGGCTTCCTCGTGGCTTTACATTGAGGGTTGAGGGATGGCTTTAGCTAATCTGACTATAAGCTATATTAAATTATCCCTACTTTAATATCTGTTAGCTTGATGCCTCTGTTAACACTATGTAAAGATATGATAATGACTTAACTTTTTGTGAAACTGAAAAAAACGTGTTTCTGTCTGTGATAAAGGTATAGACCATATTTGAAGCAGAAGTGGATTAAGACTTATAAAGAAGAGAGTAAATCCTGGTGTGTAGCAGTGTGAGAGGCTGTAGGTAAAGCTATATGCAGTAAACATAAGTAGACTGTGTCTGGTGTATTAATGAGCTTGATTTTTGATTTTTTTTAATTGTGCAATGATGTAAAAACACAGTCAAACCTTTTCCTCTGCAGGAGCAAAGATTACCCATTATTACAAATGATGCCAGCACACACAAAGTTGGCTTCTGTTTATTTTTGTCAACACTTAATAAAAGCCATTATGCTTACTGAATGAGTAATTTCTTAGAAATGTCATCAAAGAATCATAAAGGAACAGAAAAATTGCTTTGTTGTGCTTCTATAAATGGCCTTTCTTCGTCCGATTGAGTTTGGTGAGCACATAATGGATGATCATATACATGTTATTATCCAGCTTTTGTGTGAACATACTGTAGTCATGCAGTGTCTTTGTGTGACGTGTTGTACCCTGTTGTTTCAGTTTGGCCGTGGCGGACATGCTGGTGAGTGTGTCCAACGCCTGGGAGACCATCATCATTTACCTCCTCAACAACCGGCAGCTGGTGGTGGAGGACCACTTCATTCGACAGATGGACAATGTGTTCGACTCAATGATCTGTATCTCCGTCGTGGCGTCCATGTGCAGCCTGTTGGCAATCGCTGTGGACAGGTATTACTTGTTATTATTTAGTGTCACGTTAGATGAAACGATGTCTCAAATATCAGGTAATAACCTACACAAACTCTCCTCCAACACAAAGGCACCATAATAAGGTTAATTCATTACCTAAACAGATTTTTATGTGGACTATAAACAGTTTATTATTACCTGAGTAAATGGTACAACAAATATAAAGTGCTGCGGAAAATGTTTTTGAAAGAATAACTTGCTGTTAGAGTTTGGATCTTCAAGTAAAATTAAAATAAAACCTTCGGTCTAGCCAAAACAAAAGCTGCCTCTCGTTTAGTCTTTATTTTTTGATATATTTTAGTCCTAGTCTTAGGTTTAGTCTGTGTTTGTTTCTGTTTTAGTGTTTAAGTACTGTCCTTATTTTAGCTTCAGTCCTGGTTTGGTCTTTTTAGTCCTGTCTTAATGCAACCAAAGTCCTCTACTTTGTTTATGATTTTAGTTTTGGCTTTAATCCAAAGGTCTGTAATTTGTTTAGGCAAAGTGAAAATTTTAAGAAGGTCTAGTTTTTTTCTATTACAGAGCTGGGGCCTCGTTTATAAATGTATTTGATTTCTACAAAGACCTGATGACAGCAGATTTGTTTTCAGCCATGAATGTGCACATGCATGGTCTTGTATAGATCACAGTTTTATTAAATGAGGCCACACGTGAGCAGAAACCAAAGAAGATATGCATATTTACGTAATTTCTAGTTCTTTCAAATGGGCTATTTTCAAAACATTATGACTTATTTTATCTAAACTCAACCAAAAATACTCCCATTACTCCTTGACATGTTTGAAGACATAGAACCGGTTTATGACCAATTTAACTTAAACCTGCTTTCTGTCTCATAATAAATGTTCAGATGCCAGTTCTGATGTAACAGACTTTAATCCACTGCACAGTGCCACAAATAAAGAGTTTTCTGTCTCTTTATAAATGAAAAGGTCTTACAAAATTAGCTTACACAAGACACAGATTTGTTTTTGGAATGCACTGATTTGTCTTCATGTTGACTAAGTTTAAGGATTAAAGGGTGAGGAGACATGACTAATAAAAAAGTCTCATGAGGTCACCCAAAAAAAAGTAAAAAAATAAAAAAAATAGCCCAGACTTTTAGTCCAACTCTTTGACATCCGCAGCTCAAAACAAGTTTCCATGTTTTTTCTACATCTGTCGATTAAAGCAGGCTATTTGTCAAAGACTAAATGAACAACTTGAAATTGTGATGCTGCAAACTTCTGAATCCACTTTGAAGAAATAACTGCACTCACAGAAGTGGGTTTGCTCAAGGGCATGAATTCAATTTCCTAAAAAAGCTAAGCAAATATGATTTAAAGCCCATTCCGGCTGTTTCTGTTTTGACTTTTCAACTTTCTGCCAGTCAGGAAAAGTGTCCAAAGTGGTTGAGAAAAAGCAGCGGTTCATTGACAGAAGTACAGATCTCACATGTCTCATTTCTCAATAAGTAATGTATGCAATTATATATAAATCTATTCTGAGTTGATTTTGATGTCTGTCCAGCTTAACCAGTTTCAACCAGCCACACTATCACTAGTCTAGATTTAAATGAACAAAACAGAAGAAGTGTGGAGTAGTTGCATCTCTGATAAAAAAGCTGAGGCCCTAATCAGCTGCTTACAGGACACATTTATCGTCATGCACTCAGAGTTTTGTGAATGAACGTAGTCAGGGGAGAGCAACTGCGGTTGTCTGGCTCAAAAACTGAGTACACCTTGATTTCACAGTTTACAGTTTCAAGCGCATAGATAATGTCAAGTTCAGATTGTCAGGTCAGATACAACTGCCATTGTCAGTTTCTGTAAAAGCTGAACACTGAAAGTGAAAACATCATCTAACTCCACTGGGTTTGTTTATGCTGTTTTTTTCAGGTACATCACTATCTTCTACGCTCTGAGGTACCACAACATTATGACTGTGCGGAGGGCTGGCTGTATCATCGGAGGGATCTGGACGTTCTGCACCGGCTGCGGCATCGTCTTCATCATCTACTCAGACTCCACCCCCGTCATCATCTGCCTGGTGTCCATGTTCTTCGCCATGCTGCTCATCATGGCCTCCCTGTACAGTCACATGTTCATGCTGGCGCGCTCCCACGTCAAGCGCATCGCCGCTCTGCCGGGCTACAACTCCATCCACCAACGCGCCAGCATGAAGGGAGCCATCACGCTGACCATCCTCCTCGGTATATTCATCGTCTGCTGGGCTCCCTTCTTCCTCCACCTCATCCTCATGATCTCCTGTCCTCGTAACCTCTACTGCATATGCTTCATGTCCCACTTTAACATGTACCTCATCCTGATCATGTGCAACTCGGTGATCGACCCGCTCATCTACGCCTTCAGGAGCCAGGAGATGAGGAAGACTTTTAAAGAGATCATCTGCTGTTATAGTCTGAGAAATGCCTGCAACAACATCTGTGCTCTGACGGGCAAATACTGACAAGGAAAACGACAACAGGACTGTGAGACACTGGAGAACCTTAATGGGAGATCATATACGGTGCTGCGTTCAGACTGCACACTGTGTATCCATAATATCTTTTTGATTGAAGCAGTATGGACTGGAAAGTAGACATAAATGTAAACGAAATCATAAGGATTGATGGATAAGGTGGACAATTTTAAGTCGAAACAGCCTGTGGATAGTCTTTTCTCCCTTTGGTACAATATATTTCAGCAAACATTTGTTCTAATAGTTTAAAAATATGCTCTTGTTTCCATCAAGCAGAACATCCCACTTAAGAATAGTATAAAAATTGGTATGTTCTGATTATTAGGCAACTTGTGTAGGACCCAACTGGCCTGGGACAATAATATTTGAAGCTTACTGCAGATGTCACAATACATTAGTTATTGTGTGATAAACTATACAAGACTCAGAAACAGCGTCTCCTATTAACACTGATTCATTGAACCAAATTGCATTTTAGGTGTTGTAATAATGTTGAATGTTTAGGAGAAGACTATTTGCCTTGAGGCTGGAAATCCAAAACAAACTCAAGTTTATGGTTGTGTTATGTTCGAATATAGACCTGTAACACCAAGGCAAAAAGCTGAAAAGTGAGTTTAAACCTTTACTTTAAGGGACAACATTCATTCATTTGGAAGAATTATTTGTGTTTTATGATTATAACAACCCAAATAATCACCTGTCTTAGAGTTAACTGAAAATTAGAAACATTGAAAGATGTAATCATGTTGTCAGAATCACACACACTCCTGTGCCTCGTACCAAAATAATAAAAACAGTTTAGCTGTTTCTTTGCCTTCTGTTGGTAGGTTACCACAGTTGGTTATTAAAACTTAAAAAATGTAATTTGTCAAAAGAAAAACATAAAATTTATTCAAAAAGACTGAGTTGTTAAAAAACCCTCACCATTTAATTCAAACAAATATTGTGAAGATCTAAGAAGATTCTCCACATTTTTCTATTTATACAAATGCCTGTTGTTTGTCTGTTGAATGTGAATGAATTTGCACAAATCCCTGTGTTGTGCTGCTATGGCTTCACAGTATTGACCGAGCTGTTGCAGAGATAACCTCGTGGTTTAACCGAGTGCAAACACGAGCCAGATCGGGGTTAGCTGTTCCAAACGTGAAGATCTGAAGCAAACTGTTCGGTGGAAACAAGGCTTAAGTAATCTGGTGCTGAAATCTAACAGTTTGGATGCATTTGATTCAACCATCTGTGATAAATATGCATGTGTTTGATTCGTGAGGGCTGCTTTTGTCTAAATTAACCTGAAACTTGTAATGTGAGCTGTGCCATTTGTTTATAACAGCTACATCAATAAGCCTCGTTTGTGATTTATTACTTAGTTATTACAGCAGCCGGTAATAAGTGCAGTGGTGAACAAAGTACTCAAAGAACAAAAGGTTAATGATGCCAATCAAGTGTTGTTCATTTTGATAAACCCTGAGGCTTAATATTGAGTGTGTAACTGCACGTCCACAAACTCGTATTATTCATAAATGTGACGTGTAAAGAGTGTGTGTCCTACTGAAATGTCTACGTGTGTGAAAGAGAGGTTATTTATCTGTTTTGTGACACAACAATACCATATAGAACTGTTTATTTAGATTTATTTAAACTAAAATGTCTGGTAATTTCAAAAATGTAGTGAAGTTAAAAAATATACAATTTGCTCAGAAATTTGTTGCATTATGTCAAAAGTGCCCATAATTAAATAATGTACTTGCCTTGTTTGTTTTATGTTAATAGGATTGCACAGCTTAAAGGCTGGTTTGAAATAAAAGTGACATATGTAAATATCTATAAATAAACCAAACAATGACGGAAACAAACTAACTGAACAGAACTAAATAATTACAGGAAAATGCAAGTTTTTCAAGTTGTGTTAGGTAAAAACTTCAACAGTGTATAGTTTTTATTAGTGTTTAGTCTCATAAAAAAATGGGTTAAACTGAGCACTGCTGAAGGAGAAGCGCACACCTATTTCTGTTTGAAAAACATTTTACTTTTATTTACTTTTATTTAGAATCACTATTGGAACTATTTCAACTAGGTCTTTAGACAACAACATGTTCCCAATGCAGCTCTTAACAAAACACAAAGAAGGAGGAATATGAGGCGTAGACTTGCAATCAGCACCTTCACAACCACAAAAGGCCAAATACTACTCACTTTTAGGAGAAGCCACCTTATAGATAAAGAGTAAATGAAAAACCTTGAGTAAAAAAATACATATTGTATAGATTCGCCATCTTCTCCAAGGTTTGTTTTTTTTAACCTCATCAAGCTTTTGTCAAGATTAAAAAAAATGGATTGTGTTATGAGGAAAAAAAGGCTTGTTGCTTGTAAACGATGAATGTAAGCCATCACTGAATGTGTTAAAAACTGTACATAAGCTCACAGAAGTATATATTTACCCACTCCACTGTGGTTTTCTGTTGATGTTCCAAATGGACATTGCATTTGACAGACACAATGTTTACACCAGTCACTTGTTTATGACCCTTCGACGTGGGTAGCTCATTTATTGTCTGTATAAAGACATAAAAATGGACTTCTTCTAAACTTTTAAACAGCATGCAGCCTCTAATTTACTGACGCTGCTGCTCGTTGTCCCATTACAGCCGCAGTTACCGAGCATCTTGCCCAGTGGTCGATGTTGTCTGTAGCTCAGCAGTATTTGTGAGAGTCAGGCCTTCGTCTTCATTACAGTGACTATGTTTTGACCCTGTTGTTCCCACAACCTCTGCCCACACTGACTGTAAAACTGTATACAACCATGTACAAATGCCGTAGGGATACACTTGAATTGTTAAATGAATGTATAACTAGCTTCACAGAGTCTTTTATTATGTGTTGGTAGCTCCTACCTCCAGACTGACGGCTTGGGAAAACATTTCTTATGTGTTTAAAATTGATTTAAAAGAAAGTTTTTTTTTCATGCCACATAGAAATATTTATTAAAAAGAAAAGAAAATGATATGTATTATTTGTACACCCTTACCATGTTAAAGCTACAGTAGGCAGAAATCAAAAGTGTAGACAATACAAGGACATAAACACATCTTACGGCTGGTTTCAATTATTTTTAGCTGTCTCCCTGAAAAGCAAATGTGATTGTCAAGGTCAAACCTAATTTATACAGCACACATAAAAACAAGTGCTGTACAGGTTACTCATTCAGAACAATACATTTAAGTTTAGTTTTCTCTCTGGCACTTCCTGGAGAAAAACAAAAACCTTCTGTATTTTCAGATGAATATATTTACATGTATTTACATGAGCAATCAAAAATAGTGTAACTATGAGAGAAACAACAGGATTAACTGATCTGTTACAAACTGGCTCGGATCACTGACACAGAGAGGAGACTGCACTCTAGACCATTTATTTATGAGCTTCTTTAGGAAGATGCTATAGGAAAGCATTGTTAAAAGTACATTTAACAGATAAAAGTTGTGATACGAGACAGAGAGCCCAGAAACAATAGTCTTTTTAAACTTAGACACTCCTTTTTCTCAGGTAGACCACACCTGACCCATTTTGTTAAGAATTTCTCACAACAACATTATCCTGTCTCGTTCATTAAGTGACCCCTTTTTTTGCTCCGTATGGCGTTCTTTTCCCAGCGAGGCAAAAAAAAAGGGGCATTAGGTATTAGGTAGGTATTAGGTTGTGGCCAAATTGCATAATTAAACAAATCTATTCACACTATTATCTACATTCCCCTTCGCTGTTACACAACCGTGTCATTTACGCTTCAGATGTTCTGATCCGAGGGGGCTGGGGTGTATTGTTTATAGTGTACCGTGCAGAAGTATTGTGTTTTATATTGTTAACACAAAGTTTGGTATAGTTTAGCGACATCTGACTTGGAAACTAAAAGTCCAGCTGTAATCAATTCTCAATTTAACAAAATAAATGCCTACTT